>OY755041.1:105494954-105561120 GCA_963576565.1 Aspidapion aeneum
AAAGAATGGGAAACGGGGGAAGCATAACAGATGACATTAGTAAAAGTTGTACAGCCATGTACAACGGATGAATGACGAAAGATTACCGAAGCAGGTCCAATAATGGCAACCAATAGGGCGCAGGAAAAGAGGACGTCCTAAACTGGTAGGACAACACTCAATCCTAAGATCAATGAATCAAAACTGACGTTCTAAACTAACATAGTACTAGTTGTAACAATTCTTTCCTTTGGGGACTACAAACATCCCAGGTAAAAAAAGAAACAGGACCAATTGTAGTTGCCAGGACTTTCTTCTTTCATAAGCCCCATATGTAATTCACTTTGTCAAAATCACTACTTTTAGGTACTAGTGCTATTTTAATATATTATAAAAGTATAGAAGATAAAATCAGAAAATGCCTTGAATACAACGAGACGTATTTACCAAATCCCATGCGCCTTATTCAGGTTAAAGTAAAGTAGCATCAAAAAGTTCCATTCTTTGGTCTTAAGCTAAAGTTTTGCATAAGGAGTCGCATTGGTAAAAACAGAAATTTATTGAGGCCGCATTTTTAATAAAGAACAAGGAAGTTTTTAATCAATCAGCACGAATATACCAAACATATGGACACCAGTTCTTAATCCTTACGGAAAACCAACGTCTTATGATTAAGGGCCGTCACGCTTGACTGCATAAACCTTCGAGTATTTCTTACTCTGAGGCATAAACCAAGTACTACCATAAGTAGAAGCCTGTAGACTGGAATTCTTTGGTTTACACATGAAAAGGGTTAAAAACTCTAAACAAGTTTCGTGGCTAATCGGGTTAGAAAGAGTTTTTGTTTCTCTCGTATTTTTCCGCGGGTAGCTTGACAGCTTAACCTCACGGGGGTCCAAGATCTAATGGACCCCTAATAACTGTTGACCGTTAACTGTTTCGTCCTTATGGGACTCCTCAGAACACTGCTTGGTCAATGTGAAACTCTTGCGAAGTTAATTAGACGGTTTCGTCTCTAATCCTATCTAAATAGAGCGAAAACTCTCGCAAGAAGCGCCATCTACCGAGATACGAGAGAAACCAAAACAAGAGCAGGCGAAAATAAACTGCTATACATATCGATCAATGGAAAGATCAATTACAAAAAAAAAATGAAAGAAACTAATCCGTGACCTACGACAGCTCTTCTGCCTTTCAGGCCAGATCAACGCTGATTGCGTTTTTACCCGCCATCAGACACGTGAGCGTCAATCAGCGTTAACAGTAAACAGTTAACTGACAACACTTATTAGGTGTCCATTAGATCTCGTATTGCTATCCAGGGAAAAATATGAGAGAAACAAAAACTCCTTTTCACGTTTGTTAAAAATATATATATATATATTTATCGGTTTCACAACGTTCTACGTCTTCCGATACCCAATCTCCACTCGTTTCTGTTTGCCCATAATTCATCATCTAGGCCTCTTATTCTTATTTCACTGTCTATTCCTTCTCTCCAGCTTCTCCTTGGCCGTCCTCGTTTTCTTCGGCCAGTTGGTTTCCATTGTAGTATTTGTTTAGGTAGTCTTTCGTCATTCATTCTTTGTACATGTCCGTACCACACCAGTTGTTTTGTTCTTATATCATCCACTAAAGTACGTTCACCTACTGTCATAATTTCTCTTATTCTTTGATTTGTAACTCTTTCTCTTTTTGATTTCCCTGCTGCTCTTCTCCAATAGTCCATCTCCGTAGCGGAAAGCATTTTTTCTGTTCTATCCTTGATTGGCCATACTTCTGAGCCGTATGTAATAATACTTTTTATAATGGTGTTATATATAAGCTTTTTGTTATGTTTTGATATACTTTGGTCCCAAATTATTCCATTTAATAAAGTTATTGCTTTTCTTCCTTGTACGTTTCGATCTTTTATAGCTTTGTCTAGTGTTCCGTCAGCTGTAATTTTTAGACCTAAGTATTTATACTCATCACAGGAGTGAATTCGCTGCCCGGTATATAAGATTAGATCCTGTTTCATTCCACCGATACACATATACTCTGTCTTATTGAGATTAACCTCTAGTCCCCACTTATTGTACTCTTCTATTAGTTTTCGTGTCATATATTCGAGGTCGTCATAATTCTGAGCCACTACTATCTGATCATCGGCGAAACATAAAGTATACAAGGTGGTTTCGTCCAACGGAATTCCCATGTTTTGGCATTTTCTCTTCCATACTTTAAGGACTTGTTCCAAGTATATCTTGAAGAGCGTAGGCGAGATACAGCAACCTTGTTTAAGACCTTTATTTACTTGTAAGCCTTTGGTTAGTTTTGCTTTTATTTTAACTTTTGCCTTACTATTGCGGTATAACTCTTGGATGGCCTTAATTAGTTGTACGCTTATGTTTGTGTTTTCCAACGCTTTCCAAAGTAGATTTAGTGGTATACTATCATATGCCTTCTGCAAATCCACGTAAAGCAGATGCAGCTCTTGACCGTATGCCATTTTCTTTTCAATAACTTGGGTTATACAAAAGAGATGATCTGAAGTCGATCTACCCGCCCTGAAACCAGCTTGTTCTTCTGCCTCCATGTCTTTATATTCGCTCTCTCCTTTATTTCTTATTATTTTACCGTATATTCTGCTTAGCGTACTAGTCACAGATATACCTCTATAATTGTCACATATATCTTTCCTTCCTTTTTTGTGTATTGTGGATATATATGACGTTTTCCACTCAGTTGGGACTACAGTTCCATTTAAATATTTTTGGAAAAGATTCCGTAATCTCCAAAACAGTTCTTCAGTGCCATATTTAATAAGTTCGGCTGGGATATTTCCGGGTCCGGCAGATTTACCGGTTGTGCACACGTTTTTGACCTCAGAGATTGTGAGGGGTACTGGAGATCCCATCGTTCTAATTATCTTGTCTCTTGCGTCTTCCTTGAATTCTGCTCTATCTTCAGTTAAAAGTTTTTTAAAATGCTCATCCCATTCTTTGTCTGGTATTGGTGAAATGATATCTCTGCATGTTTCTTTTTTAATCGATCTTATAGTTTTCCAGCTTTCGGTACTTCTCCTACCTCCTAAGTAAGAATCTATTTTCTGACACTTTTGCGTCCACGAATGATTTTTCTTATCACTGATCATTCTTCTCACCTTTGATTGCGCGATTTTGTATTCTTGTCTGCTTCTATCTGTCTTTTGGGATAAGTAGGTGTGATATAATTTCCTTTTTTCCTCTATTTCTCTCTCAATCTCAGCATCCCACCAGTATGGTTTTCTTCTTTTAGAAGTTTCTTCCACTAATCCTAGTGCTTCTTTTGCAGCTTGGTGGATGCTTAATGTAATACATTCGTATTCCTCATCTGGGGTTTCACCTGAACTTGTATTAAGTTTTTCGTTCAGTCTCTTTTTGTATAAGTTTTTTACGCTGTCATGTTCTAGGCTTAGTAGATTATATTTACAGTGATCAATTTCTTCAATCACTGTATCATCAAGATGTTGTTGATGCAGGCTTCGGCCTTGATAAGGAAAGAGAATTTTGGACTCCAGAAAATAGTGATCACTTCCGCATGTTGATCCACGCTTTGTTCTGACATCTTGAATTTTTAGTTTTGTCTTTTGTTTAGTGATAAGATAATCAATGACGGATTTCAGGTTTTGTGAGGGTTTGGTCCAGGTATATTTGTGTATTTCCTTATGTTGAAAAAAACCGTTTTGGATTTTTAGGTTTAATTGCTCACATACTGTAATTAGCCGGTTTCCATTGTCATTAACAAGATTTTCTCCATATTGGCCAACTGTCAGATCATTAACTCTGTTACCGGTTCTACTATTTAAATCTCCCAATATGACAATTTCTCTAGATGCACTTACTGCTGATATTTCATTGTGTATTTCTTCAAAAAAATTGTCTTTCACGGCTACATTTGCATCGTCGTTATACGCATAGATTCCAAAAATCGTAAGTCTCATTCCTTTTATTGTTATATTCATTTTAATTAGCCTTTCATTGACTGCTTCCCAGTTGGTGATAAATTTTCTAAATCTTTTGTTGACCAAAATAGATACTCCTTGTTGGGCATGTTTTTCTTTTGCCACTCCGCTATAGAAATGGTCATATTGTCCTAGGTTTTCAGATCCTTTTCCTTTCTTTTTCGTTTCTGTTAGTACAGCAAGGTCTATCTTCATTCTGCTGCACTCATGTACTATTTCATTCATTTTTCGATTCATTCCTTGTACGTTCCATGTACCAAAAATCATATTCCTGTTTCTTTGCTTGGTGCGTCTTAGGTTTTTCATTTCTTTCCGAGGCGTTTGATTGGGTTTTTTAACAGTGTACGTTTTTTCCGGGTATCAGAGAGTTAGTCTGATGCCCCAACCCCCAACCTGGAGGACCAGGTGATTTTTGATCGAGGTTTTCTTCCCCTAGCCTTTGACGATTCCAACGCCGGTACTACAAGGCAGTAGTCTTTTATACTATCCCTAAAAGAAAGGGTTGCCACCTACGCTATGATCACCGTACCGAGGTCCATTCTCTCCGCCTTTCATATCGATGTGGTCTTCTCCCGTAACCCTGGGAAAGGGACCCCATACAGCGGCTAACTCTCCGGGTCGAAGAGTACCTGGAATCTACGGAGGGCAGGGGTCGATTCATTTCCCCTGATAGACATCTGACGAGGTCTACCCGTACCCTACGTTTGTTAAAAATACTAACTACAAATAAATAGACATGTCCGAAAATTTGTTTCTACCCAGCACGTTGTTTTCAATTCGTTTTGTGTGGAGCTTCACAGATCATTTTATTTCAAGAGGTGTTGCCATCACCACTCATTTATTAATGGAACTGACCAGGGTAACCGGACAAACCAACTAATCGGGAATAAACCGGCTAATTGTGATCAATATTCTGTGGTGACCACTGCCCCGGGGCAAAACACATTTCCAATTTTATTGGATACTTCTTTGAAGTTAATTTGACGTATGTGGTATTTGATGCAAGGCTATATCAAAACCAAATATGTTAGAGCATAAATATGGAGCATACCTATGCAATCACACACGCGATGCTTGAAGCCAGGACCCCCATTCAGTGGCGGATCCAGGATTTCCGGGGGGAGGGGCCAAAGAGGCAGCAAACATCAAAAAAATTTTTTTGTGGTTTTTGATAAAAATTGAGGTGTGAAATTTAGTCGCTAAAGGAGATTAATAGGTGAAATTTAAAAAAAAATGAAGTTGGATTTGTGACAAATTTTAAATAAGTGATGCTACTAAACTAAAAATCAAGTTATATGTTTGGGAGGGGGGGGCCGGGCCCCTCTGGAATTTCGAAAATTGGTTAATAACAAAACAACATGTAAATAATTTTATGATTAAAATTTATATACTGGGTGTCCCATTAGGATGGCAGCCGGATTTTTCTCAGAAAACTACTATCGCTACGACTTTGGAAAATACTCTGCCAATATATGGGCCCCTAAGCTCACACTAGGTACTATAGTTATAGTGTACGTGTGAGCTAATATAACTAAAAACTGAAATATATATATATATATATAAAAACAAAGTGCGAAATGTTCATACCGCCAAGCCAACAATCACTTCCTCGTAAAATGTGGCACTATAAATTGGCAAAATGGAATGACCTTAAACAGTTTTACCTGGATTTTCCATGGCAAGAGGTTTGCTTTAAAACAGCTGATCCCACTATTTGCTGTAATGAAATAACAAAAGTAATCTTATCTGGAATGGATGCATATATCCCACATACAATAAAACGCAGAGCTAATGCAAAACCTTGGTTCAACAGCCAGTGTCAAACGGCTGTACAGAAAAAACACAGAGCATATAAACTTTGGAAACGACAACAAACCGCTCAAAACCACACAGAATTTATAGAAGTCAGAAATAGTTGCAAAATTACTATTGACGCCGCCAAAGAAACATACAATCAAAGAATAAAAAACAGGTTGCTGAATTGTCCAAGTAGTTCTAGGTCCTTTTGGTCTCTTGCAAAAGCCGTTGGATCAAACTTCACCAAGTCATCCATACCACCACTTACAGATAAAAATACTCACTTAGCCACAACATCAGAGGAAAAAGCCAATATGGTGGCCAAAATCTTTTCCTCCAACTCAAACCTAACAGTGCCAAATGGAAAAACTCCACCGTTCATTGAAAGGGTTTCCCACAGTATGCCAGAGGTACCCTTTTGTCACAGAGAAATACGAAAATCCCTCAAAAAGTTGGATACAAACAAAGCAATGGGTCCAGATGGCATTCCCGCGATAGTACTCAAAAATTGTGCTAGCGAACTCACCCCAACTTTCGCAAAATTATTCAATTTATCTTATAGGCAAGGAGTATATCCATCATCATGGAAGTCTGCCGCAGTACAACCCATTCCAAAGAAAGGAAAAAAGACAGATCCGTTAAACTATAGACCAATTGCTCTACTTCCGGTGATATCAAAAGTAATGGAAAGAGTTGTGAACAATCACCTAACCAAGTACTTGGAAAAATACAAAATTATCAACGACAAGCAATACGGATTTCGAAAATATAGGTCAACTGGCGATTTACTTACATACGTCACTCACTTATGGCAAAAAGCGATTGAGTTGCGAGGTGAAACAAGAACAATTGCCTTAGATATATCTAAAGCATTCGATAAAGTCTGGCATGAAAATCTGCTCAACAAGCTCAAAGCAACGGGATTGTCGCCGAGACTTTGCACTTGGTTTGAAAGTTACCTTAAGGATAGATCCATTTATGTTGCACTGGATGGCCGGAACTCCAACTCTTACCAAATAAATGCTGGTGTGCCACAGGGAGCAATCCTTTCGCCAACACTTTTTCTGATTTACATAAATGACCTCATAGATAAAACAGTAAATCCACTTTATTGCTTTGCAGATGATGGCAATGTAGTCTCCTCAGTCATACCACCTACTCAGTGTCTATCCGCACGTGAATTCCATCATCTTAGACTAACTCAAATATCGCAGATAAATAACGACCTGGAGATAATAGAGGACTGGGGCAACAAAAACCTTGTACAGTTCAACGCGCAGAAAACCCAAGCAGCCCTGTTTTCAAAAAAGACCAGCACCGGTGAGCCAAACATCATGCTATCTGGAAGTGCTGTCACATTGCAGAGCCAGTTGAACATCTTAGGAGTCACTGCAGAGACCAACATGTCTTGGCACAGTCACGTGGCAGATATAGCTAAAAGGGCGTCCCAAAAGCTTGGGGTGCTATTTTGTACAAGACATCTGTATACACCAAGCCAACTGCTGACACTATACAAAGCCCAGATTCGACCAACTATGGAGTACTGCTCACATATATGGAGTGCGGCACCCAACCATACCTTAATGCTTTTGAACACCGTGCAAAAGCGAGCTATCAAGCTGATCAATGACCCCGCACTTACCCGTAGCTTGGATAGTCTCGAACATCGAAGAACTGTGGGCGATCTCTCTCTCTTCTACAGGTATTATCACGGAAAATGCTCTAAAGAGTTGGCACGTATGATCCCCCCCGGAGTAGCACCTACTAGGCGAACACGTCAAACAGACGGTAACCATCAATTTACTGTCAAAATAGAGGCACCAAGAACCTCATTATATCAGAATTCATATCTCTGGAGAACAGCATCGCTGTGGAATAAACTCCCTGCGACAGTTTTCCCTGCAGGTTACAACCTGAACCGTTTCAAAACCAACACACACCAACATTTCCGCGCACTTGCCGCTTGTCGAGCGTGATAGGGATCTCCTTGCGAGTGCGCATACCCGTAAAAAAAAAAAATAAATAAATTAAAATGTATTTTGTTCAACAGCAGACTCAATTACCTTTCGTTTGATATCACACACGCCATATTTTCACATAAACTCTAATTTTTGAAATCTACTCCCACCCTTTTATTTGGTTTGTGTTTGGTGGATTTTGTTTATTTTTAAATGGGACCATCTCGAGCCAAGACCCAGCCTAGGTACCAAATTTCATTAAAATCGGCCAAGTGGTTTTTGAGTTATGCGCGTTGGTCGTTACAGACAGACAGACAGACATACAGACAGACAGACGGCGCAACAAAAAAGTTTCAAAATCATCTGAAACGCAAAGATATATAAAAATTTTTGAAATCGGAGCAACTTTTTTTTTCTCGAAAAAATTAGGATCACCATAGCTCACACTACTAGAGTAGAGTATATGTGTGAGCTAAAAAAATTTCCTCAACTATTTTTGTTTCTGTGTTTCCCCACTAGGAGGCATTAGTCATATCTCCCCACGAGTAAAATTGCATTTTTGGATGAAAAACTGTGATTGACAAACAAAAATTATAACATATTCTGATTCCTTAAAAAATTCTGCATAATTTGGACCCCTCGCATGTACCTTTATATCACTTCCTCACCGGAAGGCATTGAAAATGTCACTTTTTATTAAAAGATAATTACTCCTACGTGGTCACTAAACCTGTTCTAATTATTCATTTATTAAGAGAATCCTAAGAAATGCAAATATTGTTGACCTTTTGTCCAAATTTATATTATTTAAAAGAGGAAATTTTTAAAAAATACTAAACCTAAAAACTTAAATTTCTTTAAAAATTTAGATACAAACTCACCAATATTTTTGCCTGAAGTTGTTGAGAGCTATTAATTTAAAGTATTATTGAAATCCGCAAGTCAACGGACTAAGGTAATTAAAAATAACATTTTATGTTTGTATTTTGTGGTGATACGGTGATAAATTTTAAATTATTTTTAAGGGCACACCAAGGGGGGCCTTGAGACCCGGGCTTCCCCCAAGCCTAAGGTTTTTAAAGAAATTTACCACATATTTAATGAAAAAATCAAAAAATAGCATGAAATATGACATTTTTGGGGTCTCGCCCCCCCCCCCAAGACTAATTCCTGGGTGCGCTACTATTCTTTTTATATCATACCTGTTATGATTCTTGACTTTTAATTTTTTTTTAAATAAAACAAAAGTAACGAAATGTCAAATTATAAAATAAAGATACAGAGGTGTATAAGTAAAATGCAAAAAACAAAGTAAGCTCACGTTAAATATAGTTTTTTTAAATATCTTTAAAACAAAGTTCAATCTTAAAATCAACGGACTTGTAAATGAATATAAATTATATGAACAAATTGAAGACTACAGATTTGAGAAGCATTTTATTTTTCTATGCTCGAAAAATTAGTACATGTCCTGATAAGGGTGTTGTGAAGACGCAGGGCCTTTTGCTAAAAATCAGGACAGTCCTGAGAAATCAGGACGGGTTGGCAACCCTAAATGGGACACCCTGTATACTTCGTGACGTATCGTTTGTGCAAATGAGGAAAATTTAGTTCATCATTTTCCGCACTAATTATAAGTAAATACCTATTATTTATTGGTCCACGGTTTTGACCTTATTAAAAACAAACAACTGCGGAAGGTAGTAAAATTATCAATAAAGTTATTAATTTATATTTGAGGGGCAGTTATTAAATTCAACTATAATTATGTTTATACGAGGATATTTAATTACTGTTGCGAGGTAATTTGATAGTTTGAGGGGATACCTACATTAAATTTGGGAAACCTCTAGTATTAGAAAACTTTTGGGGTCATACCACACACATTCTTTAAAAATATATAAAATCCTCTATAAAAAAAAATAAGGTTGAAATCACATTTAAAATAAAAAACAATTTTGGAGACACCTAGCTTCTTTGCGAAAATACCAGACTATAACTACAGATTATTAAATAGTAACGGATTGAATTTACTTTTATTTTAAATACTAAAAGAAAAAATAAAAGAAAAAATAATCACAAAAGAAAGGCGATAGAGCAGACCTAAAAAACTATCGACCTATAACACTCCTTAATGTAATTTATAAGCTTTTCACAAAAATATTAACAGATAGACTGACAACAAAATTTTACGGATATCAATAAAAATAACAGGCAGGCTTCAGAAACGGTTTTGAGTACAGTTAACCACCTTTTAACCATGAAAATCCTGATAGAACAAGCCAACGAATACAATATTCCACTATATATTGCGTTTAAAGATTTTGAAACAGCTTTCGATAGCATTGAGCACTGGGCAGTAAAAGCATCTTTCATTAATAGCCGAATCGGTCACAGATACACAGATTCAATAGCCAATATATATAGCGAAACAACAACATCAATCAAAATTTACGAAGGAACCAGGCCAATCCACATAAGAAAAGTTGTCAGAGGTGATACAATATCCCCTAAACTATTTAACCAGGCCCTAGAGGATGTTTTTAAAAACAGACTGAGTAGAAATGGGCATCAAAGTGAACGGACAATACTTGAACCCCCTAAGATATGCTGATGATATCGCCTTAATAACAGATAAAAAAGAAGAACTGATAAAAATGCTGGAAGAACTGGATACAGCAGCTAAAAATATAGGCTTGAGTATGAACTAGACTAAAACTAAAATCATAACAAACACAGATAAAAATATCACGATCAGAATAAACCAAGAGAAAATAGAACAAGTAGAGGAATATATATACCTGGGACAAATTATTAAACTAAAAAAAGAAAACCAAACTGCTGAAATCAAGAGAGGAGTAAGATTGGCCTGGGCAGCATTCGGTAAATTAAGCTACATATTAAAAAATAAAAAATATCCTCAGTACCTCAAAAGGAAAGTGTATAACCAATGTATTCTTCCTGTACTTACCTATGGATCCCAGACCTGGACACTTACAAAATGAATCATGGATCAGGTAACAAAAGCCCAAAGATCAATGGAAAGAGAAATGTTACATGTGAAGCTAACAGATAGAAAAAGGAAGGGATTTCAGAGGAGAAGTAGCAAAATCAAAATGGAAATTTGCCGGTCATAATATCAGACAGAAAGACGACCGATGGAACAAATGTATTGTAAACTGGAGACTTTGGGAAAATAAAGGAAGTAGGGGAAGACCAAACAAATGAGACGGCGGACGATTTGAAGAAACATACGGGAGCTAGATGAATGAAAACGGTGACAGACAGGGAAGAGTGGAAGATATTGGAGGGGGCTTATATCCAAAGATGAATCGAAGAAGGCTAAATAGGTAGATAGAGAACGGATTGAATTTGGCCAAGGTTAAATATACCGTTTGTCCGTAAAGTATGGAATCAACAATTTTTTTAAAAAACTGCAAGCTTTTTTTAGTGTTGCGTTTCTCTTGAAAGAAAGCTCGAGACGAGACGAGAGAGAATGATGCTCTCGTCGAGAGATTCTCGTTTCTCTCGAGCAAAAAATGTTGGTTTTATAAATTTTTATGATTTACCGTCTGTTCATATTGACCTATTCTAGAGTTAAGCTGATATTTATGTTCTGTCTCTTTTTAAGTACAAGGTATGTAAAAATTTTCATATATTCCTTCCTTGACAACATGTAAGCTCTGATAAATTTATTATTAATGTTATTTAATGCGTTGTATTTGAAAATGCTGTAAATATTTTTAAAATAAAAAGAAAACCAATATCTAAAACTGTAGGGTGTTTCGATTAAAAAAAGATCCCTCCTATCAAAATTTGACATTTACCAAAAAGGTTAGATATTTTGACCAGCAAATTCTTTAAGGAAAATAAAAAAACTCTTAGGTTGGTTGGTAAAAATGCACGGAAAAACCCTGTAGATAAAACCCTCATATCAACACTTCCATCGGACTTAAGAGCAGGTAGAAAGGTCTTGTTGCTAAAAGGTTAAACATTATATTACTTGGAAGTTAAATATAATTGTATGATAATAAAATTAAGTATAATGTTAAAACCGGAAACCCTAATTTGCGACCTGCAAATGAATAGTTCTATTTAAGCGTATAGCAAAAAAAAATTTAGCTAAACTAAAACGTGTTTAGATCCAGACAATGAATTATATACGAAGTAATATATAGAGATCATTTTGGGTTTCCCTATACTAAACATCGCTAAATAAAGTTTTTTGGAATCTCAACCCACTCAGTGGTTTTTTCGTATCTGTATGACGCCACAATGCTGCAACTCGGTGCTTTTTTTTTGATAAACTGTATAGTTTGTAAAATATGAATTTTCAAAGTTTTGCCATTTTGGTCTTATGGGTTTCCCTTTCTAAAAATCACTAAATGACGTTTTTTGGAATCTCAACTCACTCAGTAGTTTTTCGAATCTGTATGACGCCGCAATACTTCAACTCGGTGCTTTTTTTGATAAACTGTATAGTTTGTAAAATATGAATTTTCAAAGTTTTGCCATATTGGTCTTATGGGTTTTCCTATACTAAAAATCGCTAAATGACGTTTTTTGTAATCTCAACTCGCTCAGTGGTTTTTCGTATCTCTATGACGCTACAATACTGCAACTCGGTGCTTTTTTTGATAAACTGTATAGTTTGTAAAATATGAATTTTCAAAGTGTTGCCATTTTGGTTTTATGGGTTTCCCTATACTAAAAATCGCTAAATGACGTTTTTTGGAATCTCAACTCAATTAGTGGTTTTTTCGTATCGAGTCTAGAGGACCGTTTTCTCACGCGGCAACACTAATACGAACCTAAACACTAGTTTGGTCGGATAAATTCTGCAAGCCGTAAGCCAAATTGCTTGCGAGTGCGCCCGTGTACCCGTTTATTTCGTCGTTCGGCTCGTTGCGCAGCTTTAAGCCGCGTTCACACATAAACATTTCGCCGGTTCACAACGAGCAGAACGGCGAACACAACCGTGAATTCTCTAAGTTTTTTTCCAGATCCAAATGTCTGTTCGCCATTTTATTTTGTCTCGTTCAAACCAACGAATCCATTCGCGCGCATTACCTTTGATATCTGGGAAAAAACCGACAAGCGTTGGGAATGGCTAGGATTCGTCAAATCGCTCGCGAGCCTAAGACCCTGTCCAAACTAGTGTTCTGTTCGCCGGCCGGTTCGTTACGCGGCTCAGTGCTTTGAAAACGGACGGGCCACGATCCTCCACTTTGTCACTAATTTTTTTTTGATGGTCACGTCACGACACAGCTGATTGTGTTTAAAATATTGAAGTTGAAATGACGGTTCATGAATACTTGATTAGTTTTAAAATAAAGCCGGTTTTGAGATTGTTTTTACTATATTCTTGCAGAACAATTTTTTTTAATGTATAGTAATCCTTAATTTTTCAGAGCCGCTTTATTAGCTTACACAAAAATTAAATTTAAAGCAGAAGCGAATGTGACAAACACAGATGACAACGTCAAATACATGTCAAATATAACAGTTGGCATGCGGTACATAGCGGGTAATTTGAATTCAAAATAAGGAATGCTAAATTTTGAAGATTTTAACCTTTCAATCATCTTGCATCCTTACAAAAGTTTGATGCAAGATCGGGATGGTGTCTTAGAATACTTCGCTAAAATTTCGCGGAAATCTGTAGTGCCATTTTGAAAATATCATAAAAAAACTTCTGACCTCCCATAAGAACCAATGTGAAAGTCAGCCCCCGAGAACAGCTGATTTTTTCAGGGTCGTGGCCTGTATTTTGTTATTGGCCTTGACTAATTTAATAACCGCGACACAGGTGTCATAGATTTTTTTGTAGGACTCTAATAAGGGAATAATTTGGTGGCTCCAAAACCAAAGAGTAAATGTTTTACGATTTTCTATGTTCATTCTATCCATTTGCGTTTCCCATATCGATGATCATAATAATACATCAATCTGTCAAAATTACAGGTTGACACAACGTTGGTTGTAAGCCGTAGGGGTCAGTTAACAAGGGCCACGAACAATGAACGATTATCGTAGTGTGCGGTAAACGCATGTACCTTTAAACGATAAAATGTAACTAAACTTTGTCACCAGTATTTACTGACCTTAAGACTTAGCATTGTAGACCGGGTTTAAGTATCAAGTATATAGACTTGATACCGACCGGTTTAAGTGTATTTTTTTAATACTCACAGGTCAAACTGCAAAGATTTGGTTCACCCTAATGTGCAATATGATAGTAAGCATTTCTCAGTGAGTTTCATCTTATATAAATTCAAATTAACTTTAGAAATAAAGAAAAACCACATCCACATTCAGTCTAAAATTGTAGTACCACCCCTGAGGAGTGGTTTAAAGCTCTAAAAATAATAGAAATAATCCAAACTTATATACAAAAATATTCAAAGCTAAATAATACATAAATAACTTAAAACTATATCTGTAGATGCATTACCATATTAAATACGTATCAATATTTAAATACTGTAAAAAGCAAAAGATATATTAGAATCCCTTTTCAATTACACATTCACCAAAACAATCGACCATCGGTTTAATCGCCGCTAACTTGTCTAAAAAATGAACACGTAAAATATAGCGGACAGCTAACAATGACTTACAACGTTTTTATTCGACATTTCCTAGTGACGTTTGGAGGTTTAAATATGGCTACCGTTGTTAAACCATAATATTTTGTTATTTTTATTTATTAATAACCTGTGTGTGGAAATAATTTCTTTGTTACAACGAAAACAGATGACCCCTACCGCAAGGTATTTATGAACAATTTATACAAATAGTAAAAACTATTGCATTCACGAGAAAAATAAGTTAAACCTTCATCCAAAATGAAGACTTTTAAACCTAGGATTGTAGCACTTAGCACTGTAGACTGTAGACCCTTTAGTAAATACTGGTGTGTATATTCGATTCGAACATTATACGAGATTATTAAAGAGATTCTAGAATAGGTAGGAACTGAATTTCAGAACCAACGAAAATAAAAAAAAGAAGAAAAAACGGAAATATAGACAAGAGTAGATAGGCAAATTTACTATACTTTGATTTTATCGCCGCCTTGTCAAAATGGCGGAAACTGTCGGTTGTTGTTATTTTTGTTATTTTTTTGTTGAAACAGAAAAAAAATCTCGGGCTTTCCGTACTCTAATGGAAAATTTACTGTCTTGAGACCCTGAACAGTTTTTGGCAGATTTCACCTCAAATTTACTTAAAAACTCGGCAAAAACTCCTAAAAAAATAAATTAAGAAAAACCGCGGTTTACAATCACTTGACATTTCTAAACTTAAGAACAGAAATGTCAAACAGAAACAGTAGCGGGTCGGGGCCATTTTGGACTTGCTACTTCAAATCAAACACGTCAAATCCAGTCCATTAATGTTTTATATAATCCGTGGCATATTATGTGCATTGTTTTTTCCTTTTACAAGGCTATCAAGACGGAAGGGCCACGGTTCTCCACTTTGTTGACGTCACATCGAGGGCTGATTTTTTTTTGATGGTCACGTCACGATACAGCTGATTGTCTTTAAAATATTGAAGTTGGAATGACGGTTAATAAATATTGATTGATTTAAAAAAAAAATAAAGCCGATTTTAAGATTGCTTTAACTATATTCTTGCAGAACAATTTTTTTTTAATGTAAAGTAATCCTTAATTTTTCAGAGCCGCTTCATTAGCTTACACAAAAATTAAATTTAAAGCAAAAGCGAATATGTTCATTTCTGCGTCGAAAGTAATCGGATTACCTACATCTATTTGTTAATATTCGACACTTGGCAGACTTTTAAAACTTAATATAGTTATTTACATGTGTTTACAAAAATTACATCAAAAAATAATTTTTTTTGTAGTGTAGTTTTCTTTTAAAAGGATTGGCGCTGGTATTTTTGGGTTCTAAATGAACTTTATTGTAAAAATCATTAAAAAAACGAAAAAGTTTTATAATACAAACAAATAAACAAATGCCATGACAAACACAGATGACAAAGTCAAATACATGTCAAGTATAACAGTTGGCATGCGGTACATGGCGGGTAATTTGAATTCAAAATAAGGAATACTAAATCTTGAAGATTTTAACCTTAATCATCTTGCATCCTTACAAAAGTTTGGTGGAATATCGGGATGGTGTCTGAGAATATTTCGCTGAAATATCGCGGAAATCTGTAGTGCAATTTTGAAAATATCATAAAAAAAACGTCTGACCTCCCATAAGAACCAATTTAAAAATCAGCCCCCCGAGAACAGCTGATTTTTTCAGGGTCGTGGCCTGTATTTTTTTGTATAGTGGTAGATCGTAGAGCTAGGGCAACTCAGAACTTCTTATTCTATAACCGCTACATAGTTAGCGGTTTAAAGGTCGACCCATGCGAAATTAATGTGACGTCATGTCGACGTCGCCTTCAGGTGATTAATGCCCGACCGATTTAGCATAAGAAAAGGCCTAAATAAGTGTCTAGATATTGATGGAGAGGTCTCTCGATCAAGAAGAAACTCAGCACTGGCAAATCCAGGATTGCCGATGGAAAGAGGTTAAGAAAGCAGGAAAAACTAAAAAAGTATTTCTGTGCCCTTATTAATAATTCTGAGCTCTGAATTCTAACGGCTGAATTTTTAAATTTACTAAATTTGTTTTAAGATATTAGCATATTTAAATTATTTCCTGGAACTGATTGCATTGAGGTCAAAAATTCGTTGAAAAATCTCAATTATTAGGGACTTTTTGGTTCGCCTATTTAACACTTCTTAGTGGTTGTGGTAATAACTGCGTCTGCGCATTAGCTAAACGTCATTTAGTAGTGGTAATTAACCATGAGCACTGCTATAAACCATTGATTATACAACAAGTCTTGTACACTTATCAAATACCAAATTGCAAATAATTCAAGGACCTCAAACTATAAACAACAAGTGAAATTAAAGAAAGAAAAATAAGAAAAAAGTTTCTGCTTCGGCCGGAACTCGAACCCGGGATCTCTTGCTCTGTACACAAACATTCTAAACATTGAACTACCGAAGCCATACATAAATTTTCGGAAAACTTTCATCTATGCAGGCTGCGGTGTCTCAATACAAGAACGAGAAACTCTCAGGGTATTAACTCGACCAAGTCATCCAACTGATCTCTAGTTTTTCTTTCCCACTGTCAAAGGTATGATAACTCAAATTAGACGTATAGAATCATTCATAAGAAAAGTTTTGTATTAAATTGTAAATTGCAACAACGGTTTTAAAACTGTTCTATATATATATATATATATATATATATATATATATATATAGTAAAGTGCCAGTCTTTTTGAAAATATCGAAAATTGTTATAAAGAAAAGATATTTATATGAATGAAATGATGAATGAAATATTCAACATTGTTTATTTACATTAAAAAAATATTTTTTTCTACATTTTCTCTGCGATTACGTTGGAAATTTAAGTTGGCACATTATTGCATAATTAATCTAGGATGCACTGGCATTTTTTAAAACTGATAATTAAAGTAGGCTTTGCGAACTGTCTAAATATCGAAAATTCGAAGAAACGTCAACAATCGTATTTCAAAAAGTGCCACGGTATAAACACTTTTTTAGGCAGTCTAACAGTGTTTTTCAAAGTTTTTAGAGATTCGTATTGTACAATTTTATGTTTGACAGACGTATTTGTTTGTGAAAAGTTAGACATGCCACCAACATTAAGCAACTTAAAGGTTATCAGTGTTCGATAAAAATTAAGAGATAATAATTGTTTAATCAAATTTATAATTAATAAATGCAATGCATTAATGTGCAAACTTAAATTTCCAACATAATCGCAGAGAAAATGTAGAAAAAAATATTTTTTTAATGTATATAAACAATGTTGAATATTTAAAAGCTATTTTTAATTATAAACATCTTTTCCTTATAACAATTTTCGATATTGTCAAAAAGAAAGGTACTTTACTCTAGAGCAAAAATCAAATTTTTTGACAAACCTTGTAATATGACTGAAAAAATTTAACATTTGATGGTTGCATTTTAGGTTTTGGACCATGCAGAACTTTTGATGAAGAATAACTTTTTTTCGTAAAGCTAATAATAAAAAAGTTTCTCATATGCCGCCATCTTACGTGGACACACTATATATATGTATATATATATATATTTATATATGTATAGTGTGTTTATTTTTTACAATAAAGTTCATTAAGACCATTCAATTTTTAAAGCAAAATAAACTAGAAAAAAATCATTGTTTGATGTTGTACTTTTTGTAAACATGTAAATAAAGTTTTAGAAGTCTACTGAGTGCCGAATATAAGCAAATAGATGTAAGTAATCAGATTGCTTTCCTTGCAGAAGCGAACACATTCTCTTCTGCTTTAAATTTAATTTTTGTGTGAGCTAATGAAGCGGCTTTGAAAAATTAAGGATTACTATACATTTAGAAAAAATTGTTCTGCAAGAATATAGTAAAAACAATCTCATAACCGGCTTTATTTTTAAAAAAATCAAATACTCATGAACCGTCATTACAACTTCAATAATTTAAAGCCAGTCAGCTGTGTCATTACGTGAAAAAAATTAGCCCCCGATTTGACGTCAACAAAGTGGAGGATCGTGGCCCGTCCGTCCTGATAGACTTGCATCAACTTCAACTGTGACTCTACTTACTTAAATTGTTTAAAACACATTTAAAACTGTCGCTTATAAACGTGAGAATATTAAAACCTAACCTTATTTTACAAAACAATTATTTTGAATGTTGGAAACTGGTGATATTTTATTTAATTCAAACCTAATAAAAAATCTATTAAAGAAACAAGAAAAAATTACCACTACCACAACGAAAGGCCTCTACGGCAGTTGTAGTAGTTATTTACCACTACAGAAAGATATTTCCCTAGTGCGCAAACGCAGTTCTTACCACAATAATAACAAAGTGTCAAATCAGCGCCCCAAAAACTCTCTACTAAATTTTAAGCTTTTCAAAAACCTATTATATTTATGAATCTAATTTATCAAATCTCAATTTATAAACGAAACTTACACCGATTAAGGTGTCATCAACATTTAACGAATAGAAAGAAGTTAAACGGGATGGCTTTTAATATTGTATAAGCCTTTTAGTCGTGCCTTACGACTTTGGGATCTTTTCTACGTTAAAATTTTATAGGGCCAATTAGAGAGAAGCGATTAATTATTAGTCGACCTCGATTTCTTAAGCTAGAGTTCTATAAAGCAGTCCAGCGTTAAATACGCCGTTTTAATTTTTCGGTGACCTCTGGATAACATTGAAAATGCTCGTGACCACCGGTACACGGTACAAAAATTTGTACACACAAAACACATACTTGTCTTGAATAAATTGTTTTCCCTTAAAACAATTTGTTTTGAATTAAAATATTTCTTTTTAGTTCAACGCAGCATTTAATGTTGAAATGATACTTTATTTTTCTTCTTTAATTGTTTTGTTTCAGGATACTCCATTTCCAGAGAAAACGGTGCCTTAGTTTAATTCAGTTCCAATTTATAATTAAACAATTTCTGTTTCACATTAAAATAAAGAGGCAGTATATTTTTTGTGCTATATCAAGAAAATATTCTCTTGGTGAATGGGAAAGCACAAATTATTTTACTTCAAAGCAATTTGCTTTGATCTAAGACAAAATTTTTTACCGTGTATATGTTTTGTCAAAAATCGTTTATTTTTATTTTCCGGCGC
The DNA here is from genome assembly GCA_963576565.1 of Aspidapion aeneum. NCBI lineage: Eukaryota > Metazoa > Arthropoda > Insecta > Coleoptera > Brentidae > Aspidapion > Aspidapion aeneum. The sequence continues at coordinate 105,514,398 of OY755041.1, forward strand.
CTATTAATTAAAAAGAACAAAACGTGCTTCTCACTTAGAACAATGTTAGAGTATATCGGACCGATATATCCCTCCTCTTCGATTTTGACTTAAATAAACCTGACTGATAAGTTTGTCGCGTCTTAATTTCTTTTGATCGTATATGAATCGCGCCCAAGGTCTTTATACTTTAACACAGGTTGCCTACAGATTTTTACCAGTCATGTGAACTTTACTGGACGACTGTAGCTGCGTCAGCGTGTGTTTTGTCATGAAGACGCACAGCTGCTGTGTGATAGACGCCATATTTGTTGTTTGTTTACATTTTGCGGTGTTTTGCGTTTGTCGTGTAAAATTATGTTTTTTTCTGTGAAAATTGGGAAATAATTCACGTAAAACATGTGCGGTTTGTTGAAAAATGTCCGCGAGAAGTAAGGAAGTCCCATTCCATAGGTAAGTACTTGTATTTTTCTTTATAATTTGTTAATATAGTTAAGAGTGGTTTATAGATACCTTAACTATTCATGGTGTCCACAATAAATCTGCACAGTTAGTTTTAGAAAAACTATAATTTTAATCCACAATTTGATTTTACCCAATCAACTAGTTAAAAAAAAATTATATACATAACCCTAAAATGTTGACAATTCACAAATAATGTAGTGACGTAGCAGAGTATGTTCCAAAATCACCAAAACTGAAGCATGCGCAGTAACCAAAATCCTGTCTACTCAAAAAAGGAATATTGTCACAAAGAAAAATAGACCTAAGGGTCTTTAATATGGGGGCGTAAAAAATTATCGGAAACGGGTGAAGTTTAATACATATATTTCCTTTATAATTATACAGCGGATAAATCGACAGAAATTATAGCCTACGCTAACCTACCCAAAAACAATATGGAGAACCATAAATACGGCCATTAGGGCCTTACTGTAAATTATGCCGGGTAGGACTCGGGGGACGCAGTACACAGGACCACAGGTTCAGGGTTAAAAAAAGAGACGACGTCCAGAAACTGGTTACGAAGCTCAGCGGACGTCCAGAAACTGGTTACGAACGCTTAGTTAAGGGGCAAATGAGACGACGTCCAGAAACTCGTTACGAAGCTCAGCAGGACGTCCAGAAACTGGTTACGAACGCTTAGTTAGGAGTGGACCCCGGGTACTGGTCACTTGTATGGTGTGTTACATCGCCTTTTATATTAAATTATTGCAAATTCAGCAATATTGCTAGTGACGATGGTTTTCGATATTTAGGTACCACAATTATTATTATATTGCCAATAACTTGGTATTTTATTATAATAGATGCACGCCTTTAATTTATATGGATCCCAGTAATTAAAGTAATACGAAGTGCATCTATTTTATTTAGATAAGTGCATCACTTTGGGATAGTTTAATTATGATCTGTGTGACAATATTAAGAATTAAATGGGGGTCCTGGCTTCAAGCATCGAATGTGAGAATGCATGGTAATGCCCCATATTTATGCTCTAACGTATTTAAACCATTGTCAGTTTTTTTTCAAAAAATTATTTAGAAAAACATTCAATGAACCATTTTTCAATATAATTAAATTCTTTTCTCAATTTATGCGGAACAAGTTTTAAGCAGCCAATTCTACCATTTTCGCAAAAGAGCATTGTCCTAATCAAAGAAGAGTAGGCAAAAACTCGCAAAATGAAAACAAGTCTTAAGAACTATTTACCAAGCTAATAAATTACTGCAATACAAAAAACTCCAAATAAATCAGTTCAATTCGGTTTTTTTAAAGAAACGCGCTTATAACATTGTTATAAAAACTATTGCTGCGTTTCTGGGTCTTCTAGGAGGTTTCTCTAGGGATATTATGGACATGTGGCAAGGTCTTTCTTGTTTTTGAATATTGCGTTAATATGTATGGATCCGTTTCGGTCACGAAAGAAAACGTTCTGCTTTCTGCTGATACGGAACTAGCTGCTATTCGCATTATTTTATTTCATAAATATAATTAAAAAATCCTCGGGCTTGGGGGGGGGGGGCATAAGAAACTTTGTTGCAATGTAGGTAAACAATTTTTAGACGTCGGTATAAAATTTTACACGGACGCAATGCGGTAAAGTGGTACTTTCCGCTCACAAAAATGGGTGCATGCAAAGCAGAGCGGCTCTGGAACGAAATAGCGATGTACAAAATAGCGAGTATTAAAATAGCGGTATCGAAATAGCGACAATCAAAATAGCGATGTAATGAAAGAGCGACTATCAAAATAGCGATGTAACAAAATAGCGATGTAACAAAATAGCGATTGTAACAAAATAGCAATGTAACAAAATAGCGATGTAACAAAATAGCGATGTAACAAAATAGCGACTATCAAAATAGCGATGTAACAAAATAGCGATGTAACAAAATAGCGACTATCAAAATAGCGATGTAACAAAATAGCGATGTAACAAAATAGCGACTATCAAAATAGCGATGTAAAAAAATAGCGATGTAACAAAATAGCGACTATCAAAATAGCGATGTAACTAAATAGCGACTATGAAAGAAAATTTTTGGTCAAAGACTCAATAAATTGATTTTTGAACAAAGTAGTAGTGGACGATCTCTAAGGGGACTGAAACATCGATGTATACGGCGATATATATTAAAATAGCGACTATCAAAATAGCGATGTATCAAAATAGCATGGATTAAGTCGCGCACTCCATAATAGCGCAGGTCATAATAGCGCAGGTCATAATAGCGCAGGTCATATTAGCGCAGTTCTAAATAACGCATGGTTAAAATAGCACATGGCTAAATTAACGCAGGTCAAAATAGCGTATTACTAAAATAGTAAAGTGCAAAATAGAACAGGTCGGCAAAATAAATATCGAAACCCTAAAAATCGAAAACACCAAATATCATTGGACAAACGCTATTTTTCCCAGGATCCTGAAGGGTGTGAATATGAACCGAACCGAACCAAAACGAATCAAAGTAAACCGAACCAGCATATTTTTGCAAAAAAAAACTTTCCTGACTTTTTTCACGGGATCCTAGAGGATGTGAATCCGAACCGAACCGAATCAAATTGAACCGAACCAGCAAATTTTTTCAAAAAAAAAACTTCCCTGACTTTTTTCACATCATCCTAGAGGGTGTAAATTCGAACCGAACCGAACCAGCATATTTTTCAAAAAAAAACTTTCCTGACTTCTTTCACGGGATCCTAGGGGTTGTGAATCCAAACCGAACCGAACCGAACCGAAACCGAAAATTTGGTTTGGTTCGGTTCGGATTCACACCCTCTAGGATCCCGTGAAAAAAGTCAGGGAAGTTTTTTTTTTTGAAAAAATATGCTGGTTCGGTTCAATTTGATTCGGTTCGGATTCACGCCCTCTAGGATCCCGTGAAAAAAGTCCGGAAAGTTTTTTTTTTGCAAAAATATGCTGGTTCGGTTTACTCTGATTCGTTTTGGTTCGGTTCGGTTCGGATGCACACCCTCGAGGATTCCGGGAAAGAAGTGAAGCGCTATTTTGACCTGCGCTTTTTGGCTTAAGCTATTTTGGTCTGCGCGATTTTGACCTGCGCTATTTTGTAAGACTGCCAACAAAACCTAAAAACCATAAAAATAAAATAATAAAATAAAAAAGTCCTGTTCAGCCGAGGTGGACTAGGGAACAAGGATAGGATTTGTGTTTTCGTTAAAATTGTTTTTAATAAAAATGTCATCAAAATAGCGCTGCTACAAAATAGCACGCATCAAAAACGCGCTCAAAGAGCATTATTAAATACAGCAACTGTTTGACTAAGGAATCTCTTTCTAACATATTTTTTCAAAAAAAAAACTTCCCGGTCTTCTTTCGCGGGATCCTAGCGGGTGTGAAACAAAACTGAACCGAAACGAACTGAACCGAATCGAAGTATCGGTTTAGTTCGGTTTGGTTTCACAACCTCTAGGATGCCGGTTCGGTTCGGTTTGGTTTCACACCCTCTAGGATCCCGGGAAAAAATGAGGGAAGTTTTTTTTTTTAAATATATGTTAGAATGAGGTTACCGGGAGAATAGCGCGCATCAAAAACGCGCTCAAAAAGCATCATTAAAAACAGCAACTGTTTGACTAAGGAATCTCTTTCTAACATATTTTTTCAAAAAAAAAACTTCCCTGACTTCTTTCGCGGGATCCTAGCGGGTGTGAAACAAAACTGAACCGAACCGAACTGAACCGAATCGAAGTATCGGTTTAGTTCGGTTTGGTTTCACAACCTCTAGGATGCCGGTTCGGTTCGGTTTGGTTTTACACCCTCTAGGATCCCGGGAAAAAGTCAGGAAAGTTTTTTTTTTAAATATTTGTTAGAATGAGGTTACCGGGAGTGGTAAGTTATAAGACGCTATTTTGAAGCAGCGCTATTTTGAAAGGCGCTATTTTGATGCGCGCTACTTTGTAGCAGCGCTATTTTATAGCAGCGCTATTTTGAGGCAGCGCCATTTTGATGCACGCGATTTTGTAGCAGCGCTATTTTGTAAGGCGCTATTTTGTAACAGCGGTATTTTGATGCGCGCTATTTTGAAGCAGCGCTATTTTGTAAGGCGCTATTCTGTAGCAGAGCCCTTTTTTAGGCATCGCTTGTTTAATACATTGTTATTTTGATGTCGTTGTTTTTTTAAAAGCGTTTTCTTACAAGCCCAATGAGTGGGGTTGGGTTATGTACGCTGGGTTGGGTTACGTTATGTTAATGAATTGTTTTTTTTATTGTTTTTTTTTTAATTGATTAGAAATTAGATAAAGTCTCGTCCAAATTTGCATTTTTAATATCGCTATTTTGATACATCGCTATTTTGATACATCGCTATTTTGATACATCGCTATTTTGATACATCGCTATTTTGATTGTCGCTATTTTGATTGTCGCTATTTTGATACATCGCTATTTTGGTTGTCGCTATTTTGATACATCGCTATTTTGATATGTCGCTGTTTTGTTACAAACGCTATTTTGATACATCGCTATTTTGATTGTCGCTATTTTGATTGTCGCTATTTTGATACATCGCTATTTTGTTACATCGCTATTTTGTTACATCGCTATTTTGATATGTCGCTGTTTTGTTACAAACGCTATTTTGATACATCGCTATTTTGATAGTCGCTGTTTCGTTACATCGCTATTTTGATAGTCGCTATTTCGTTACTCGCTATTTTGAACGTCGCTATTTTGTACATCGCTATTTCGTTCCAGAGCCAAGCAGAGCTGCTTCCCGCACTCTGGCACAGAGGTCTAAATGTAGAAATTACGGGTACATTCAACTTTTTTTAAGGAAAAATTACAGTGATCGTAAAGACTATTTAGATTTTCAACAAGTAGCACAGTTATAAAGGATGGGGCACCATTAACATGAGAAAAAAGGTCTCGGTTAAATTAGCTGGGATTTATGTGTGATCTAGATCTTGGTTCTGTTAAGAACATATAAAAAATTAAAGATTTCTATCGAGCCATTTTCGAGATATAGGCTCTCCAGAAATTAACTATTTCAATCTACTTAAGAGTTCTGTACACTTAAATGGGTAAATAAGATTTTTCTTTCAGCAAATATGATACAGCTTACCAAACCATTTTTCAAAAATATTTTTGGTCAGCTGATATACAGAATATTCAAAAAGTGTCCAAGAACTAGCTTGAAAATAGATTCAGTTTCATGGCCTTTTTTTTATGGGTCCTCCAATCTTGACACTTTTAAAAACTACTTCTTTGAAAATTAAATAAATGGAAATTAGTGCAACAAAATGATTAACAAAACTCAGCTAACAACTGAGCAGACATGCCTCAATATGTAAAAAAAAACAAGAGATTTTTTTATCTTCACATATTATTATTACCGAACCGAACTCCAAAACAATCAAGAACAAATTTGCTATAAATTAACATTTTAATTTTCATTTTGTTGACCACATTTTTTTGCATCATCAAAAAAAAATTCTGAAAATGGGCATAAGGTAATATATATTATTAATATTCCCTGAGCACAAGTTTGTCCCTTAATCTCTCCGTAATGTTTACATTTACACCTATGTGCCACGTAGGAAACAATTTATTAACATATTGATTTAGTTAAAGTTTTTTTGATCGACCCGGTAGGATGCATTAAACTGCATAAAAAAAATATAAACGTTTCTAAGACGTTTGGGAGATTGGGGAAATGTCAATAAACAGAGTGGTTAAGTAACGGAAACAAATCTTGGGTCACGTGGATCGGCACGTGACAAGTTGTAATAAGATTTCAAGAAAAGGTGCTTTAGAGCCACAAGCTACACCTAAACCTATTTAAATTAAAGGCAGTATTTCACTGTAAACTAATGATTCACAGAAAAATGCCTAAATAATTTTAACGGCAGTGTTATTATTGAAAAAAATATTTTCAAACCAAAAATAGCTTTATTGTCCGAAACCTAACCTATCCAACGTGCTATTATCACTATTATTCAATTTAAGGTATCTTTACACATAATAGGGACTTATTGCAATAAAGCCAAGCAATAGTAATATTTTGACAGCTTCACATTGTAAGATCAGCTGTGATCTTTCAGTAAAAATACGGCTTTGGTTTACTATATGAACCGAAATAAATACTGTTTTTCTTTATTAATGGAAAATAAATGATTAGTTTTAAATTCGACTTTGGTATGTCAGTTTTGAAAGATCAGCTGTCAGTTTTCAATGTGAAACTGACAGAATACTGCCTTATAGACTGGCTTTATTGCAATAAATCCCTATTAAGTCGGTTTTAAACCTGATACAAAGTTTAAAAGTTTTAAAGCAAGAAGAAAGATTTTATTGGGTACTTGGACTGGACTTATACTGGTTTCAAATCAATAAAAACTAATCTAAGAATAATAACACAAAACAAGAATTAATATCAAGTCTTGTGTGTTCTTATTAGAAATTAAACTAAATGTGTTTATTCAAGAAGTAGCCATCTTGCTTTTGAAAAATGTTAATGTTCTTTCAAGAAATTTACTCTTTCATGAAGAATTGTTCTATACTAAGTAAAATATGGAGTAATCATTTTGCAGTGAAAAATCCTAATGTTCTTCCAGGAAAATTACAATTTTTTGAAGATTTGTATTATATTAAGTATAAATCTTGAACATCTTATGACACTCCCCACAAAATATAGAAACTTTAATTTGTATTATAATTCTTTAAAGAATTTTAAAGCCTAGAAACCATACTTCGTAAAAATTTAAATTAATAAAAACAAATTTCGTAGAAAACTTAATTTTATAAAAATAGTTTATAGAAGTGCAAAATGAAATAACCGTAAAATGTCGAAATGATTTACTGATCTATCGGTAGAGGCCGCTGTCAGCTGCGTCAACCTATTTTATATCCTATTATCTTCTAACTTATTTTTATGTGAATTAGCTCTCCCATCCTTCGCTTTACTGGAAAAAATAAGGTTTAACCTAATCATGAGGACATTGTCTTAAAACCTAACCTAACCTATTTTATCCTACTCTTACGATTTTTTACTTAAATAAGCTCTCCTGTCTTCGTTTTTAAAAAAAAACCGTTCTTGAAAATCAGCGGATGGTAAAAATTTGCCGAAAATAATTAGAATTAGAAATAAAAACCGAATCGCCATCTTTTTCTACGGCCACAGCAGGCACAGCTGACATAGCCTCTACCTGTAGATCAGTGAACCATTTCTACACTTTTCAATAATTTACTAATAATTTCTTTATAAATTCATTTTTCTAGGATTTTTTTTTCTTTGATTATGTTATTATGTAAAATTATGCGTGCCCTCTAGAGACCCCTATAGGCGCACTATTGTGCCTTGCACTTGTCCAACGCGAGCACGTCCCTAAAATATCATACAAAGCGGACATTTTTGAAATTGGAAAGAAAAATGCAATTTCAAAATGTAAACAGACAGGTCAATTGAAATTGTCATAATAGAAACAATTGGTTTAATTACAGAGTACAAAATCGATATCGGGGCAAAGACCCATCCAGTAGTTATAAAGAATATTAGAGACTTATTGCAATTTCCAAAATAAGGCTAGCAATAATAAGGCACCAACTTTATTTAAATAGTGCTAGACCTTAACGCGACCGGGACAAATGAGTTATTGGAAAATGCTTTTTAGACAGCCGTCTCTTATTTTTAACTCTACTTTTAAACGTGTAATCATTAGGTTGGTGTATGAGGTTGTTTTTAATGTTATGCTATGTTTTTGTTCCGCAGGGCTATTCTTTATGGCTGCATGTACGCGCGCCCCCTCTCAGAAAATACAAAAAAATAAAATCTTAGTCAAAATATTATTTATTAAATGATTTGCTTATCCTATAATTTTTCCTATGGCTTTGACGCCTGTCATGAATAAAGTTCATCTCCGATTGCCTACACGACTAAATACAAATCGATAATTGCTTGCCGCAATATATCTCAGTATTTGATTTTTTCTATGTTATTAAACAGAAAAAATTCCAGAAATTTTTAGAAGAATAAAAAAAATAGGAGATTCGTGGCGTGCTATGCCGAGGCGGACGATGATATTAGGGACTTATTGGAATAAAACCTGACTTTATTTTAGAGTCGACATGACACATTTACACAGAAAACTAACAGCTGACCTTTCAAAATTGACATACCAAAGCCAAATTTAATAATGAAGACGCTAACTTTCATTTAATAAATACCGACACTAATGAATCCGGTTTTTAAATACACAAAAGCCGAATTTTGAAGGAAAGTAGGCTGCTTTTTATATGTTAATCTGTCACCATAGGGTCCATTTTAAAATAAGGTCAGGTTTTATTCCAAGTGTCTATTATCATAGAACAGGTAAAATGCAAATACGTTAGAGCATTAATATACGGCATACCCATACATTCTCACACGCGATGCTTGAAGCCAGGACCCCTATTTAATTCTTAATATTCCTTTTTCGGGTAGAAAGGATTTTAGTGACTGCACATGCGTCAGTTTTGGTGATTTTGGAACATACTCCGTTACGTCACTACATTATTTGACAATTGTCAAATGTTTCGGTTTATGTCTATTATTTTTTTTCTAAAAACTAGTTGATTGTGTGAAAATTTACTAAATTGTGGATTAAAATTGTAGTTTTTCTAAAACTAATTGTGCAGATTTATTGGGGACACCAAGAAGAGTGTTTAATGGCATCTATAAACCACTCTTAACTTCATTAACAAATTATAAACAAAACTACAAGTAGTTACCGATGAAATGGCACTCGCTTACTTCTCCCGGGCATTTTTTCACAAATTGCAAATGTTTTACGTGAATTATTTCCCATTTTTCACAGAAAAAAGATAATTTTACACGACAAGCGCAAAACACCACAAAATGTCAATATGGCCTCCACCCACACAGCAGATGTCTGTCTACATAACAAAAAATACGCATGCGCACTTGAAAATTCGCGTTCGCGGATTTAAATTTGACACTGTACCGATTATAATAGATAATTTGCTGGTAGACAGGGATGAGAATAATGGGTCGCAAGCAAGAAATTACTTTAACTTGGACATTTATAAATTTTCGAAAGAACAATAGGGGAAAGCGGGGCAAAATGGCTTATTTCTTCTATTAAATGATCACTATTGCATTCGTCATTTGGAATTAAGTTGGCTAGATATGTCATATTCATGTTTAAGAGATGCTATTATTTTTATTTTTGTAAAAAGTTGACTTTTCCCCATTTTGCCCTGCATACGAGGTAAAATGGGATATCTGTATGTGGCGAAACGGACAGGGCTGTTGTGTAATTTAGAATCAAGATTTTTATAAGTTAAGTTTTTAAAAAACAAATTTGGCAAAATGGGGTATGGTTACTCGACATAACAAGGTACCCCGTTTTGCCCCAATGAAAAAAACCGCGTTTTGCTCCAACCAGTTAAATTCAAACAAAAATCATACACAGTAAAAGGCTAATTTTACGGGCAACGCGTTAAATTATGAATAATACATAAACCCACTAATTGTCAATGTAAACAAAATTTTGAAAAGTCCGTAAACAATGTCCTTACCGTTACAAAATGCTAAAGCTATTTTTTCAATAAAAAGCGCGCATCATATGTTGAGTAATAACCAACATAAGCTCAGCCGACTGGCACCAATCATATTGCAGAGAGTTGAACCAACCCTTGTATCCCATTTTGCCTTCCTTTACCCTATCTTATTTTGGTACAGAAATCACATTTGGATTCTCTTTTCATTAATTCAATCTCTATATAAAACAATAATCACCAAAAAACAATGCAAAAAATAACCAAAAAAACGGCACAGCGGCGCAAGCGCAGATGTCAAAATAGTGCTAGCATTATTACTGCTAAAAGTGCTAGACCTCACTTAATTTGCAACAAGTCTCTATTATTATTAAGTATTCCGTTTTACCCTTGTATCCCATTTTGCCTTCCTTTACCCTATCTTATTTTGGTACAGAAATCACATTTGGATTCTCTTTTCATTAATTCAATCTCTATATAAAACAATAATCACAAAAAAACAATGCAAAAAATAACCAAATAAACGGCACAGCGGCGCAAGCGCAGATGTCAAAATAGTGCTAGCATTATTACTGCTAAAAGTGCTAGACCTCATTTAATTTGCAACAAGTCTCTATTATTATTAACTTTAGGGCGTCTAGTTTGCGTAGGCTACTGTAGCAGCAACTTAACAAGACAATAGCGTGGGGAGTGTTTGTTTTGAACACCCCCGTATGAAGGGCCACAAAACAGGCAAATAAACTCAGTGGTAGGCGTATAAACAAAGAAAAACATTTAAATATAAACACCTAAACAACACCTAAACAAATTAAATAGCGAGTAGCCAAGCGTGAGGGCGAAACCTCACATTAAGGGGTTTGTCTTTAAAGTCTGGACTGGTGACTTTTTTAAAAGGTCATGAAAACGTAATTTGCCTAATCTATCTAGTCTATTCAGCCTTTGGACATAGGCCTCTCCCAATTTCTTCCACTCTTCTCTGTCTGTCGCCGTGTTCATACATCTAGTTCCCGAGTGTTTCTTCAAATCGTCCGCGCATCTCATTTGGGGTCTTCCCCTACTTCTTTTATTTTCCCAAGATCTCCAGTTAATAAAACATTTGTTTCATTGATCGTCTTTCGGTCTAATATTATCTGGCATCCCTTACTTTTGATTTGTTTCTTATTCATTAATTCTTTTTCTATCTGTTAGCTTTAAATGTAACATTTGTCTTTACATTGATCTTCGGGCTTTTGTTACCTTAAGTACCCATGTTTGATTTTGAAAGTGTCCAGGTTTGGGATCCATAGGTAAGCACAGGAAGGATACATTGGTTATACACTTTTGTTTTGAGGTACTGAGAATATTTTTTATTTTTTAATATGTAGCTTAATTTACCGAATGCAACCCAGGAATTTTTTTAGTTTAACAATTTGTCCCAGGTATTTCTCTACTTGTTCTATTTTTTCTTGGTTTATTCTGATCGTAATATTTTCATCTGTATATGTTATGACCCTATATTTTTAGCTGCTGTATCCAGTTCTTCCAGCATTTTTATCAGCTCTTCTTTCTTATCTTAGGTGGTTTAAGTATTGTCCGTTAACTTTAATGCCTATTTCTTCCCAATTTAAGTTTTTGAAAACACCTAGCTAAATAGCTTAGATGATATTGTGTCACCCTGTCTGACACCTCTTCTAATGCGGATTGGTTTGGTTTCTTCGTGGATTTTGATTGATGTTGTTGCTTCGCTATATATATTGGCTATTAAATCTGTGCATCTATGATCTATTCGGCTATTAGTTAAAAATGCTTTCACTGCCCATTGCTCAACGCTATCAAACGCTTTTTAAAAATCTACAAACGCAATATATAGTGGAATGTATTCGTTAGCTCGTTTAAGGCCAACACAAAGATAGAGGCCACGACCCTGAAAAAATCAGCTGTTCTCCGGGGGCTGAATTTTACATTGAGTCTTATGGGAGTTAGGTATTTTTTTCGACGAATTTTCGGTGTATTTTGTACCGCTGAACCGATTTTTATAAACGTTTGAGGTAAAATAGTGTTCGATAATGTAACGAGCTGATTAGATTTTAGTCAACCAAAAACTTTGCTTTGCTATCGTTTCTGAGATATTTACAAAAAACTGTTTTTAAGGTTGATATATCATGGAATTCACTTGAACTGTGTGTTAATAGGCTAGCTAGAAAGGTATCAGATCCGTTATGGATCCATTTATTTATTTTTGCATTTTATTCAAGAGAATATGGAGAGTATTATCTACAGCTTTACCACCCTTCTTTATCATTTCTGCCATTACTACGTCTTTTTTAGGTGATTTGTTATTTTTCATTTTCTTTAATGCTTTATTTATTTCCGCTTTACCTTTTGCGAGTTATAGTTCTGAGTTTATGTTATTTATTTTTGTTTAAAGTTTCTTTATGGTTTCTCGCGATGGTTCCCTTTTTATTTGGTATAATTCTGTCTAGAATAACTGTGTAATATTTATAATATCCTCTTTAACGTTAGTTTCTATGCTGTTCATATCCTTTATTTGAATTATTTCATATCTACCTAGAGTCAGTCTTAAATATTTCATATTCCTGTTATTTTCTATAACTCTCAACTTTTATTTCTTGGCTCTTTCTTTTATTTTCTTTTATCATTTTTCTTATAAAATTTTATTTATTTCTGTGTACTCTATCAATGTTCTTTTTCTAGGTTTCGCCTTTTTTCCATCAGTTTCTTTGTCTGATCTGATATGCAATTTTCTTTTTCTATACTGAACAGTATTTTATAAACGTTTAAAATACCAAAAAAAATATATATTTTGGCAATGATGGTTTGTTATACCAGCAGACCCGAAACACTCTTTAATGGTTCATACCTCAAATCTATCTTACTTTAAAAAGTAAATACTTAAGTTTTAACGACTGCATTAAACACAGTGCTTAAATTTTAGTGCAATATGGCCGTATAACATACTAACAAAGCATGTTTTACCGACCTAATATAAAAAAGCCACGAGTGGCAAGTTTTACATTCAATGTAAAACAACAGCCTTTTTTAATTTTTTCCAGTCTACCGATTAAAAACGTATGTTTTTTAAAGAGCATTTTATGCAAAAATTCGTATTTTAAATTCCTGTAGCTCTGTAGGTATTTCAACGTCCGACGCGGAGTGTTAAAATATTAAAAAGCGGTTTTTGCCATAAATCTTTGAGATAAAAATTTTGATCATAGCTTTTATTAGAGAGTTCGATATGCGATGCAATAGCACACGCTGTACGGATGTAAGACTATCGAAAAACTGTAAAAACGATATGCAATAAATAATCAGAATATCGGCGAATATAGGCACCCCATCCCTTGTTATCTCCTTTAGTTCTCTCCTGGTTCTACCAATGTGTGGTGTCTATAAGTCTACAAACATTTCAGATGCTCTCACAAAAGGATAAGCCACTGTGTGTGCATACAAGTGATCTCGGAGACCATGGAATGACGCTAAAACAAAATTAAATTTTCGGGAAATATGCTTTGAATAAAACTAAAAACTAATAAATTGAGAGAGCCAAGAAATAAAAGTTGAGAAAGTTCTCAAACAAAAATAAAGGACATAAAGTCAGAACTACAACCTAAAATAAGCAAAGCGGAAATAAAAAGAGCATTCAAAAAATGAAAAATAACAAATTACCTGGAAAAGACGAAGAAGCGGCAGAAATGATTAAGTACAGTGGTATGGCTGTAGTTAATACCCTCCATCTTATCATGAATAAAATACTAAAAAAAAAATCCCAAACAACAGGAAAGAATCCATAATCATTATTCTACACAAAAAAGGCGATAGAGCAGACTTAAAAAACTGTCGACCCATATCACTCCTTAATGTAATTTATAAGCTTTTCCCGAAAATATTAACAGATAGACTAACAACAAAATTTGTCGGATATCAATCAAAAGAACAAGGAGGCTTAAGAAAAGGTTTCAGTACAGTTGACCACCTATTAACCCTGAAAATCCTAAGAGAACGGTCCAACGAATACAACTTTTCACTATAAATTGCGTTCATAGACTTTGAATAAGCACTGGGCAGTAAAAGCATCTTGAATTAACTTAGATTAGAAAAAATAGGCATCAAAATCAGCGAACAATACTTAAAGCAACTAAGTTATGCTGATGATATCGCCTTAACAGATAAGAAAAAAGAACTGACAAAAATGATGGAAGAACTGGACACAGCAGCTAAAAATATAAGCTTGAGTATGAACTACACTAAAACAAATCATAACAAACACAGATAAAGTTATCGCGATCAGAATAAACCAAAAAAAAAAAATAGAGCAAGTAGAAGAAATATATATACTTGGGACCAATTATTAAGCTAAAAAAAATCAACAGACTTGTAAGATTGGCCTGGGCAGCATTCGGTAAATTAAGCTACATATTAAAAAATAAAAAATATCCTCGGTACCTTAAAACGAAACTGTATAACCAATGTATCCTTCCTGTACTTCCCTATGGATCCTAGACCTGGACACTTGTAAAATCAAAGATGGATAAGATAACAAACGCCCAAAGATAGACAGAGAATTGAATGAATGGATAAGAAATAAACAGAAAGTAAGGGAAGCCACAGGAGCCAAGATAACATTAAAAATTGAAATTTTTCGGTCATAATATCGACAGAAATCAATGGAACAAATGTATTGTAAACTGGAGACTTTGGAAAAATAAAAGAAGTAGGCGACAGACAGAGAAAAGTGGAAAATATTGGGAGGCTTATATCCAAAGATGGATCAAAGAAGGCTAAATAGATAGGTAGAAAGATGCTTCGAATGTTTGGACACACGAGCAGTTTGTGCTTTAGTACCAATTTAGTACTAAAACACCAAAGAATGGAGAGATTAGGGATCATTCTTAAATTACGTTACGCTCAAGAGGAAGACGAGGTTTAGCCTTGTACACTTGCACCAGTATTTACTAAGACCTTAAGACTTAGCATTGTAGACCGGGTTTAAGTATCAAGTCTAGACTTGATACCTTCCGGCTTAAGTGTATTTTTTTAATACTTACAGGTCAAAGATTTGGTTCATCCTAATCTGCAATATAATAGTAAGCATTTCTCAGTGAGTTTCATCGCATATAAATTCAAATTAACTTTAGAAATAAAGAAAAACCACATAAAAATTTTGTAACGAAATGTCATTTTTTTGGAAATTTAGTCCGTGCAGTCGTAGGATTCCCGTTAAAAATAGTCTCAAATTGTAGTACAACCCCTGAGAGGTGGTTTAAAGTTCGAAAAACAATAGAAATAAACCATTATTTACAAAAAAACTTGTATACAAAAATATTCAAAGCTAAATAATACATAAATAACTTAATACTATATCTGTAGAATATTGAAAAAAGCACAAGAGATATTAGAATCCCTTTTCAATTACACATTCACCAAAACAATCGACCGTCGATTTAAACGTCGCTAACTTGTCTAAAAAATTAACATGTAAAATATAGCGGACACCTGACACTAACTTACACCGTTTTTATTCGACATTTCCTAGTGACGTTTGGAGGTTTAAATATGGCTACCATTTTTAAACCAAAATATTTTAATATTTTAATTCATTTATCACCTTTGTGTTGAAATAATGTCTTTGTTACAACGAAAAATGAATGACGCATATCGCAAGGTATTTATGAATAATTTATATAAATATTAAATACTATTGCATTTATGGGAAAAATAAGATAAACCTTCACCCAAAATGTAGACTTTTAAACCCAGGATTGTAGCACTTAGCACTGTAGACCCTTTAGTAAATACTGGTGTTGGTGTTTCCCTCGAGAATGCGCCAACAAGAGGGAAGTGGGGTCAAAAATTCAGAATTTTTGCGTTACGTAATTTATGAATGTAGCCTTAATGCTTGTAGGATAACATTTGTTTTTATTATACAGTCATATTATCTGTTAGTATAATAAATTCCATTTTATTTTATACAAAAAGTTTTTTGGCACGATATTTTATTCGTTAGCCAAATAAAATTGTTAAATATGTGCATTACTCACGGTTACGGAAGTTATGGGTCTTTAATAATTTATTATATTATGTTGCCCAGAGTTGTGTCATCTCAAATACGTGTATTTATTTATACGTATAAATTTTATTGTCTTCAACTTTTGTTTAAAACTTTTTTTTCTAAAATGTACAGGGAATAAGTAATTAAAAAAAAAACCTTTTTCTGCGCACTAAATCAAAGATGACGGGGGAAGCTGCTGTCGAAAGCTTCTTTTTTAGGACTCCAATGTGAACTACATATGTCAAAATCTCTAATACACCACCTTTTGCAAGCTGGGGGTGTTTTTTTCGCTTTCATGACTGGCCAACACTCCATATCATAATTTTTTAGATAACTTTTTGACACTTATCAGCTGTTTACCATAACAAATAGCATAGACCAACGAAAAAAAATAGTAAACAGTTGTCTCAAAAATAGTAATATGAACTGTATATAACGAATGATGTTAAACAATTTGGGAAATTTGAAAGGACGGATTCTCTGTATTTGGCACATGCACAACTATTTCTTTAAATTATTAAGTGCTGAATACTGACCAACTCAAGCATTATCGTTTTATTAAGTTGCAACTGGTTTGTTTCCAGTTTCTTTATCCTAAGCAACAGTTGGAGATCTTTAGGACTTTTGCCAAAACAAGATTATTAAAGTATTATTAATGCTTGTTACTTTGACACTGAAATAAAATAAACAGCTGTTCATCTAAATTATTTATGGGAAGTGTAGATAAAAATATAGAGTGGCAACCGGCAAGTCGTGCAAAATTGAGGGCAGATGGCGCTGAAATAAATTCGTCTATTACGCAATATTCAGAGATAACTACTATGATGTAGAGACCATGTATGTATGACATATTTTAAAAAATATGTCATACATACAGGGTCCCTACTATGATCTAATGAAATTTCTCTAATTTTTAATCCTACTAGTAGTTTCTGAATATTGCGTACCAGACGAAATTATTTCAGCGCCATCTGCTCAATGTTGCAAGGCTCGCCAGGTGCCACTCTATATGATATACCAGGGCTATCAAAATGGACGGGCCACGATCCTCCACTTTGTTGACGTCACGTCCGGGGCTGATTTTTTTTTGATGGTCACGTTACGACACAGCTGATTGTCTTTAAAATATTGAAGTTGGAATGACGGTTCATGGATATTTGATTTTTTTTTAATAAAGCCGTTTTTGAGATTGTTTTTACTTTATTCTGGCAGAACAATTTTTTTAAAATGTATAGTAAGCCCTAATTTTTCATAGCCGCTTCATAAGCTCACACAAAACTTAAGTTTAAAGCAGAAGCGAATGTGACAATCACATATGACAAAGTCAAATACATGTCAAATATAACAGTTGGCATGTGGTACATGGCGGGTAATTTGAATTCAAAATAAGGAATGCTAAATCTTGAAGATTTTAACCTTTTAATCATGTTGCTTCCTTACAAACCTTTGGTGGAATATCGGGATGGTGTCTGAGAGAACAGCTGATTTTTTCAGGGTCGTGGCCTCTATTTTTGTGTTGGCCTTGGATATACATATACACATAATACTCATTGATCGTATTAAAACTAGAAAATGACTGCTACAAGCGTTCCGCCATAGTGGATTCAATTGAACTTCAACGTATATCTTGGATTAAAAAAGTAGACGCTTTTAATAAAATTTCATCGGTTTCGCTTTCAAGGGACGTTGACAGTTTGTCAGTTCGGTTATTTGACGTTGTTAAAATATTTATTTTTTCTGTTTGGCTTAAAAATTTAAAAAAATTTTGCAAACTTTAGAAGATACAGCCAAAGGCGAATAACAAAAGATGACAAACGTTCCTCAAACTGTCCCTCCTTTTTAGTATTTTTGGGAATTTCGGCACAGCTTGGACTAGAACTAATAGGTATTTTATTTATTTATTTCAACAGTATCTCCAGTAAAATGCCAATTACAGATACTTTTTTACATTAAAAAAGATTCTATAAAATACTTCACTTACACTACACATGATAAATAACAAACAAATCAAATTACATAGTTACTTATTGATTAACTGCTGCGCACTTTTAGATCTATATTTTTTTTTTAAATTTCTTATAGCTAACATTGTCAATATCAACATCTGAAGCAAACTTGCTAAATAAGTTGCATAAATTTTAGATAGGAGGGCTTTTAATATTTTAATAAATTAGCTCGTCGATGAGCTAAGTAAAACACATTTTTCGACCTTGAATTGATTCGATTTATGGCAAAAGCAAGTTGTTCAATTATATCAGGAAAATCAACATCCCCCTTGAGAATTCTGTACATTGTTGTTAAAAAAATTCAGTTCTTCTTTGGTTTAGTGACAATCTATCAAATATTTTTAATAAGAGCTTGGTGTCACAGCCTCTTTGTAGATAAATCCCAAACTTTCTAAAGTGCATGGCGTTTTCTTTGAATTCCCTCAATCATACTAATCCAAATATCATATTGGGCGGACCAGATAACTTTTCCATATTCCAGTATTAACAATACCAGACTGTCAAATAAGTATATGCTTACGTCATTAAAACTTTTAGTATTTCTACAAATAAACCCAGCAACTTTCTGGGCACTCTCAATTTTAGAAATAATATGTGATGAAAATTAAAGATTAGCACACCTAGGTCTTTTTGTTCAGATACACGCTCTAGGTTCTCATTATTTATTGTATAATCAAATTCAATTAAGTTTTTGTTACGACTAAATGACAAACAAAAACATTTACCTAAATTTAAGTTAAAACCACTTTCCTGGCAATATATAGCAGTGTCCTGAAATTCTCTCTGTAGTGTTTCAGAATTCTCCAATGAGAAAACCTCAACAAACAATTTCAACAAATCATCGGCAAATGCCAATGATTCCACATTTTTTACCTTAGAAATAATTTTGTTGAAGGCAACAATAAAAAGAAGTAGTCCGAGATTTGACCCTTGGGGCACACCAGAAAAACTTACATAAATAGTAGACCTGCTACATTTTAATTCCACGAACTGAAATCTTTTAGTTGTGCTAGTTCCCAAATAAGATTGTATTAAATTACTTAGGTATTGAGAAACATCCATTCCAGTTAGTCCATCCAAAATAGTGCTGTGACTTACTTTATCAAAAGCCTTTTTCAAATCGGTGTAAATAACATCTACCTGACTCTTTCTGTTTAAAGCCTCATGTACGTATTGTGAAAAACTTTTTAGATTTGTAAAGGTAGATTTTTTGGGTAAGAAGCCATGCTGTCTCTGAGATATTTTATTTGACATCTCCGCAAAAGGTCTTTCAAATATTGTGATTTCGAATATTTTTGAAATTGCGCATACTATTGTTATGGGTCGATAGTTCTTAATTTTTTTGTCTAGGACCACTTTTATGGATGGGTATAACTTTGCTAAGCTTCCATTTATCTGGAAAAGTTGACGTATTTTGTTATGTTGAAAATAGGAACAAGTCATCGGGTTTGAAAACCTAAATACATTTAGTGCACTTAGCACCCTTCTATATGAACAATATAATTTTTATTCTTAATTAATTATCGTACTAACTACGTTAATTTATATTCAGTAAAAGCGTCGTGAGGCGGATAGACCTGACCACAAAAACACGGTTTCTTGTCTGTGTAAAGCTCAAGAATATTTAAGAGGCACATGCACACACTCAAATAATTGTCGCCTGGGGCACTTTTAAAGCACTCATGATGCCTACTAAACTCACAGCCCATAAACCTCTTAAAATCAGCTGACGAATGGTGCCACCTTGATATTAGTGACTATAAAACAAGTTTAATTAAACATATTTTGTGTTGATTCTTTAAGAAAATATTTGTTGAATTAAAACCTATAATATGGTCAATGTGACACTTCCTTTTTTTCGTTTTATTTGTCTGCCTTTTGTTTTTACTCTGGTAGTTTCTTTTGTATTTGTAGATGTCACCACTTTTGTGAAAGCATGCGGTATCGCAGACATTATTTTTTTATTTCTCTTACCGATACCGTAAGATGAGATTCATATACCGTCTCTATAGCTTCACAAAAGTGTCACATTCAACATGCAGTGTTCTGAAGAGTCCCTTAAGAACGAAACAATTGACTGTCAACACTTAATAGGTGTCCATTAGATCTTGGACCCCCGTGGGTGTATAGCTTTAGAGCTGCCCACGGAAAAATACAAGAGAAACAAAATCTTTCTATGCCCACTTAGCCAGGAAAAATTGTTGTTTTTTTATTCACGGGTACTAAACTTTACGTTTGTTGATTTTCTTATTGCATCCATTTCGACACATTCCATTTTTGTTTGGTATTTTTCTGTTACACGACAAGTCTCTATTCAATTGCTTTTCACCATTGTTTCATATATTATGTTAAATTTTACATTCTTTTTTTTCTCTCTGCTCCATAAAATACTGTTAAGACATTTAATAACCGTTTTAGCTCTTACTATTCCTTTTTTCAGCTCTTTACAGTCTGTCCCTGACTTATCAAATGTGACACCCAAGTATACATAATCATTGCATGAAGATATTGTTTGTCTTTGTCTAGTTCTCACTCACTTGATTCGTTTCCAATATAAAAGTACTGTGTCCTGTCCACGTTCACTGTTATCATTGGCTACAATTACTTGGTCGTCAGCAAACTGTAGTATGTACTTATGTGGTAAATCGGTCGTTAAGTTGTATTCCGATACCTTGTACTTTGCGTTTCCAGTTTTGAAGGCTTATTGTCTAATTTCACTCGTTCTTCGAAGAAATTATTAACATTTGCTTGAAGTTCTGGCCCTATGTCTGTTGGCAGCACTGTTTTTGTTAGGGTTTACCAGTATGGACCTTTGAGCTTTTGAAGACCCATCACTGCAGCGTCAACTTAGACCCTCATTTTTCCGCACCCAGCCCACCGCTGAGCTCCATTGGGCTCTATGTAAATCAGCTGATCGTTCTCGTATTTTCTAAAGTTCAGAGTGCCAATACCAGCTAGAGTCCCTGTTTCTTGACATATTTGGATATTTAATATATCTTTAACTTTAAACGCATGGTGTAGGATTTGTTCAAACAAATCCAAGAAATCCATTTCCATGGTATTATCCCTAACAATTTCAAAACAAGGATGAAATGCATACTTGGCTACGGGTCTTGCAATCTCAAAGGGCATGTTTAGGGCTCCCTTTTACCCGCTCTATACCCTTAGAGAAGCTCGTAAGTTCAACGTTCAGAGCAAACTTTAAATTTGACCTGGATTTTAGACGCGCCGCGCAGCGTTGCCCAATTTAACTAACCTCCTTGCAAATGTAGAGCAAACTTGATTACCGCAAAACATTGCAACTACAGTCGGATTTTTCAATGAGGGTAATCATAGACAAAATTCATAAATGTAATAAAGAATGGCGCAAAAATATGACACTCATGTCGGTAAATATATTAAACAAAGGTACTAGAAAATAAAGTATACCTCACGGACTTATTTTTAACAAGAATAAAGGCAACAGGCAAGACAGGGATGTTGTATCTCTCCAACTCTTTTTAAAATATATATCGCAGTAGCTCTAAAAAACTGGAAACGTAAAGTGCACGGCATGGGAATACAACTTAACGACCGATTTACCATATACACACTACAGTTTGCTGACGACCAAGTAATTGTGGCTAATGATAAAGAAGGCATGGGAGTATATGATGAGAAAGTTAACAGAAGAATACCAAATGTGGGGATTAACAGTGAACGTGGACAAGACACAGTACTTATGTATTGGAAAAAATCCAGTGAGTTAGTACTAGAAAATGGACAAACAATATCTCCATGCAATGAGTATGTATACTTGGGTGTCACATTTGATAAGACAGGTACAGACTGTAAAGAATTGGAAAAAGAATAGTAAAACAAAAAAAGTTATTGAATGTCTTAACAGTATTTTATGGAGCAGAGAGATAAAAAAGAATGTAAAATTTAACATATATCAAACAATGGTCAAAAGCACGCTGTTGTATGGAATAGAGACTTGTCGCGTAACAGAAAAATACAAAACAAAAATGGAAAGTGTCGAAATGGATGCAATAAGAAGATCAATGAGAATATCTAGAATAGAGCACATAAGAAATGAGATCATAAAAGAAAGAATGGGAATCGAGGGAAGCATAACGGATGACATCACTAGAAGGCAACTGATATGGTACGGCCATGTACAACGGATGAACGACGAAAGATTACCAAAGCAGGTCCTAGAATGGCAACCAATAGGGCGCAGAAAAAGAGGGCGTCCTAAACTAGAATGGCAACAGTCAATCCAAAGATCAATGAGTCAAAAAAAATCTGACAGAGGATGATTGTCAGGATCGAAGGAGGTGGAGAATAGGCGTCGGACAACGTAGAAAAACGTTCTAAACCGACATAGTAGTAGTATAAAGGCAACTTCCAGGGCATATAAGATTTTGGAACACTATAAATAAGCAAAACACAAATGTCAAGTAAGCTTTAACTTATTTTTTTGTTTATCTTAAACTCTATAGATCTAAACTAGTTCAACTTTTTAAGGTATTAAATTTATGTCTATAAATTTATTCTTTATTGTTATTTACGATAATAGCATCTGGTACTTACGGAGGCTTTGCTTTATTGTTACCGTTATTTTTTAATGTTAGTTAAATAAACAAAAAAAATGAAGAAAGTTGAAACTACTAACTTAACATGTGTGTTATGATTATCTTTGGTGTTCTAAAATCTTTCTTTATTTGTCCTGGAAGTTTCCTTTATCCTTATTGAAACAAACGGTAACATCTGTCAAATTTGCTGTTATTTTAACGGACCCAAAAACATCCTAATAGCAATAACGTTAACCAAGTGTGAAATACACGCAACCCAAGATGTCCCTATTTTTGCCTACGAATTTTCTTAGTTTAAATTTATTTACACACAGTGGTCCAATAAAATAATGATCATTATTTAATAATTTTTTTAAATAAAACTTTTATTTCATTTTTGAATACTCTGTTTCGAATTTATTAATTAGTTTTACACCAATTCCGCAATATGAAACTGAAATTTTTTAAAAATTCACATTCAAAGCGATTTTTTTAAGAGATTAAAATATTTTATAAAACTCTATAAACATTTCAACATACCGAAATATACAGGGTGTTCGGTAAACCGATAGAAATATTTTAGGGGATTATAGTAGAAACTAAGTCTATTAAACATAATATACAATTATATAAATAAAAACTGTTATTCAAACCAAGATATCGGTGTTTATGGATCTTTTTTTATGAATTATACAGGGTATTCGGCACATGAACCGTCAAAATTTTTTGGTCATTTGCTACCTTTTCAACCTTGGAACTTGGTCCTAAGAGTTATGGTTAAAAAGATATAAATTTTTAAATTTTTTTTCTCAAATTACCCAAAATCCCACTTTAAACCCTCGTAAGCTTTTTATTAATATTTGGAAAAGCACCATTTTTTTTCATAATTCTGTAATCTTATGCTTCTTCAACTAATTAATAGATTTGTTAAAATTGATGCACCAAAGGAACATACGAGGTTTTTTATTGAAGAACATTAGTGATTTTGTGAAAGAAAATTAATTTCAAAATTAAAAATCAAAAAAAGTATCAATTGAGAACTTCAATTTCTTTTAAAAACTTCTTTAGTTGACGGACGTCTGACGGAATATTCGTATTTTAAAGTAGAATTGTTTTTTTTAATCAATGTGTAGCATACCGTTAGAAAGGTAATCAACTAGAAAAGTTTTTAAAATAAAATGAAGTTATCAAGTGTCGATACTTTTTTTTTAATTTTTAATTTTGAAATTGATTTTCTTTCACAAAATCACTAATGTTCTTCAATAAAAAACCTCGTATGTCCCTTTGGTCCATAAATTTTAACAAATCTAGTTGAAGTAGCATAAGATTACAATATTATAAAAAAAATGGTGCTTTTCCAGACATTAATAAAATGCTTACGAGGGTTTGAATGTGGGATTTTGGGTAACTTGAGAAAAAAAATTACAAAATTCATATCTCTTTAGCCGTGACTCTAAGGACCCAACTTCCAAGGTTGAAAAGGTAGCAAATGACCCCAACAATATCCCAAAAAGTTTTGACGGTTCATGTGCCGAACACACTGTATAACATTTTTCTAATTTAGTTTTTTTTTCTGTAAAATGACCCTGGTTCAAAAGATTTAAGTAAATAAAATTTCTTGTTTTCATAGCATTTTTAAAGAAAACAAATGTAAAGCAAAATGTATGTCACTAAACTCCGGAAAAAAAATATGTATCAATAATTTATAAAAAAAATTGTCAATAATTTATTTAAAAAATCCCTAAAATCTCTAGAAAAGTCTTTCTATCGATGTAGTTATCGAATACCCTGTACCATAAGCTACATTTGCGTCTGCCACATCCGTCAAAGGATAATTTTCTTACCACTAAATTTATTCATTTGGAAGCTTTTAAATAAATTAGGAATTTTGCGGCTTTGAGAATACACCATGCATTTAAAAACAAGTAAGTAATGAGAGTTTTAAAAATTTTAACCATCTTTTTTCCTTATTACAATCACTATACTATTCGAGGTACGAGGCCACATTTTATAGTTAATTTTTTCTTTTAATATGCAGTTTTTTTAAATGTGTGCTATATCGGTCAAGTGGTAACTCAGGGTAACCTTAAGCCTCAAGTGTTCAAAGTTTAGGAAGGCAATCCGGCTGGAAATTATTAGAATTCCGCAGGAAATGCAAATGTTATGAAAACTTCACAAATCGCTTGCAGCTCTGATTAGCCTAGATTCTCCAAAATCACATAAAATAAAACTTGTTTAGATATACTCTTAAGACAATAGCGAGTATTTAGAATCCTAAAATTTTGACAACTTTGACAGCCATTGTGGAAGTGGTTAACCATCTCATTTGGGGTCTTCCCCACTTCAATACATTTGTTTCAGCGATCGCCTTTCTATCTGATATTATGACCGGCAAATTTCCATTTTAATTTTGCTACTTCTCTTGCGACCTCCCTTAATTTTGTTTTATTTCTTATCCATTTATTCCCTTTTTTGTGAGCTTTACATGTAACATTTGACTTTCCATTGATCTTTGGGATTTTGTTACCTTATCCATGTTTGATTTTGCACGTGTCCAGGTCTGGGATCCATAGGTATGTACAGAAAGGATACATTGGTTATACACTTTCGTTTTAAGGCACTGAGGTCAATCTTACTCTTGACTTCAGCTGTTTGGTTTTCTTTTTTAGGTAAATAATTTTTCCCAGGTATATATATATATATATATATATATATATATATTTCTCTACTTGTTCTATTTTTTCTTGGTTTATTCTGATCGTATATACTGGATTTGTTAAGACTTTAGTTTTAGTGTAGTTCCTAGACAAGCCTATATCCTATCTGTTATTAAGGTGATATTATCAGCATCTCTTAGGTGGTTCAAGTATTGTCCGCTTATTTTGATGCCTATTTCTTTCCAATCTAAGTTTTTAAAAATATCTTCTAAGGCCTGGTGAAATAACTAAAAAGTTTAAAATAGGGAAACATTTATGCACCCTGTAAAAATAATTTTTAATTAAAGTTAATTTTCTGAAACTCGAAAAACGTGGACAGCATTGCAGTGATGATGAATCGTGGATTTACTCATATGAACTCGAAACTAAATGTCAGACGTCTGTTTGGGTGCTCCAAGATGAAGAAAAGCCAACAAAAGTCATCCGTTCTCGAAGTGTATCAGAAGTGTAGCACTAGTTCCTCTGAAAGATCAAAGGACTGTTACTGACGATGGGTACATCATTTGTTTGCCGAAAGTTATCGCTGAAATTTAAATAACGAACCACGAACGACGAATCATCCTCTACCAAGACAAAACACAAAAAACATTGAATTTTTAACCCAACAAAACGTCGAATTGTTAGACCGTCCTCCATGCAGTCCCGACCTAAAGTCTAAACGATTTCTATACATTTCCAACGAATTAAAGAGTGGTGTGATGCAAACTTTCTCTGTTTTAACATAGATAAAACAAAAGTCCTCAGTTTTAAATTTTCTTTTGATGACCTAACTGTTTCCAACCAAAGAATAACTCAGGATGAAAATACTAAATTTTTAGGAATGTATATAGACAATAGGTTAAAATTCTCCTCGCATATTCCCTATCTTAATAAAAAAATATCGATAGGTAGTTACGCCGTTAGACAAACATTTTTCGAACTTGGTTGTGAAATGGCCAAAACAACTTATTACGCCCTTGTTGATTCTCATTTGCGCTATGGAATAGCCTTTTGGGGGAATTGCAGTCAGTATTTGTTCAGATCTGTGTTTGTAATTCAAAAAAGATGCATCAGATATATTTGCGGAGCAAAAATCAGAGACCATTGTAGGCCCTTGTTTATGAGAGAAAAAATATTAACTCTTTGTTGCCTTTTTATACTAGAAACAGTGGTGCTGATTTATAAAAAATTATATACAAGGAGTCAAGAATATAACAGCATACCACTGCCTATTCCTAGGTCTCAATTAACCCAAAACTCGATAATCTACCGCAGTATTAAAATTTTTAATAAGCTTCCAAATAGACTGAAAAGCATTCACTCGGAAAAAATATTTAGGGTTAAGGTAAAAGATTTGCTATTGGAGAAGGCATATTATAGTCTTAATGAATTTTTCGAGGACCAGTTATAGGATAATTGACAAATATATTTAAACATTTAAATTTTTTATTTTACTTGTGTATGTATCAGATTGTTCTGTTTGTTGTTTCTTGTGTTTTATATCTAACTTTAACATATTTTATTTTTAACATATTTTGACGTTTTAACATGATTTGACATATTTTAACATGTTTTTACGTGTTTTAACATATTTTAACATGTTTTAACATATTTTAACATGTTTTAATTTAATGGTCAAAGAATTTCGTTGTATTTCGATAATAGTAAGTGAATAGGTGTGATAGGTGGAAAGAGAGCATATTTGCATGGGAGAAATATTTAAAAAATATATAAATATCGCGAAATTTATAGACTGTTACACTATTTTAAATGACTATTCCGTACCTCAACTTAGACTTGTAAGCAAGTGTTTATCTTATATTTACAATTAAGGACCATTTTTTGCTTTGTCTGTAAAACTCTACTTTTTTGACAATAAAGCATAATTTGATTTGATTTGATTTGAAGAATGGACTGCGTGATCAAAGATTTCAGACGCAAGAGGAAGCAAGAATGCAATTTTGACAGTACCAATAAACGGATGGAATTACAGCTTTGACCACTGATTTGAGCAGATGCAAAAGTGCATTAATTTTCATGAGGAATACTTCGAGAAACAATAATTCTTTAAATGTTATCAACGGTTTTATTCCAGCTGTTTTAAAATGGGCAAGTATGAGAGAGTAAACTAAGTAAAATAGCGACACACAGGATACCAACGATGAAACAACGCGCGTCGTGCGACGTGACAACGGACGTTCAAAAACAAAGCAGGCGTATGCCAGCAAAATTAGCTGCATTATTTCACATGTTTGTAACATTTGGACATTTGGATTCTTAGTTATAATAATACGCAGTATTTTAGTTTTCTTAAGATTTATCTTTGCTCTATAATTCTGGCATACTGCAGTTAGTATTCCTAATTATACAGAGTGTTTTTATAGAGGAAACATAGACTTTTTCAGGTATTTGTGGTAAGACTTCTAAAAACCTGGAATAATACATCGCGAAAGGAACCTGATGGTGGATAGTGAATGGATGAGCAATCGAAAAATAAAAGTAACTTGATGAAATCTAACCATAGCCTATATTTATTCTCTAATTTTTTGTTTCTAAACAAGAATCAATTCCAATTCCTCATCCAGGTAGCTGGGATCAAAATGATTAAGGAGTTTTATTGCTGGTTTAATAACTACTCTTAATATTGTGATTATTTCCTTTGATTTTTTAAATATGAATCAAATTTACAAAGGGCTAGTTTACTAACTATTCTTAATATTCTGATTATTTGATTAAATAAGGGTGACCCGATCTTAAGGGATCAAACTTTACCAGCGTGTTGGGCGTTCAAAAATAATTAAAAAAAGTCTTTACAACATAGGTCGAAAAATGCTTTGTAAAGAAAATACAGGGTGTCAAAGTTTTCTTAAAAAAAACGAAAAAAACTATTATCTAGAAAACTACCTTGGACAACAAATTTGGTACAGAATAAAGGTTAATAGAGCTGCATACTTTTTTATATAAAGCAACAATGTAGGCCCGCCACGGGCGTGTGCACGGGTGGTGACTTTTAGAATTTTTGAAGAAAAAAATGATACGCCAATGAATTTTTTTAAATTTTAAATTATTTTTGAGTTCACTGTCCAATTTAAGTAAAAAAATGTCACCTTACTTTTTTTCGTACAATGCTTCATTGTGGAAAAAAAAATTGAAAATGTTTAAATTTGTTGCAAAAAAAATAAAATAATTAAGCCAATAAATTTTTTAAATTAAAGAAACTACTCAAATAAATGGATTATTATTTATTAATTTAAAAACGCTTCAAAATGGTTGCCCCTCACTTCAATGCATTTAGTACATCTTCGTCGAACTGCTCTGGTAGCAGCAGCAATTTGTGCTGGAGTTATGGCTCTGCAACAAGCTTGGATTGATGCTATGAGGTCATCCCTGTTTCTTGGTGGGTTTCTGTACACCATTTCTTTCAAAGTACCCAAAGAAAAAAATCTAGGGGGGTGAGGTCGGGTGACCTAGCAGGCCAAGCCGTTGGGCCCCCTCTACCTATCCATCGGTTAGGATAATTATTGTTTAGCCAATCACGCACTTCTATGCCAAAATGGGCTGGGCACCCATCCAATTGGAATTGCATTCTTCTTCGGGTAAGAATGGGTAGCTCATCCAAGTAATTAAACAAATGATTTTGAAGCAAATCCAAAAAAACTTGTGCATTTACTCTGTGTGGCAAAAAAAGGGGTCCTATGAGAGAATTCCCAATTAACCCTACCCACACATTAACACTAAACCTATTTTGAAAATTATCTTCGACCATTGCGTGAGGATTTGCATGTGCCCAAAGGTGGGTATTATGAATGTTAAATATCCCACATCGTGTAAACATGGCTTCATCCGTCCACAAAATGAATTGTGAAAAGTTTCTGTCAACTTCAATGGCATGCGAAAACCATTCACAAAATTGGATACGCCTTTCTGCATCTCCAGGAAGTAATTCTTGGGTACGCGATAAATGAAAAGCACGTCTACCGTCAAACTTCAACGTTCTTCGGATGATTTCTCTTAGAATGCGCAACTCGTTAGAAGCTCTTCTCACGCTTGTTGATGGGTCGTTGTCAAAATGAGCCAAAATTGCATTCTGTCGTCCTGGAGCATGATTGTTCTCTTGATCTCTTATTCCATGAAAAGTTCCTGTTTGTCTTAAATTCTGGTGTACTCTTTGAAATACTCTCTGATGTGGAAGGCGTCTATTGGGAAATGCTTCGGCGTATAACATTCTGGCTGCACGAGAATTTCCAGCTGCACGTCCATAATAAAAATGAATATCAGCATATTCTTCATTTGTAAAATTTAACGGCATTATGTATCAGGTTTTAATATTACAAATGCTTTAAAATGAAAAGACAAATTTTGACAAGTGTAATAACAACCAAACAAAGAAGCCTAACAACCGTCAAAATAAAGAACTTAAAAAGTGAACTGAACGTGAACAAAAATTTACCACCTACTACTAATTTACTTATTACCTTATTTAAAAATTTTTTACTAGCTTTGACTTTTTTATGGGATTTACGAAAAATGCTGTTTTTTGTTTTTTTTTATTGGTAAAATCTTTAGGTGCAGATAAAACGATTTTTATTTTTAACTTTAAGACGACGCATCCTACAAAAAAAAGCAAAGAGACATTTTTTAACCTAAATTAGACTGTGAATTCAAAAATTAATTTAAAACAAAAAAAAACCATTGGCGTAACATCTTTTCTTCAAATAATCTCACCAATCGTGCGCACCTGGCAAACCAAAATTTTTGCTTTATAAAGAAAAGTGTGCAGCTCTATTAAATTAAAGAATCCAGTTATGTAGTTTCTTCAATTCAATAACTTAATTATTTTATTTTTTTTGCAACAAATTTAAACATTTTCAATTTTTTTCTCCACAATGAAGCATTGTACGAAAAAAAGTAAGGTGACATTTTTTTACTTAAATTGGACAGTGAACTCAAAAATAATTTAAAATTTAAAAAAATCCATTGGCGTATCATTTTTTTCTTCAAAAATTCTAAAAGTCACCACCCGTGCGCACGCCCGTGGCAGGCCTACATTGTTGCTTTATAAAGAAAAGTATGCAGCTTTTTAACCTTTATTCTGTACCAAATTTAAAGTTGTTGCCCAAGGTAGTTTTCTAGATAATAATTTTTTTCTTTTTTTTAAGAAAACTTTGACACCCTGTATTTTCTTTACAAAACATTTTTCGACATATGTTGTATAGACTTTTTTTAATTATTTTTGAACGCCCAACACGCTGGTAAAGTTTGGTCCCTTAAGATCGGGTCATCCTGTATGAATCAAATTTACAAAAAATCACAAAAGACGACGTGTACTGTTTAGAAAAATATACAGCTGATTTGAATGACAAATGACATTCATCAGAAGTTTCTCATCGGCTCCCAGAGACGGTGAGTTTAGGTCCCGGTCCCTAGAAAAGACCGGTCTTCGGATCTTATATATGTTGAATTTATCACGTCGTGATTTTTGTAAACAAAAGTTAGATATCATATGAACAACTACAACTTTTCCCGCTTTTTTTTTATTACACAAACTTAAAATAGAAGTCAATCTGAATGTAATCGTTTAGTATCAAACATAAACCGAGGAATTGGGATGAAACGTACGCATTATTTTCTTTGAATTTTAATTTTTGTGTAAAGAAAAATGAAGCAAGCTAAAAAAAATTACGACTGGTATGTGTCAAAAATATTATTTTATAAGAATATACTAAAAAACGTTGGGAAAATCGCCTAAATCTAACTTTTCTTTACAAAAATCAGCTGGACAACCAGTGACGTGATAATTCGATCTGGAGACCGTGAGTTTAGGTGGCATCGATTGGTGAATTGGTGGAATCCATTGGAACTACCGAAACCGATATAATTCACCGATGTTTCACCGATGCATTTAGAAACTCGATTGTTCTTATCGATGAGCTCATCGGTGAATTTGAAGACTCCCCTAAAGTATACTTTCCAGATCCTTTGCAAAGTTTGTTTCGTTGTAGATTATGTTATAAAGTGCCCCATAGTACTTTTTCTTTGCGATTTAATGGATTTATATAGCTATTTTAGTTAAACTCCGGGATGTAATCGTCCGGAAACTAGTAATCTTTAAAATTAGGTACTAAATGCGATGGCAGACTAAATCAAGCTTGAAAAAGAAGCCTGGCAAAACCTTACAAACATTAGAGACCCTGTATGATTGACATATTTTAAAGAAATAGAGACGCGTTGAACTTATCTAAGTTATATTTTATGTAAAAAGTTTTCAATATTTTCGAAAGATTCTCAAAATTTGAAAACCAAATACTAATAATAAAAACTGACCTAAGCGTAATCGAGGAAAAAATACGGGCCACAACCCTGAAAAAATCATCTTTTCTCGGGGGGCTGACTTTTACATAGGGACTTATGGGAGAGCAGACGTTTTTTTATGATATTTTCAAAATGGCAATACAGATTTCCGCTAAACTTCAATGCAATATTCTCAAACGGCTCTGTAACGAAATAGCGCGTATCAAAATAGCGCGTATCGAAATAACGCATATCCAAATAGCGCCTGTTCATAATAGCGCTTGTTCAAAATAGCGCGTATTTAAAATAGCGCGTATCAAAATAGCGCGTATCAAAATAACGCGTATTAAAATAACGCGTATTAAAATAGCGCCTGGTCTTAATAGCGCGTGTTCAAAATGACGCGTGTTTAAAATAGCGCGTGTACAAAATACCGCGTATCAGGTCTGCTTAGGTATATTCACTTAAACAGTTTGAGCAAGGTCAGATAAGTTATACTTGCTTAACCGTTAAATAAACCGATGGCTTCCTATACTTAACACAACTCATATAGTTCGACTAAGGGGTCTCTTTCTAACATATTAAAAAAAAAAACTTCCCTGGCTTCTTTTCCGGGATCCAAACCAAACCGAACCGAACCGGACGGAACCGAACCGAACCCAAACATTTTTTCCAGTAACTCCCTGACCTTTTTCCCCAAAAAAAAAATGTCCCCAAGTCACAAGTTAGAATAAAAACCTACGAAAATAAGGATCGGGAAGCTAATTTAGAGAAATAATTTTTTGAAAAAATGTTTCGGTTTGGTTCGGTTCAATTCAGTTCTGTGGGGTTTGAATCGGTTCGGTTCGGTTCGGTTTGGTTACACCCTTTAGGATCCCGGGAAAAAAGTCAGGAAAGTTTTTTTTTTGAAAAAATATGTTAGAAAGAGACCCCTTACTCGAACTATTTGGTAACAGCGACGTTTGTAATGGCGATCTTTCAAAACGCGGTATTTTTAGACACGCTATTTTAAGACGCGCTATTTTGAAAACAAGCTATTTTAAACACGCGCTAAGAAATGAACACATTCGCTTCTGCTTTAAATTATATTTTTGTGTGGGCTAATGAGGCGGCTCTGAAAAATTAAGAATTACTATATATTTAAGAAAAGTTGTTCTGCAAGAATATAGTAAAAGCAATCTCAAAACCGGATATATTTTCAAAAAAATCAAATACTTATGAACCGTCATTCCAACTTCAGTATTTTAAAGACAATCAGCTGTGTCGTCACGTGATCAAACAAAATCAGCCCCCGATGTGACGTCAACAAAGTAGAGGATCGTGGCCTGTCCGTTTTAATAGCCCTGAGCAAGCATAAAGAGCTTTTCATGGGTTTGTCGCTTCTCTATATCTTAAAATATGTCATACATACAGGGTCTCTAATAAACATGAAAGCCGGCACTCATCTATCAAGCTTACGGCGGCACTGACACGGACTCTGCGATCCTCTAAAATATGAAACACTTTTTACTTCCGGAAAGGTTGAGATTTAGTCAGCGATAATAGTCATGTGACACTAGTCCTTCCGTATCTTTTTCTTACAAAAAAGTGTAAACGGATTACTTATATGAAAGCCTTTTTTGAGCTTACACACGTCTGGTAATACTTTGAGCGGACCAAATTTTAAATTTACCTTGTCAGTGGGCAACACAAACGCCATACTCCAAACAGAAGGGCTTGCGATTAATATACAGTTCATTTTATTATTTTTGGGACCTCTTTTTTTTTCGTTGGCATTTGTTATTCCAGGGCTATCAAACCGGGTCACGATCCTCCACTTTGTTGACGTCACACCGGGGGCTGATTTTTTTTTGATGTTTGCATTACGACACAGCTGATTGTTTTTAAAATATTGAAGTTGAAATGACGGTTCATGAATATTTTTGAGATTGTTTTTACTATATTTTTGCAGAACATTTTGTTTTAAATGTATAGTAATCCTTAATTTGTTAGAGCCGGTTCATTAGCTCACACAAAAATTAAATTTAAAGCAGAAGTGAATGTGTTCATTTTTTCGTGAAAAGTAGTCGGATTACCTACATGTTTTTCTTTATTATCGGCACCAAGCAGACTTTTAAAACTTAATATAGTTACAAACGTGAAATTTCATACCCGTGAATTTAAAAATCAAACAAGTTTCATGGCTAATCGGGCAAAAAGGAGTTTTTTGTTTCCCTTATATTTTTCCGTGGGTAGCTTGAAAGCTTAACCTCACGGGGGTCCAAGATCTAATGGACACCTAATAAGTGTTGACAGTTAACCGTTTCGTCCTTATGGGACTCCTCAGAACACTGCTGGTCAAGTGACAAATCTTGCGAAGTTAATCAGACGGTTTTGTCTCTAATTAAATGTAATTAGTGAGCGAACTATAGCAAGAGGCGCCATCCACCGAGATACGAGAGAAACAAAAAAACCAAAAGCAGGGAAAAACACTGCTATACAATATCGATCAATTAAAAGATCGAATGCAAATAAAAGAAAACAACTATAGTCCGTGACCTACGACTGACCTCTACGGCCTGAAAAGACAAAGAGCTATCGTAGGTCACGGACTATAGTTGTTTTCTTTTATTTGCATTCGATCTTTTAATTGATCGATATTGTATAGCAGTGTTTTTCCCTGCTTTTGGTTTTTTTGTTTCTCTCGTATCTCGGTGGATGGCGCCTCTTGCTATAGTTCGCTCACTAATTACATTTAATTAGAGACAAAACCGTCTGATTAACTTCGCAAGATTTGTCACTTGACCAGCAGTGTTCTGAGGAGTCCCATAAGGACGAAACGGTTAACTGTCAACACTTATTAGGTGTCCATTAGATCTTGGACCCCCGTGAGGTTAAGCTTTCAAGCTACCCACGGAAAAATATAAGGGAAACAAAAAACTCCTTTTTGCCCGATTAGCCATGAAACTTGTTTGATTTTTAATATAGTTATTTACATGTGTTTACAAAAATTGCAACATTAAAAAATGACTTTTTTGTGGTGTAATTTTGTTCTAAATATATTAGGGACCTATTACAATAAAGCCAGGCAGTAATTGTGCTGGGTACTATTCTGACATTTTCGCATTTTAAGAACAGCTGTCTTCTTTCAAAATTAGGCCTTTGTGTATTATAAGACCCAAAATTAATAGTGCCGCCACTATTAATGGAAAATAAACGACTGGATTTATAAATTCGACTTTGGTATGTCAATTTTGAAAGATCAACTGTCAGGTTTCAATGCGAATCTGTCCGAATAGTGCCCGGCACAATTAGTGTCCAGCTCTATTGCATTAAGTCCCTATTACCGCTGGTATTTTTGGATTCTGAATAAACTTTAATGTGCACTGAAAACAAATAAACAAATTCCATGATAAACACAGATGACAAAGTCAAATACATGTTAAAATAGCAGTTGGCATGCGGTATATTGAATGCTAAATCTTGAAGATGTTAACCTTTTAATCATCTTACATCCGTAAAAAAGTTTTGTGAAATATCGGAAGGGTGTCTGAGAACAGTTCACAGAAATTTCGCGGAAATCTGTAGGTCCATTTTGAAAATATCATAAAAAAACTTCGGACCGCCTATAAGACAGTTAATTTTTTCAGGGTCGTGGCCTGTATTGGTTGACCTGGAGTAAACATTTAAATAAAATATTTTTATTGGACCTTAAAAAATTAAGTAGAGACACACCTTAAGGTAAAATAATGTAGGGCAACAGACACTTTTTTTTTAATCAACGGACCTTAATTCTAAATAAACCATTATGTTGAGACCCAAATTGACACTCTTATAATCGACGTCTCTCTTTTTTGCCACGGACCCTCTGCTGACAAATACTTTTGAGGGATTCAGACACTCAAAATGTAACTCAATACACCTCGACAAACACGCTTAGTCGGTTGTAAACCCATACTTTGAGAGGCGCCCTGAGTAGGCGAAGGAGAAATTGGGGCATTTGATTTTAGAAAGGGGAGAGTGGGGCATAATGGGTATTGAGGCGGTAAGTCAGTGTTTTTATGGGTGGCGGAATAAAGGTCGAAAGACAGAAGATCGAATACAAATGATCGAAAAACATAAGATCGAAAAACAAAAGATCGAAACTACAACAAATCGGTAAACGTTTGAAGGGATGTGTAATTATGCGTTTACAAATAACGAAAAAAAGATGGTTGAGGTTGCAAGGTACTTATAAAATTACTAAAAATTGTGCACTCAAGGCAAGAAACGTATTAAGAATAAAGTTAAAATGTGGACCGATTGGAACTATGTCTATAGACATTGGTTGAAATTAATGCTGTAAAAGTTCTTGGTTTTTATAAAACTTGTAGGTAACCATACAGTTTAGCCATTTATGGTCAATTATGGCTTTTAAAGGATAAAAAGCTGTTTCAAACAAAGAAGTTTTGTTAGATTCAGATAACTGGTAAAAATTAATAAATCCCCATAAAAAAAATAAAATTCGGGTATATCCTGTCTCTTTAATTGTGACCCAGTTTAGTAAGTGAATAAAAAGAAAATTATGATAATGACGTCTCGCCTGTCTTATCCACGTAAATGTCGTTAAAAAATTTAATAAAAAAATTATATTTGTAATTAAATTATCTGATTGATTTCTTGAAACAAAACATTCGAAAAATTTTGCAATATTCGGAGCCATTCCGTTTCATTTCCATTTAGGAGTTTGTGCATCCACAATATATCGCGAAAATGGCAACGCAGTCGAGGCGGTTGCCGGATTAGGAGGTCGCACGCACAAGGTCTTCCATATAGCTCACAGACTTGGAGTCCCAGTACCTAGACTTAAACACCAGTATTTACTAAGACCTTAAGACTTAGCATTGTGGACCGGGTTTAAGTATCAAGTCTATACAATTGATACCGATCGGTTTAAGTGTATTTTTTTAATACTCACAGGTCAAATAACTGCAAAGATCTGGTTCACCCTAATGTGCAATATGATAGTAAGCATTCCTCAGTGAGTTTCATCTCATATAAATTCAAATTAAATTTAGAAATAAAGAAAAACCACATAAAAATTTTGTAACCAAATGTCATTTTTTGGAAACTTATTCCGTGCAGTCGTAGGATTCACGTTAAAAATAGTCTCAAATTGTAGCACCATCCCTGAGGGGTCGTTTAAAGTTTAAAAAACAATAGAAATAAGCCATGATTGACAAAAAAAATTACATACAAAAATATTCAAAGCTAAATAATACATAAATAACTTAAAACTATATCTGTAGATGCATTACCGTATTAAATACATATCAATATTTAAATACTGTAAAAAGCACAAGATATATTAGAATCCCTTTTCAATTACTCATTCACCGACCATTGGTTTAATCGTCGCTAACTTGTCTAAAAAATTAATTTGTAAAATATAGCGGACAGCTGACACTGACTTACACCGTTTTTATTCGACATTTCTAAGTGACATTTGGAGGTTTAAATATCTACCATTGTTAAACCAAAATATTTTATTATTTTTATTTATTTATAACCTTTGTGTGAAAATAATGTCTTTGTTACAACGAAAAAAGATAACCCATATCCCAAGGTATTTATGAACAATTTATATAAATATTAAAAACTATTGCATTCACGGAAAAAATAAGTTAAACCTTCAACCAAAATGTACACTTTTAATTCTAGGATGGTAGTACTTAGCACTGTAGAGCCTTTAGTAAATACAGGTGTAAGGGGCTTATTTTGGAGTAACTACAAGAAACCACGATAAACTAAGACACGTTCACCAGTATTTACTAAGATCTTAAGATTTAGCAGTTAGACCAAGGTCTAGTACTAAAGTCTAGGAACTTGATACCGAACTGGTTTAAGTGTTTTATTATTGCAAAGGTTTGGTTTACGCTAACGTGCAATACTACACAATAAACATTTCGTAGGAGTTATAATTTAAAAAAATTCAAAATAAAGAAAACCCACATAAAAAACTTAAAACGAAATGTCATTGTTTGGAAATTTAGTGCGTGCAGTGTAGTAATATTTCCCTTAAATATAGTCTCAAAAAAAAACTTTTTTCAAACCTAAATAATACATAAATAACTTGAAACTATATCTGTAGATGCATTACCGTATTAAATACGTGTCAATATTTAAATACTGTAAAAAGCAAAAGATATATTAGAATCCGTTTTCAGTTACACATCTACCAAAACAATTGAATATCGGTTTAATCACCGCTAACTTATCTAAATAATTAACATGTAAAATATAGCGGACAGCTGACACTGACTTACATCATTTTTAGTGGACTTTTTCTAGTAACGTTTGGAAGTGTAAATATGGCTACCATTTTTAAACCAAAATATTATATACTTTTTATTTATTTTTCAGTTTTGTGCGGATATAATGACATTGTAACCATGAAAAAAGGTGGCTTATATTGTAAGGCATTTACAAACAATTATACAAATATTAAATACTATAGTCCTTGCCTTACGCAGTTACACTTTTGTGACTTTGACATGATATAAACATATTTCCTTGCCAGAAATTTTTGAAAATTTAAATATGTCATGTTGGTATAAAATTAAAGGCAAAACTGTCTTTTTCTTAAATATAAAAGATGCTGACTGTATTTTGACAAAAAAAAAACGCACAGATAAAAACAATTCAATGACATGTCTTTTTAAACAAATTATTTTTTTTTGCTGTCATTATGCACATGATAAAGAAATAGGCTCGAAATGTCACAAAAGTGTAACTGCCTACGGCAAGGACGATATTACATTCAGTTTTTTTTTAAGTTTTAGGTTTTGTATCTATGTCTTTTTAAAATGTTTCCAATAGTTCTGGGAGGAATATCATCAGGTATTGCTTTAGCATTGACTGAATTTGAACAAGGAGGAAGGAAGGAAGGAAATATTACCCGCAGCAGAAACGGCAGTTTCTTGCTATTGCCTTTGTTTCGACATGAATCTTGGACCCACATTGTCGCTACATTTTCTGCAGAGCTTAATGCACCCAAATTTTTCAAAATAGTAAAGTTTGTTCAAAATGGTAGTTTTTCGCAAAGAATATTCGGTCCTCATACTTAGCAATAAGCAAATTTATTACATCCCGAGCGGAGTTTCCTGCCATTTTGACATTTAAACCTTTTCTTCGATAGTAAATTTTAACAATCAAACAAGTTTCGTGGCTAATCGGGCAAAAAGGAGTTTTTGTTTCTCTTATATTTTTCCGTCGGTAGCCTCAAATCTTAACCTTCTTTTAATAAGTGTTGACAGTTAACTGTTTCGTCCTTATGGGACTCCTCAGAACACTGCTGGTCAATGTTACAAATCTTGCGAAGTTAATTAGATAGTTTTGTCTTTAATCTTAAGTAAATAGTGAGAAAACTATCGCAAGAAGCGCCATCTACCGAGATACGAGAGAAACAAGAAAACAAAAGCAGGCGACAAACTGCTATACCTATCGATCAATCAAAAGATCGAATACAAATGAAACGCTAGGATAATGCCCGAGAAAGAAATTAGAAAGGTTTATAAAAACGTAATTATTACCTCCTCGCTTCGGAGATTAAAAAAAAAAGACAATCTCGACCCCGTAACGCGGTCTCGTTCTGTCAGCTCTTTTCAACCTGCCTAAAATTTCTCTTTTGATGTTCGCTCTCTTCCTTAACTTTTAGGTCACGGAACGTCGCGATTTGCTGAGATCGGGATATACCTTTATATTCCTATTTTTATCTAAACACCTGCTAAATTAGTTTTTCTCTTTCTAAGCAGAATCTTTATGGTCAGTATAGCTTTTAACGTAACGGTATAATAAAAATTGACCTTAGGTAATAAGAAGCTACTTAATTAATTTTTTAAAAAGCCCTGGAAACTATTTTTGCTTTAATTCATTGAATTTAAACTACTACATTCATTAAAATATATCAACACACCTGTGATATGTATATGTTATTAGTATTTTTTTTTTGCAAATGAAATTTGTTGGTTATTGAAATAAACGGTTATTTGGTTAATTATTTTTATATAAAAACTATGCTCAACAAACAAAAATCACATTATCAAAAATTTCAGCAGGCCTGTGTAATTTTTCTTTTTATATATTCAGTCTATGACATAATAACCCACACTGCTATCTTGTGTTTGCAACCTCTACGCCACTGAGCCCTACCGCTGACATGACGGGTCGGGATATGGAATGCGTCCGAAAATTAGCCAAAATGGCATTCAGCTAAAACCACTAACATGGAATAATAGATAGGGTTATAAACCAAAATTGGCTCAAAACATGATTGCTGATCTTTCTTAATATATAATTTTTAAAAAAACCCAATTATAGCCCTCTTTCTGGATAGGCTACAAACTTTTTGTCTCGGGATTAAAATTGCCACTTTACTCTTAAAGTTTATAATGTACTATAAGAAATCCATTTTTAGGGTATATTATGAAAGCCGTAATCGTCTTTCATTGTTTTACTTTTTTTTTAAATAAAAATAAATGTTTTGCACTATTATGTTTTTATTTTTTTTAAAAAGGGTTATTAAGCTAAAGAGATAGCACATTTTAAGTGAACTCCATGATATGAGGTATGACAATAAAATTATCAGACTGTTGTAAAAAATCTACCTTATTTAAATACTAATAAAACTTAATGATGTTCCCCATCAATGAAGTCCCCCTTCTTTATCCACGCAGCGTTGCATGCGTTTTTTCCAATGGAAGTAATTTTGAAAATTATCAAAACAGAGGCTGTTAAGAAGTCTTGCCGTTTTTTCCTTGACGTGTTCTGATATTTCAAATCGAATTCCTTTTACCGAAGCCAAACTAGTAGAGAAAAGACGACAAGATTGCGCGCGGTAGTAGAACGCACATCAAGGTGACTAACTCCGACCACCCGAGACGTGGAGATTTCAAACCCGTTAGTACGTGAGCCAGTCTTAAAATTTAATTGTTATACCTCGTATATCAGCCTTAAAACAATTTGTTGTAAATATCTCAGAAACGAAAGCTTTTACGAAGTTTTTGGTTATAACTCAGAAAATTGAGAAAAACGTGATCTACTATATGGATGATTCTACAAAAATGGTGCTGTGGAGTGGGAATGCATATTTTTGAAACACAGACTGCAAACGAAGCATAGTTTTAGTTATAAGATTGAAAACGCAATGTTTCCTTTATGAAGCATTTAAGTTTAATGTATAAAAAAAATTGCAAGTTTATAATTTTTTTTATTACAAAGCAAATACCTCATTCCTCTGGTATAGTCCCAAACCAAATATTAAAAACTCAGATTGAAAAAAATATCCTAATAAATAATATTTAACCAAGTCTTAACTATTTATCAAAAAATTGATAAAACTTAAGTTTGCAGTCATATTTTTGAAAATCTGAATTACAATTTTAAACGTGCTCCGTTTTTAATAACACAATATTTGTGAATACCACCGGTTATTTTCTAGAGAAAGAGACGGCCCTGGATATCTAATTTACTTATGAGGGTGACAAGTTGTGACAGATAATGTCAACTTTAGTTTGGTTTATCTTTTTATTTTCGGCAGAAAATTAGTTTTTTTCGGAGAAATCAGAAAGGAACGATTCAATTATCATTCCTCTGGTAAGTAAATATTCGACTGATCAATATTATAATTTTTTTGTTGATTGTTTTAAAATTATAAGTATAGGAACTTTGTTTATATAAAACTTAAGTTAAGTAGTCTAAATAGATTTTGATTTAAATTGGAAAACCATTAAAAAACTCATTCCTCTGGTACTCATCCCTCTGGAATTTTTATGCAATAATTCCTAAAATTCGGGAAAATAAATATTTCTTAGCTTACACCTAATTAGTTACATAAATTTAAAAAAACTAAATTATTTACTGTGCTGTATTGTTATTTAAAGGCAATGAACAAAAATGATATCCATATAGCCCACTTTTGGTAGAATCATCCATATTATGAAAACTACATAAAAAGTGAGCATTTTTTACATTTTTAGTTGTCAAAAAACTGTCATTAGCATTACTGGATTTTGACCAAAATTCTAATTAGCTCATTAAAATGTCGAATACTATTTTATTTAAAAATTTTATAAAAATCGGTTCAGTGGCTTAGGAGCTATCGTGTTACGGACAGACACGCACGCGCACACACACATACACACAGACAGACATTATGACGATATTACTAAGATTGGTCAAAATTCATCCAAATAACACATTTGCGGTGTTATTAATAAAAAAAAATTGTAGAAAATAATACCTTCTCTAGCCATTCGCGGGCTAGCAGGCTAAAAATACAATCAAATAAATTAATAGATTTCACACACACCAGTTTTTTTTGCAAAAACAAAAAGATTTCTTAAGTAATTTATGATGCATCGAAAGACCTTAAGCTCGCTTTTGTTTTACTTTTTTATATTCAAGGTATTTTAACTTAAGGGTAACATTGGTATTTTTGAGTATTCTTCGTGCTAATTTAAAAAAACGCTCAATACAGTGGCGGATCCAGGATTTCGAGGGGGGAGGGGCCAAGGAGGAGGTCTTAACTGCAAAATAAATATTGATAGGTATAGAAAAGGCGCCGCAGGCGAAAATTTTTGGAATACTAAGTGATTTTGATTTAAAAAAATAAAAAGAGTTATGCTGCGGGTAAATTTTGTTAAAAATTTTGGTTAATGCAGTGATATTTTTTCCCTAGAGCTAAAAAAAAGTTTAATGTCAGAAAGGGGGGGGGGGTGCCCGGGCCCCTCTGGCCCCCCTGGATCCGCCACTGGCTCAATACGTTGATTTTGTTTTCGAGGGGGGGAAATATTTTTATAGGACGCACCCCTTTGGAGGAATAAACTTTTCTCTTATGTTTTAAATTAGAAAAGTAATTTAGGTGATACATTGTTTTGACGGTCTTTTGATTGTTTTGACAACCGTATAAAAATGTAAAAAATCCATTAATTCGTATTCGAGATATTTTCCTCCAATTATTATATCCAAATTTATCATGTAGCAATAGAAAATAAATGGATCCATGATGGATCTGGGCAGGTATTTTCATAATCAAAAACGCATAGCGTTTTTAAGACGCTCACCGTTTTATGACGTCACATTCACTAAGCACCTGATCAAAAGTGCAAACATGGTATTCACGTACGATTGCACTGAGCATTTTTTTAAAACTGTAACCGTGTTTAAAAACACCTACCAATTGGCATCTGTTTCTGGAAATCGCTTGGCGTTTTTAAAAATTCAAACCTATTAAAAAGTATTATGCACACTATTTTTAGTTTTTTTGGCCTATTTGATATTTATAGTGGTTAAAGGAGGCCTTCAGCCTATACTTTAATTACAATAATGTATCAAAATAGCTACCTTTCTTATTCTTCAAGGTAGAAAAAAAGGATTTTAAGGAGTTTGTGAATAAATATTTACTTAATTTCTCTCACCTCTGGAATCTATTTAAGTGGTACAGATAAATTAATAATTAAAAATTGTTTATGGACAAGTTTTCTACACTTCTGTATGTAAATGTACTCT
This sequence comes from Aspidapion aeneum, assembly GCA_963576565.1. Taxonomy (NCBI): domain Eukaryota; kingdom Metazoa; phylum Arthropoda; class Insecta; order Coleoptera; family Brentidae; genus Aspidapion; species Aspidapion aeneum. Next base: position 105,557,513 of record OY755041.1, read on the forward strand.
GTTGAGTAGGTACCCGAATATTTGAGCCTTATTGAAAACACCCTAGAATGAGCTAGTGTATTCAGTTGGAACAATGAAATGGTGGTGGTGGTGCCGAAGCTTTAAAAAATTTAAATTTTAATAAGATTGTCAACTAAATTTTCTTCTAAAACTTTAATTTATATGTCAGAATATGTTGAAAATGTATGGTTTACGTCTATATAAACTTTATTATTATACCCAAGGAGTGTAGGAGTCGTTACAATCATGTTAAGACACCGCTAGCCCAACATTTCTCATTAAACCCATTTCTAACCATCACCTTCTCGAGATTTGCGATGTTTTTATCAATAAATACCAAAAATAACTAACTGGGGTGAAAAAAATCTCTAATGTATGCCACAAATGCCAAAAAAACATAAACAAAAAGCGAGAATTTAAAGGATGCTTAGCGAGTTCCATCTCAAGGGCGCGTTTGCCAACGTGAATACCAAATTCGAGGGTGCTGTGCGTTTAGCTTAGCGTTTTTAAAACGTTACGTTTTTAAGCCAATTTATGAGAATACTAATACCTTCCTAGCTAGCATATTAGCACAATTCAAGTGAAGCTATGATAATAATCAGTGCAGCCAGCCTTGAAAACAGTTTTTTGTAAATATCTCGGAAATAAAGCTCCTACGAAGTTTTTGGTTAAAACACGAATTATTGAGCAAAATGTAGTCTGCTTTATTCTAAAAACCGTATATTGCTGCGATGCTGTTAAAAAGTTAGCATTTTAAAAAATTTAAATGTTAAAAAACTTATTAGCATTAAGAGATTTTGACCAAAATCTAATTAGCTTGTTAGAGTGTTGAGCACTATTTTACCTGAACATTTTATCAAAAAGAAAAAGAAAAATAAAGTTTTAAAAACACAATCATATAAGTTTAATACATTCTACACCATATACTAGTTTTTTTTTGCAAATAAGAAGATTTCGTAAGCCATTTTTGTTACATCAAGAAAGCCGCCAGAATTATATTTGTTTTAGTTTTTTTTACATAAAAGTGTTTTGTTTGACAAATTCAAAAAATACGGTAAAACGGTAAAAGTTTTTTAGAAGTCAAAAAACTGTCATTAGTATTTATGGAGTTTGACCAAAATCCACCTGGTTAAATTCGGTTGAGCGGTTTCAGAGCTATCGTGGGCCGGACAGACATATGCTCACAAACACACACACAGGCAGACTTCACGACGATATTGCTAATATAGGGCAAAATGCAGACAAATAACACATTTTCGGCGTTATCTAAAAAATTTGTTTTTTCGTTGAAAGCAATAGTAGTAGTAGTAGTAGTAGTGGGGGGGGGGTTGACCCGCAGGTCTGACAAGTAGGCCAGAGTAGGCCCTTTTTGCCATGCCCCAAGTCTGTCCCTTAACCCACTCTCTGCACTTCCCTTTGATGGTCGGTTAACTCATTGGGCCTTCCTGTTCTCTTTACAAAGTCCAGTAAGTCCCATGCCCATTTGAGCATGTGCAGTTCTTCCTCGCTCAGAGTTGGCGCTCCGAGTGCCTGTGGTCTCATCCTTGCGTAGGCCTCGCATTCTGCCACGAGGTGTCTTGATGTCTCTTCTTCCTGTCCACAGGCTGGGCAGGTAGGGTCATTCTCGACTCCTATACGTGTCATGTGCTTCCTCAACCGGTTATGTCCGGTTAGAGTACCTATCAGTAGTCCGAGGTCTTTTCGTGTCCGCCCCAGCATCCATCTAATTCTGGTGTTGTAAGCAATACCTTTACTAGCTATTGCTGCGCGGGCTATGAACGTAAAAAATAAAGTTTTAAAAACACAATCAGAAAAGTTTAATACATTTTACATCATACACTAGTTTTCTTTGTAAAAAAAAAGTTTTTTAAACTCATTTAGGTGCATTACGAAAGACGCCAGTTATTTGCTTTAATGTTTTTTTTTTAAATAAAAGTATTTTGATTTAAAAAATCGTAATCAACGGTAAAGCAATAAAATTTGTGTACAAAATAAAATATACATAAATTTAAAATCTCATTTAAGCTAAGGATCCGAACCCCCCTAAATAAATACATAAATAACAAAATCGCAAAAAAATATGCAAAAAATCCTATACCTATAGTCGCAATCAAATGCTGTAGCAGACCAGCAATCCTTGAACATACCCTGATCGATCCTCCCGTGACCCGATTCAAGCACTCGTGTGACTAGCTTGAAGTGCGCTGTTGCCGAATCTCGTGACGGTTGATTTTGTGAATGGCCACGAGGATGGGGCATTAAGGGCTCTGACACAGACGCACGACGCTTCTATTTAAAATAATTGATTGAATTGATTCGAAAACTAAAAACTGATATGTTTTGAAGACGGTTTATCTACTTAGCAAATTTTAGCATGAGTATCTACATATTTTGCTTAAAAATGTTTTATGAAAATGTTTTCATTAAAATGAAGTACGCTGAGAAGAAAGTTTTATACTATCAATGTAAGGCGCCCTCTATGGGTCAATTAAATGGTTTCAATATTCGGGTTTCGCTTCCCAAAAAAACTCAGGGCACAAATTTTTTAAGTAAGTAAAGTAAAAGTAATTTTTAAAAATTAGATTTTTTTGTTTTTAACTTTACCTCTCTGTATCTCAGAAATAAAGAAACTTCGGACAACGGTACCCAAGTAACATTTTAGGGCATATTCGTAAGTTAAATGGTCAAAATTTCCAATCATATGTCAAAACTTCTAATTTTTTCCTTAAAAAAATTAATTTAAAGTTAAAGGTTTGTAGGATATGTCATAAACTGGAACATATAACCCAAGAAATTATTATTTTTAAACAAGAAATTTTAAAGAATTCTTTTAGGAAAAACTTTCTAATCTTGGTTTTCAAACTCGTTTGAGCAAAGGGAGGAGACAATATGTGCTAAGCCTGACCTAGTATTTTATTTTCAGGCTCTTGATTGCCGTGGGCATTTTTAAAAATACATAGTTTATAAAACAGTGTTTATCTTGACCTTAAAACCTTCTTGAAAGTTAAGACATGTTTTCATTTGCTACGTAAGTTAGGGTTACTTATTTCTGACTTGAATTAATTTCTTTAAGGCAGGGCCGTTTTTTAGGTTACGTTACAGGTTGAAAATTAATATTTTTAACAAATTTCAACTATATATAGAAAAATCTTCCATTTTATTTAACCATATGGAAACTTTGACGTTGCCTAGGTTAAAACTTGCACCTTATTTTATCCTAATACAAGAAACCAAATGATTGGTTAAAAACTCCCTGCCAGGGAGTAGTGGTGGGAGACTCTGCTGTGTGGGAGTGTTGACATAAACATTAGTTAGTTTCGCTAGTTTTTCGCAGATCACTTTCAGATGACATCACAACACCGCGACCATTTTAGCTAGAGGACGACAACCAAACCTTGAACCAATGTTTATATTTTTAAGATGGTTTCGCGTTTTACGTGGTTTTTGTGTTTATTTTTTCACCAAAAACTAAAAAAACACTTAAAACAAACTATTAAAATGTTTACCACTAATTATTTTTGGATATTTAGTCAATTTTGTAGTATCACACAATAATATTTTTTTTCTCGATTTAAATTTACGCCAAAGTTGAAGAAAAGAGAGAGATT
>OY755041.1:105561320-105810004 GCA_963576565.1 Aspidapion aeneum
AGAAGAGATACGAAATTTGCGACGTCTAATGATTACGATTACGTAAAGAATTGGGAAAAACTGAAGGTTATATTTGTTAGGAGCTAAACGAAAATCATATAAAGCATTTTATTGAACACCCCATTGAAAACCTAGCATGTTTGCATCTGTTATATTTAAAGAGTTCACAACAACTTGAGTTTGGATTTAAAACCAATAAAAATAAAAACATAGTCTGATTGAAAATTTGGCTAAAGTAGAAGGGCACTTCTAGCCAAACCGTTAGGCAGCCAAACCAAACTTGCTATACTTTGATTTTATCGCGCCCTTTATTTTTATTGTTATTTTGTTTAAAACGAAGCAACATTTTGACTTTCCTTACTTTAATGAAAAAATTAATATTTTTGAGACCCTGAACCACTTTTTGACAGATTTTATCCTAAAGTTTAATAAATAATGTGACAAAACATGTTAAAAAATAAATAAACAAAAACGGCGCAGTGGTTGACCAGCACAAACTTGCCATTTCTAAACCAGAGAAGGGCGGAAATGTCTAACTGAAACAGTAACGGACGGGGCAGGGGCCATTTTGGATTTGCCCCGTTAAGGGCCGCTTTCTTATTAGCGAGTCACCTAGTGGTTAATTCTAACTCGAGTTTAAACGTTTCACCATCTCGTGTTAGTTCTAACCCTTGGTGTAACCTAGAGTTAAATTGACCCACCGTTGAAAAGGCGAGCTTAGCGATTTTACTCTTAGAATAACCTATAAAAAGAAGGTTTATATACTTTTTAATATTTTTTTATTGTTTTAAATTATTTTCTCCTATAAAAACCTTTGGAAATAGAAGTATTCGAGGGACTGAGCGACGGGGATAAAGACTTTTATAACTTTGTGGAATACCAATGAGGCCCCAAATAATTCGATCAAAATTTAATCCTTTCGAAATGTTTGATAAAAAATGCTTTTTTACAAAATTTAAACTAAGCAAAGAGACTGTTTTTTACATTCTCGAACAAACTGAAAAAGCCCGGGAGCACCCTACTCATAGGTAAGATAAAAAATTTTAAGATTCTGAAATGTTTAACTGCTTAAAACATTAGATTTTGCACACATACAACAACCGGATGAAAATGAGATTTTGCACTCAAAGCAATAGTGTAATGAACGCAAATTAGAACCGAAAAAAATATATATGAAAAACTTTGTGGTTATGAAACCTTTGCCATCATGTGACTGCTTTCAACCAAACAAAAATATGGTGAAATTGGCAACATAGTAAACAATGCTACTAACGCAGGGTTTGTTAACTCCACCTACAGTGGCTGTTCAAGAAAGACAACCACGAGTTTAATCCTAGGTTAAAACTTACATCGGTTTGGTTAACTAACAGAGTTACTTGCAATTGAAAAACCAGCCCTAACTGGTCAAATCTTATCCGTTAATTTTCTATAATCCTTTAAAAAAATAAGAGACTTCTATGATTGACTCAGTTTACGGCCCGATTGTTATAGTAGAAACAGAAACATGAAAAATATGAAAAAATCAAAGAATATAAAAAAATAAATATGTCGGTCCATAAAAAAATACAAGCCTTATGTTATATCTGAAAATTAAAATCAAAAGTATAAATTAACAATGAATTTCCCAATAAAAACAATTTAAACTAAAATTAAATTTTTAAAACTAAAAATGATATAAAGCACTCCACAAAATGCACACTCTTTAAAAAGTTTCGGTAACTTGTATCATAACAAAGCTCGATTTTCGCCATTATTGTTTTCTTAAAATTTGAGCTCAGTGAGGTGAATTTAGTTTTTTCCTATCTCTCTCATTAAATGAGATTGACCCACATATACGGTTGCTAAGGACTTCCCCGATATAAGAACAGAAATTCTAGAACTGCTACAGATTGGATTTCACAACCAACCAAAATAAAAAAGAATGGATACATGCGTTTGACATTACCACTGAAAAAGGTGAAATAGACACGGGAGTAGAAGGCCACTCATAGGCAACCCGTTAGCTAGCCCAGGGCAATCAAAATGGACGGGCCACGATCCTCCACTTTGTTGACGTCACATCCGGGGCTGATTTTTTTTTGATGGTCACGTTACGACACAGCTGATTGTCTTTAAAATTTTGAAGTTGGAATGACGGTTCACGGATATTTGATTTTTTGTTAAATAAAGCCGTTTTTGAGATTGTTTTTACTTTATTCTGGCAGAACAATTTTTTTTTAATGTATAGTAAGCCCTAATTTTTCATAGCCGCTTCATTAGCTCACACAAAAATTAAGTTTAAAGCAGAAGCGAATGTGACAATCACATATGACAAAGTCAAATACATGTCAAATATAACAGTTGGCATGTGGTCCATGGCGGGTAATTTGAATTTAAAATAAGGAATGCTAAATCTTGAAGATTTTAACCCTTTAATCATGTTGCTTCCTTACAAACCTTGGGTGGAATATCGGGATGGTGTCTGAGAATATTTCACTGAAATTTTGCGGAAATCTGTAGTGCCGTTTTGAAAATATCATAAAAAAACATCTGACCTCCCATAAGACCCAATGTAAAATTCAGCCCCGGGAGAACAGCTGATTTTTTCAGGGTCGTGGCCTCTATTTTTGTGTTGGCCTTGGCTAGCCCAAGTTAGAGACCCTACAGGTTTTCTCGCGCCCAACTGTTTTAAAAAAGTTTTAAAACAGTGACGTACCGTTTGACGTCATTGGTTTGATAAGTTTGTGCCTAACTTCGCTCACCCCGTCAGGAGTCCGATTCCCGACCATACAAAATGTGAGTGTTCTATTATGGAGCGGGAACAATCTTATGCGTATTATCTGAGCGGAGTTTTCTTTTCTTGGGCTCTGATTGGTTGATTAAAAAATTTGAACCAATCAAAGCATGAGAAAAAAAATCCGCGCGAATAACACACTTAATGGACAGCCGGATTTATACCTCATTATTAGGGACTTATTAGGTACTCTTGCAATAAAGCCAGGCAGTAATTGTGCCGGGCACTCTCACTGTTTCGCATTATAAAAACAGCTGTTTTTGACGACTGGATTTATAAATTCGACTTTGGTATCATCTGATCAGAATAGTGTTCGGCAATATTACTGCCTGGCCTTATTGCAATAAGTCCCTATTAACACGGATCACCTAACAAATTTGTGGTAGCGTCGTACTGAATTTCCAAAAAAAAAAATCTTTTGCGTTGCCAGATTTATAAAGGGAGACCATGGAGCATTTTATCCGCTCGGATTTATCTTTTATTGGGTTCTGATTGATTGACTTAAAAATTTCAGCCAATCAAAGCCTGACATAGTACGCTCCTTGGACAGCTGGCTTATTTGGAATATTTTCATGACCATTTCTTATTCAGTGAGCTAAATAAAGTTGATTGAAATTTGTGATTTTTTTTCTTGTGAGTATCCACAAAAACTGCTAAACGTGCCTAAAGAAGTTTACACTTCAAAAAGTTTCTGACTCATACCATTCACACCCTGTAAATTAATGCAAACAAAAAACGAGAATTTAAAAACTTTAAAAAACTAGGTAACATTGGTATTTTTTGCATGTAAATTTTTTTTTCTTTGCAGAGTACATTTATATTGTTACGAAGGAAAAAAAATTGTTTTTATGTACTAAACGGAAGGACAAATCACCACACACCGGTGAAGTTGGGAAAATTTACACCATCTTTAGCTCCTAGTTCGTGACCACCTCGAAGAACACATTTACGATAAAGGTTTGCTGTTTTCTCGGTATTAATGCGAATGCTTTTAACACAAAATGCCTTTGTTCTACTGGGTCGACCCAATAGAACAAAGTTGTCTTAAAATTTAGTAGAAGTGATCTCTCCTATAGGAGCTCAAGAATACGGATTGTGTGATTTCAGTAGAACGTTCCTATGGGAAAGATTTCAAGAATAGACGTCTAGAACGCAAGATTTGTCGAAAACATTATAACAGTCTTGGACGAGAAGTTAGCTGCCATGGCTAGTCCACAACGAACGTCTTCTATTTCTGTCTTTGTCGAAAAGAGTGAAAAGCATTATAAAAGATATAAAAAAAGTAGCATGTGGACTTTAGGCAAAAAACGCATGCGCTGGTTTAAAACTAAAGAAAGGCTAGTTTCAAAACCATTGAAATTAGTTCAAACGTGACGTCATTGCTAACGAGCGGGAAATATCAATATTTAAACTGAAACAATAAATAATTAAAAAAACAAAACCTTTTTAACTTTTTTTGGAAGTTACCAAATTGTTAGGAGGAAATACAGATGGTATTGTGTTTCCAATTGTTTTTGAGCATTAATAACACGACATTTCCGAGTTGTGACGTCACCAATCAATGACGTATTTTATTGAAACAGTGTGATGTGTGATGTGACGCGACAATCTCATCAAAGTCAAATTTAGTTAAGTTAAAGTGACAGGAGGAAAATATCGGTCCTCTCTACTCTAGCCTTGTTTAGAGAGAAACGCACCTTCCGTCCTTGTTATCTCATAAACGTCGAAAAATAAAAATAAATGATTTTTGACCAACATTTACAGGAAGTGACGGACAAACGTGTTTGTTTATATGTTGCATGATAATTGATGTCACTCACCGCTGACAACATAAATTATTATAGTTAGTGAAACGCCAATGACCTTAACATAACCAAAAATTGTAAGCTTGAGTGACTTTGATGGGATTGTCGAGTCTCTATGTCTTTAAAATATGTTATACATACAGGGTCTCTAACCCAACCAAACTCGTTATACTTTGATTTTATCGCGGCCTTGTCAAAATGGCAGAGTCATTTGTTTTTATTTGTGTTGTGTTTTTGTTAGAAAAGAAAGAAAATATCGAACTTACTACTATAATGGAAAAAGTAATGTATTTTAAACCCTGAATAGTTTTTGACAACTAGATTTTATCCCAATTTTTATTATTAAAAAACTGCCTCAAAACACAAATAAACAAAAACAGCGGTTGACAAGCACTTGTCATTTCTAAACCAGTGAACGAAATGGCAAACTGAAACAAGAACGGGACTGCAGCCATTTTGAATTTTTAAGTTTACCGTTGGTCAAATCCAATCCGTTAATGATATTTAATCCTTGTATTAGCACAACTCCAGCGAGACTATAGATAGTCTTAAACTAGTAAGTCGCTTTTAATTTTCTCCAAGAAAATCATATTGTCAGACGGGATAAGGTTCTTAACCCGCTGCATGAGTGATTTAAAGTCTCGTCTCTCCCAAAGAAAACACTTGCTGGCCATATACACACCAAATAATTACGCGTACCTTCTCCCCTTTCAAGTGGCATTACAATCCCTGGTGGTTTTTATCAAAGATGGATGAAGTCTATTTCATATATCTTTGGTTTTACCCTGAAAAACCAAAGCCCTCCATTCTGCACTCTCTGGAACGATTCCTTGCCACCTTCTCATTCCCATATTCTTAATGTCTTCTTCGACATCTTCTGTTCACTTTTTTTTTCTTAATCTCCTTTTTGTAGGTCTACAGTTCATTATTTTTCTTGGTTTCTTGTCTCATCCATCCTCTGTACATGTCCCAATCAAGCTAGTCTTTTACATCTGATAAATTTTACGAGGTTTACGCCATCTATTAGTTGTTCTAATTCATAATTACACGTACCTACACAGTTAAAAGAAATTTAAAAAAATAGCAATGGACGGTGATAAACTAAAATGCCAGCACCAAAATAAAACTAATGAGAGTCAAAATTGAAGAACTAGTAACTTAACCTAAAAATAGATAGCTGAAGCTCAAGGTCTGTGGAGGATACGTTCCCTGGTAACTCTATGGTCGAAGCATCCGGCATGAGATATGACAGCGCGTCATTTGGAGTGCCAGGATTTGATAACAGCGCTTTGTTGACAAGGTTTTTTTTAAGTATTTTTAACTTTCGATGGTTAATTTTTTACATTTGTGATATTTTTTTGGACTATATGTATTTATATACTGTAAATACTTATTCTAGTTACTTATACTTTCTACTTGTAATTTTTTTAACATATTAAAAGCTTCCCAAGACATTGTGCCTTTGAAATATTTAATATTAGGTAAATTTTTTATTTGAGTTAGTTAATATATTTTATGAATATTGTTATTAGACACTCTAAGAAAAATAACACAACATATTTACATTTAAATAAATAAAGGAACACAAGAAGCTTGAACATTTCCCACTATATTAAATACTTTTTATTTAAATGCGCACTCTGGGTGACGTCATTTGAACAACTGGCTCTGATTGGTCAGAAAATTACCAGGTCACAAGGTCTGTAGAGGACCTTGGCTGAAGCTGCCATATATCGCTGAAAAACATAAAAATCACTACATCATTTGTTGACGTTCTGGATCCTAGTTCGGTTGGCAGCGCTTTTTCTTTTGTGTTTGCGCTGTTTACATCACTGCGATTGAAGCAGCACGTCATTAGTTGACAAGTTTGCCTTACGATGGCTAGGGTTTGCGGTTTTGGACAGTCGAGCATTCAAAGTCCCGCCACCGCGGCTCCAAGTTAGACCCTCGTCTTTCTACACACATTCCACTGCTGAGCTCCATCGTGTTCTATGTTAATCAGCTGATCATTTTGATTTTACCAAAAGCTTTATTTGTAAGTGTGTTCAACACTTTAACACTGAATCTCAAGTAAGTACGTAAGTGTAGTAATACGAGGGCTGTCTTTCTTATTTTGCATATAGGAACATAGAGGGCGACACTGATCAAATGTCGTTACTAAAACTTAAATTCAATCTTTACCTAATCTATATTAAAAAGGTCAGTGCGAGACATATAAAGCTTTATAGCAACAGTGAATTTTTTAAGATAACAAATCAGAAGAAAAATGGAATTAAACCGAAAACATTTTTGGGCTACAATTTTTTACAACATTCGAAAGAAACTATCTCAACTAGAATGGCTTGCCGAGTTGATTTCTGTTTTCGGTAATGAAGCATCACATCAGTCGACAGTTTCTCGTTGTTATGAAGAATTCAAGCGTAGACGAATTAGTCTTAGCGACGATCCAAGGCCGAGAGCACCAAAAACGGCTCACCTAGGAAAATCTCGATGCTGTGCGTATGCTCATCACGGAAGATCGACATGGGACATATCGCGAGATTGAGACTTCATTGGGGATTTCCCGCTAGATGGCTTTGAGGCAGGAAACTCGTGTACTGCATTGTCAGTGGTGATGAATCATGGATTTACTCATATGAATCTGAAAATATACCTCAGTCATCTGTTTGGCTGTTTCAAGATGAAGAAAAGAGAACAGAAGTCATTCGTTCTCGAAGTCTATCCAAAAAGGTGGTCGTGACATCTGTATCAATGTAGCAACAATTCCTCTGGAAGATGAAAGGACTGTTACTGCCGATTGGTACATCACTATTTTCCGAAAGTCATCGCTGAGCTTCAAAAAATGAACCCCGAATGATAAACCTTTTTCCACCAAGACAATGCATGTTCACACAAAGCACAAAAATTCATTGAATTTTTAATCCAACAAAGCGTAGAATTGTTGAACCAACCTTCATACATTCCCGACGATTTTTAGACTTTTCCAAAACTCAAGAATGGACTGCGTGGTCAATGATTTTAGTCGCCAGAGAAAGTAGCCGACGCATTCAAGAATGCAAGTTTGACAGTACCAACAAACGAGTGGAATTACAGCTTTGACAACTGGTTTGAGCACATGCCAAAGTGCATTAATTTTCGTGGAAAATACTTCAAGAAACAATAAAGTCTTTAAAAGTTATTTACTGTTTTACTCCAGCTGTATATTACGCAAAACTTCAAATACAACCCTAGTTAAGTTAATCTACTTGTAGCCAATACTGTATGTGTATAAACTAACCCTAATTTTTATTTTTATTTTGACTTCTATACCTAATTACCTTTTTAGTAATTGACCTACCACTTTTAGTTCTTATAGAAACTTGTAAGTATATGGAAAAAACACTTGCTGCCAAATTGGTTTTTTCCTGCTGCTTGTTGTAACGAGAAGAAAAATACGTCAATATAAAACTCAGCCAGTGGAAACTTTATGACCTGCCTAGAATACAGTTCCCTTATTCTTCAAGAAACTTTTTCTCTCCAAATAAAAAAGCAAACTATCAAATTTATCGCAGGGCACTTGACGTACAAGCAATCCAGGTTTTACAATGACACGCTGCGTTAAGACACGAGAACGCAAGCATTAAGCCACTGCGAACGAATCCTGTTTCCAAATACATTAGAGCATAAATCTAGGGAATACCCATGCATTCTGACATGCGATGCTTAAAGCCAGAACCCTACTTAATTCTTAATGTTCCTTTTTCGGGTAGACAGGATTTCGGTTACTGCGCATGCGTCAGTTTTGGTAGTTTTGGAACATACTTCGTTACTTCACTACATTATTTGACAATTGTCAAATGTTTAAGGTTATGTCCGTTATTTTTTTCTAAAAACTAGTTGATTGGGTGAAAATTTATCAAATTGTGGATTAAAATTGTAGTTTTTCTAAAAGTAATTGAGCAGATTTATTGTAGACACCATGAAGAGTGTTTGGTGATGATCTATAAACCACTCTTAACTTTATTAACAAATTATAATGAAAAATACACGTAGTGACCTAGGGAATGGCACTCCCTTACTTCTTCCGGACATTTTTTTACAAACCGCAGCACTCTCAGCGCCATCTCTTTTCTAAGCTTAAAAACACCCATTATCAGTTACCTTTTCATAAATACCATTTAACTTGTTTAAAAACAAGCCAAGTAAGCTGCTACATCAACGAAAGGTAATATCTTTGTTTATGAAAAGTTGCAAAATCCAAAAAACTCAATAAATTGTGTTATAACCAAAAACTTCATAGCTTACAAAAAACTCTTTTTAAGGCTAATATGGCTTTAATTGAAGTGTTTTAATAGACTAGCTAGGAAGGTATCAGATCCTCATGGATCCAGTTATTTTTATTTAAGCCTTTCCTACCACAAATACCACACCTTAAAGTTAGGTGCATCATTTAATTTACACCCTGTACATGCAAGACTGTACGTAGAGGGGATCAATGAAGGATCAATTCCTCCCTGAATGAATCGATAAAGTGTATTAAAAGAGATTTCTCAACAAAACAAATAAGAAAAAAAGAACTGCACAATGCGCAAATTTTTATTTTTTTAAAATATTATAATCCCTTACCGATATTTTTCTGTGTACGATCCTGTGTATATGCAATTTTTGCCTCCTCCAGCCACTTGTTTGTGTTATTTTTGCTGTGAGATAATAATAGTATTATGTATATGGGGATAATACACCAACGCATCGCGTCGTCCCGTGTTGGGGCTGATGACTGATGAGTAAAATTAATAAATTGTAAAATTATTTTAAAGGAAGTTTAGTATACGTATATTAATATGTTATTTTTTCATCTATTTTATTTGCTTGTATGATATTTTACCTCTTCTTGAAGCTTAGTTTTTGTTTATTTTCTTATATAGTATACCTGATCTGACTTGAACTAACCTAACTTATATATAGTTAGAGACACGTGTGCTAATATAACCAAATTACCCTCCTATCCTCGATTTTTAAAATAAAAATCAAGGCTATACTAACCTGCGTAGATTGTAATTTTTTCCTTTCTATATTCGATTTTTTTTACAAAAGTCCATGGCCGCCCTCTAATCGATGATGATCAACCAACCAAAATAGAATCAATGGGTACATCATGCGTTTGACATTACCATTGAAAACGTGGTTATTAAAATAGTTGGGTACTGGTAGGCAGTCCACCAGACAGCCTAACGAAACCTGCTATACTGTCACTAATTGTTATTTTTGTTGAAAAAGAAAAAATTTTTAGACTTTTTCTAATCTAATGGAAAAAGTAATAGAAATAAAATTTCGGACTTCCATTGTCTTTATTTATTTTAAAACACGACGTTTCGGTTAGTAAGTATCTCTAACCGTTATCAAGTCTAAACTAAACAATCTAGTCTGTCTCTAGGCTACTACTTATACCACTTGGTATGCATTCAGGTGTGACGGCCAGCCCCTTTTTTAATCCTAAGACGCCTGTTTTTCTTAAGGAGTGGTTTCCATATGTTTGGTATGTCCGTGCTTGGTTGACTGAAAACTTCTTTATTCTGCATTACAAACGCAGCTTCAATAAACTTTCGTTTTCGCCAACTTTAGCTTCTGACCACTGAATCCTGTAATCATTAGAACCATGCATGATCCGCTAAACCGGATTTTTCAATATCCCCTAATTGGGTACTTTTTACATGTTCATTTACTCTAACCTGAAGAGGGCGTTTCGTTTCACCTACATATACACATATAATATAGTCGATATTTCAGGGATATTTAATAGATTTTGACATCTAATAATTATTTAAATGTGTGTTTGCACAAAACAAAACCATAAAAATGTATGTCGCGAAAAATGTAGATCGCGAAAATACCTCTCCCCCCTCTCAGACCCAATGTGAAAATGGACCTTGAGATCATACATCAATATTATGTAATCTCCATATCATAATTTTTGAGATAACTTTTTGACAGTTAGCAGCTGTTTACCATAATAAATAGCATAGGCCAACGACACAAAGTTGTAAAAAGTTGTCTCAAAGATAATGATATGGGGTTTATATCCTCGACCAAGGCCAACAAAAAAATACAGGCCACGACCCTGAAAAAATCAGCTGTTCTCGGGGGGCTGACTTTTACATTGGGTCTTATGGGAGGTCAGATGTTTTTTTATGATATTTTCAAAATGGCACTACAGATTTCCACGAAATTTCAGTGAAATATTCCCAAACACCATCCCGATATTCCACCAAACTTTTATGAGGATCCCAGATGATTAAAAGGTTAAAATCTTCAAGATTTAGCATTCTTTATTTTGAATTTATATTACCCGCCATGTACCGCATGCCAACTGTTATATTTGACATGTATTTGACTTTGTCATCTGTGTCATGCCATTTGTTTATTTATTTGTATTGTAAGAGTAAAACTTTTTTGATTTTTTTAAGATTTTTTACAATAAAGTTCATTTATAATCCAAAAATACCAGCGTTAATCTTTTTCAAACAAAATTACACTACAAAAAAATCATTTTTTGTAAACACATGTAGGTAAATAACTATATTAAGTGTTAAAAGTCTGCCGAGTGCCGAATATAAAGAAATAGATGTACGTTATCCAAATAAATTCCACGCAGAAATGATCACATTGGCTTCTGCTTTAAGTTTAAAGAATTTTTATGTGAGTTAATAAAGCGGGTCTGAAAAATTAAGGATTACTATACCTACATTTACAAAAAATTGTTCTACAAAAATATATTGAAAACAATCTTAGAACCGACTTTATAAAAAAAAGCAAATATTAATGATTAATGAACCGTCATTCCAACCTCAATATTTCAAAAACAATGTCGTGACGTGACCATCAAAAAAAATCAGCCTCCGATGTGACGCCAACAAAGTGGAGGATCGTGGCCCATCCGTTTTGACAGGCCTGGATCAATCAGTGGACTCGGCCAACGAAAAAGTTCAATTCATTTCGATTCGTACTTTTCCGATGGGCTTGAAAGGGAATCGTATTAAAAACAGATTCGTAGAAACGTAGTAGCTGTGTCCGAAAGTTTCAAAGCAATATAATAGGGCACAATCAGATTGTTAGTAAACTAGCAAGCGGCCAAACTTTAAATTATTATTGAGTGCACACACAAAATGGAAAGGCAAATAGCGCTTTAAGATAAAGTCAAGTTTCTGCCGAAGTGGGTTATAGTTGATTGAAATTGTAACGCATTGAAGACCTAGTTTGTATAAACTTCAAACATTTGCTTTTTTTTAAACTATAAAGCGAATTAGAAAATATTTGTTATAGATTTCAAGCTTCCGTTGAACACATACGTAATATTCCAATATTCCCTGTTACCTATTTACACAATGGTTGGCGTTTGATGCAAACATTCAGAAATAAAGGTACGAAAAATCCACAGATACCAAATTTACATAGATAGAGTTTTTGTCAGTTGTACGCCGATGATTTGACGAAACGAATACAAGAATAAAATAATATTCATGCGTAAAAGTATAACCAATCAGGACATTTTATCTTAAGGAGCGCAAAAAGGATAGATTTATACCCATTAATATTGCTATTTCAAATATGTTTGCATTCTGCATCGTAAGCTGCCGTAGGTATTGCAATAATACGTACGTATATGGAAATCATATGCATATGTCTTTGAAAGCAACCCATCAGGTCTTTTTTGCTTAAAGACCCCAAGGCCCTCATGTTTGCATCATGAATGGGCAGTGAATGCATTCAGGTGTTGGATTAAATTGTTCTTAAATATCTGTTGGCGCATCTTGATTTTGATATTGGACAGTATTACCCTAAACAATTTATTATCGTGTATTTTTATTGTTGTGAATTCGTTTGTTGTAAATTAAATGAGGCAATATTTTTTTGTTCATTTTATTTCTTTGATCTAAAAATTTACTACGGAGCAACCCAAAGCAATATGCCCGTCATAGACTCAGTTCTTTTATCTTCAGGTCAGATATCTCAAATAAATGGGTTCCGCTCAACATTGCTCTTACCTGCGCAACCAACGCCAGCCAAATGGCGCGGAATGTAATAGAAAATCGCTAAAACACAATCGCGCACGTTCTACGTACGTCAAAAGTCTTATGTTAACCGTCCGTGAGTTTGCGGCGTTCCACGGAAGCCGTTAACTACATGTGACGTTCAAATGTCATCAGTGTCAAATAGGGGTAGTCGTCGGCCTATTTTGACACGAACAAAAACTGTCTATTTCTTGTAACTTAATTTTTAAACAACCGCAACTTACTTCCCTTTTGCGTACGACTTCAATAAAAACTGCATACAAGATTTTTATTATTGTTCTTGGAAAAACTATGCGTCTACTTTATTACCATTTTATTTCTTTTTATGTTTCCGTCTTACTTACTTCTCGTAAAATGAAATTGTAAAGAAGGCTAGGCGGACCTCCAGATTTGATTTAAAAACTATACCGCGTCTGCCAAGCTTTCTTTCCTGTTTTACCCGTGAATTTGTATTGGAGACGCATCGTTTCTTTTGACAAAGCACATTTTTAAATATTTTATTAAATTTAGTAGGTACACTCAATAACATTATTTTTGAGATAACTTTGGACTATGTCAATTGTCATCAAGAAAACAGCTGTCCAAAAGTGCACAGGTCCGGATTCAGACAAGAGGAGAAATAAAGATAAGGAGTCGTTCACAAATTAGACTAATATATACATAAACGGGTATTTTTAAAGTATGTGGTGCTTTTTTTTTTAAGGCTGTCAAAGTAAAATAACAGAATCTTAATGCCTAATCATAATAAGTTTTGTAACGTGTCATTTTTACGTTTAAGACAACGTTACATATTTGTTTATTTAGGTAAATAATCAAGGCTCTTTGATTCGTCTTTCTGTACACAAAGTAAGGGTATTTTATAGAGCTAGGTTTGGAGGTTATATAGTGTCTAGGAAGTTACCTTAAAAGGAGGCATTCCATCGAATTACTGTGGACACTACGCACATCGCATTATCTGGACATCGTAATTGGAATTTAAGATCACAGGTTTCGGGAAAATCACATTAAAACTTTTGTTTGTTTTGTTTATTTCTGTAGCTTCGTCGTTTACTTGACGTTCATAAAGTTAAACAGCTGTTATGCTGGGGAATGGCGGCGTTGCCGCATCACAAATGGTTTCAGTAACAGGAAAGAAACATTTAGATGAACATTTCATTCCCTTACGTTTATTTTCGAGGATATTGGGACAATCCGAACCTCATATCCTTCACGGATTAACTAGTTTTGATAGTACGAAAACATATTTGGGTTGACCAGTAACAACCGAGGCTCCGCCACTTTGATATCTTTATTAATTTGATAGGGAAAGGATAAAATAAATACGAGTTATGCACTTTTGTAAATGGGAGATGGACGAGGGATAAAAACCAAGACTGGGGGAATAGACGAAATCGTGTGGGTTGGCATCTGAACACTCTTGTGCCTTTAAGCAGTAGTTCAGTGTGTATTTTGGGTTCAGGTTCAGAAACAACTTTATTACTGTAGAAATGTTTTACAAAAATGGCGTTAAACCATATGAATATTAGAGAAAACATTTATAAAGAGCGAAGGAAACTTTTGACTAAGACTGTAACTGGAGTGCAACTAAATTCTGCGCTCAGTATAGCTTTACTCATATGGGAATTGGTTGAGTGTTCGAATATTCCTGGGTTTGATGCATACCCTGATCTCCAGTAATTGATTTTACAGTTGATGGTTTCAATGCTGAGCTTCTTCTAGTCCGTCGGGTTATTCTTCCTCTTACTTGATATGTTGGCGGGGGTCCGGTAGGCAAATGTTCGGTGTATGTATGGAGGGTATCTCGACGTCCTTGTTATAAAAATTCCAACCGTGGAAATAGATCCGACAACACCTCAATCTGCGTTTTACGTACTTCCTATCCCCTTGGTCGGTGCTGGCCCCTATATACCGGGATGGAACTATTGCTGTATGTCCTCATTGGTTAGTTTGAAAACCGCGGGTTTTTTCTTCCAGCCTTGCCACTGAAGGTAGAGATTTATTTTTGGCGAAAAAGTTTTTTATAAATAGGTTTGCATCCTTTATTTGAATTTAACCGGGAAGATTAGGTTGGTACTATTGCGTTTTACCGTCCCCACTCCCCACCAAATTTACAAAACGGTATCCGGCCACTTCATTATTCTGGTATTCTCGACGAAGTGCTTTGTCTTTCTTTGCTAACAAATTTTGGCTGGGTCGGCAACAGGCTCTGGGATCGCCATTGTTTTTGGTTAGTGGCACTGCAAAAAACTGCAGGTTCTGTCCCAGAGACTGTGAGGAGTGAGCCGTCGTGTTTTAGGCGTAATCTGAAGTGACGCTCGCACCCTTTTGAGGGGAATTTAAGTCGGCCTACGCCATTTGTACGGAAAGAGCATTAGTAAGTTCGATTTTATTTTTTTTTCATTTTTTTTTATTTGAGTACTCTTCAAGATAATATTTGCCTCCCAAATTGTAGTTATTTTTCGTGTGAAATGTACTTTTTTTGACAACAGACGTGGGGAATTTTTGGCGTTTTTATATTTTTCTTTTAACCACGTGTTGGATAAAAACTATATATTGTTTTTCTCCTTTGTCTACAGCCCTGTCCATTCCATCGGCAGCGGTGCTGGACGCTGGTGGGAAGCCGGACGAGCCAGTTCTAACCCTGGGAAAGGTACGTAGGGTTATTTTAGTTCATCTGTTTAAATCTGCTGTATTTTATTGAGTCGACATGGGGTTCTCCAGGAAACTGAAACATTTCATTTCCCACAGGGTTTTTTATGCTCGGGCAAGAAGCCAGCAACCTTTTGACCACCATGTGCTGCCCTAGCACCATGTGCTGAGCGGGCACGAGGGGAGACGCGGGCAAACCAGGACAGGAGTAGCAGGAGGAGAACAACACCACTTCCAGGTTTAATAAAACACCAAACTCACAATTAAATAATTGCAGGACCAAGGTAGGAGCAAGCCTTTAGACATAACCATTTCATATAATTTTTTCAATATAATTTGGACAATCTTTTCATATAAATTTTTAATATAATTTAGACGTAATCTTTTCATATATAATTTTTCATAGTATAATTTCAACATTGCTTGTAAACGCAAGGTAACGGTATGACGTCATAACCACAATTTTGCGGCGTATTTACTATATTGACTTGTCTTCCTTGATTTCATTTATTTAAGACAATTTCTCCTGGGAAATTTGGAGTGCCTTGCTATTTTGGCCCAAACTCGACCCGAACTTGTTTAATTTTTTTTAGCATATTTCATGTTTTTAATCTTAGCTTCAGCCCTTAAAATACACAAGATGAACTAAATTTTTGTATTATTTGTGCAACCCAGTGACCAACTTTGCGGAGACAAAAGAGAGATGAGATTATATGTTTTAGCGGTTTCCTTACATTGTTCTACCTCATGGGGTAGATCTCGGACTGGGTTGCTGTCTGTCTCATTCTACCTAGCGTAGAATGATGACAGCGGATATTTGGTCCAGATCTCCCCTATGATAGAACGATTGTGGAAGTGTATTTTTTTTTAACATTCATTTATGTAACCGAGTCTCACACTACTGACTCAGATGTAGGTACACTATGACCTGTTAAAGGAGTCCATCTACCTGTAAAGTGCTTCTAGTTTTGTCATTTTGATTCAGTTAAAAATCTTTTAGAATTTTATCCCGTTTATTAATCAATTTTTTTGGGTTTTTTTTTTAATTACACAAATACTCTGGAAGCCTCGGAAGTAGGTAGAATTTCATTGTTTAGCTACAACGTTTGGGTTGAACTGTATTTTATTTAAGATCTTCTTTGTAAAACATTGGTATTAAATAATGTGGCGCACTTAAAATTTTCTTATTTCTGAACCCCCCCTTCTCCACTGTATAAAAGTTACCGGGCATATCAATGTTTTACCTAGCTGGAAAATACAGTTCTGCTTCCAGATATTTGTTTAATTATTCAATGGTTTTGTTGTGTCACAAAATGGCGGCAACGTCTTCAAGCTGCCACAAATGTCACACAACGCATTTTAATAGGCCACAAATTGGCGCCCAAATTTTTTTTTAATTTTTTTTAAGGCCACATTATTGTTGTAACCAATATTTTTCGGAAAAAAACTGTGCGTTAGTAAATATTTGAAGGAAGTTCACGAGGTAACAATTTTTAACGAAACAGTTTAACGGGCAAGACCTCAGAGGTAAAGATAGCTCGGGGATGCGTTTTGGTGTAGTCTGGCCCGTGAAACTTTTTCGTTACTAAATATTTTCCAATTTCGGTATTTTTTTTAAATTAAATAACAAACACAAAATACTCTTTTAGATTTTTTTGGACCCTGATTTGTTTTAGAGATAAACACAACGACCAAGTTAATAAATTTGGTGACTTGAAGTGCAGGATAATCAATTTTGGATACTCGTATATACTCTGATTAGAACTATGAAAAAACTATAGAAAAAAAATTAAAAACTCCAAACTTTTAATTTACTTCCTTTCCCTATAAATGTAAAGTTATGTAAAAGTAACATTGCCCACTTCCAGAAGCGCTAGAGAGCTTAGTTTTAGAAGCCTGATAGGAATTATGATAAAACCACAGGAAAAAATAAAAAACCTTAATATTTTGGCAATAAAGTCAAGTTCTCTAAGACAAATTCAAAAATGAAAAGTTCTTACTAGTTTGGAAATGTTTTTCTAAACTTGGCTATTACGGCAGCAAATGACTCTTAGGCACAGTGCTAAATTGAAAGTAAAGAAGTCTTGCTGTAATTGCAAAGTTCCAAACTAGTATGAACTTTTCATTTTGAAATTTGTATTAGAGAACCTGGCTTTACTTTTATCTCAATTCTTTTTACGGAATACCATTTTCGTGTACTTGGTTTTTTTTACATGAAATTTTTAAAAAATATCTTTTATATTTTATTAATTTGCCATCTAAAAGTTGTCAGCATCACTCTTATAACAAGTGCAAATATCATGATAAGAAGAAGCTAAAACAAAGTGTGAATTTTCCTTACAAAAATTGGAAACGTGCATGTTTTTTTAACCTTATTGTCTTATAATCCCTCATACCATAAAGCTTCTCAACTACGGCTATATAGACAGCAAAGAAGAGGCAAAGACAAGCAGGATAAGAGTTTCCAGCACTGCTTTTAAGCTCTATCAAGCCCAGATAAAATTATAGTTGTCGGAAACTGGCGTTCTGAATTTTTTCTTATTTATAATTTTTCGGTTTTAATTAACTATTTTCGGCTGCTTTCAAAGTAGGTACCGTAAAATAATTTTAGTTTTAAATTCAAATAAGCGCGCGAATCATGACGCACAGGTCTGTTATCGGCACTCTGCGCCGGCTCATACCTGTGACAAGAAAAAACGGACCACTTCGGTCACGTTCTCCACACGGCATGTCTGCCGTTAATTTCGGGAACAAAAACTTAGATTTAATCATTGTATTTTACGACTTAAGGCAAGGCAAGAGTGTGCAATCTGGGAATCAAGGGCTACAAGAACATCGAAGGGTTGCGAAACAACCAAGAAGCGCTCCATCAATAAGTGCCAACAATCTTGTGCGTCCGACATAGGTAATTTAATTTCTCCTATTCATCCCAGCAAGCCAATAAGTAGACCTTATTGGCAAATATTTTACGTTCCTTCAAATTACGCCATAGAGCGCACAATAGTTAATAAGAGCAGAAATAAATCAACTTGTTTTTTTTAATTGTCAATGTCGTCGTTATTTTTATTGTTTAAATAATTAATAATAAAACCGTGAGATTAGAAAATGTTGTCAATAACTTGATTAATCCAAGCTTTTCAAGGAGGTGATAATGGATTACTTAGGTCCAACCTTCTTTTAATAAAAACCAAAACTTTAAGGAGGCAAGTTGGTAGTCACATTCTAAGTTTTTTTGAACTTAAACTAAAACCTCTAAATTAATTTTCAGTAAATAACCATAAGATTTTTCTGTTTAAAGAATATTTTGCATTTTGTTATTTTGGTAAGTTAAAGTTAATATTTTGGGTCTGTGGGTTTGTTTTTTAGGTCATAAGAAAAGTCTTGTAAAAATTTGTAAAATGCTAGATAGTTTTATTTTGTATTCACTAAAGTTTGTAACGCTTTTAAAACTGTTTTATATTTATTTTATATATACAAGAGATTTACTACGGTACCCTTGTTTAAGGGTTCTATTTAAAACAAAATTGTACCGGACAATATACACCCTTTTGTAAAATTAGGGACGAATTATACCCAGTCGAATGCAACATTTTCTAAAAAACAATTCAATTTCCTATTTTTCAATTGTGGTTGCTATTTTGAATTAAAATAACGAACAGTGTCATTTAGATTCAATCGTAAAATGGTTGCTGTTATATTTAAAAAAGGCAATTGAAAATTTAAAAAGTTACGTTAAAATAAATGCTTTTATACAAGGTCTTTTTTAAGGTTACAGAGTTAAAAGTTTTGGAAAAAACCTCAAAGTTGATTTTGCTAATGAGAGGGACACTTTTTGTCTATCTTAAAAAAAAATTAGCACGCTTTACCCCTTTTGAGGGGTAAACTTAACTTCTATTTAATAGGGAAATAAGTTCGCGTTATACCTTTTCTTAAGGTCTCTGAATGTGTTTATAACCATGTACCATTTGAAGTTTGTTAGAAAATTTAGTTTCAAATAAAGGGCAATAAGGCGCTGACTCTGACGTAGCTTCAAATTTACACCCCGACATAAATTGTAATTTTAGGCCATACTCATTTGCATCTCTTTTTAATGCACAGCTAATTTTTTATTGCTGTCCAACTCATAGCGCTGCACAGTGGACCCTCAGACCTGATTTTTGGCCAAGAATTAGAAACAAAAGTTTTGTGACAATATTTTTGTTTCGAAATGAGCAAGATATAGTTCAATTATTTTCAAAGGCATTTTATTAGCAAGAAAATGGTAATTATTAATAAAAATTGTGGATTTAAAATGGCGAAGTTTCCTATTTATGCAACGATAGGTATAAAGTTTAGAACTTAGGGGTGTTAATATTTGCTAATTATGATTTTTGACATAAATTTAAAAAAATTTAGAATGGCGGTTCCAAAATGGTGGGGTTAATAGTCGCTAATTATGGCTTTTGACTTAATATGTATTAAATTTGGAACTTTGGCATGTCTAAAGTCGCTAAATATATTTATCAAATAAAATAACTAGAACCTTTCCGATCTATTTATTGACCGATATGCACCAAAATTGGAAGTTGAAGTTTTATAAAGTCGATAATTAATATTTCTGACTCAAACCTAAAACAACAACAAGGCCGATTCAAAATGGCAAACTTTTACATTTATAAACGGATATGTATTAAATCTGAAACTCTGCGGTGTTTAACTTCTCTAATTATAATTCTTGACTTAAACAAAATAAAACTAGCAAGGCCGACTCAAAATCAGAGTAGACACCGTGTAACAAAGATGCGTTGGAAAGGATGAGAAGTTTGAAAAAATTACATGATTGAAACCAATTTTTTTCCTGATTTTGGCATCTGAATAGTAATGGATTAAAAACCAAAGCCTTTATCAAAAACTTTACTTATCTTTTGTAGTTTACATACGTCTAAAATACATTTCTAATATATTTCTTTATTTTTAGATTTAGGCACCTCACCTTAAACGGTGCGAGCGATAAAAGAGATTAAAAAAACGCGACGTTCCCTAAAAAAATCAATCAGTTTGTCTTTGAACAAAATATTTTTTTACAGTTTTCTGCTTTTGTTATTGATGAAATTTAGAGCCAGGGCATTCACTAAAACCAGCCCTGAAACTGTCACCCAATCCCCCTCGCTTCCTCGACTCTACATGGCTTGCTTCGTTTTCTTGGAAAGAGAGTTCATTAGGTAGAAAATGCATTATAAACACGAGGATAGAATTAGATAAAATCTTTCAGCGAAAGCAGTCACTTAAGAAACACAGCAGTATTTGCTCAAAGGGGATATTAACTAACTTTTAAATCGTTAAAATATAGGTTAAGGTTTGTAAGTAATTTCTACCCTAAATACTATTGCTTTTAAAATAGCATACACAGAAAAAGAAAATGTCTGCAAAGTGCTTTGATCCAAGAAAACATCTGCTTTCCTATGCATCAAGACGATATTTTCTTAACAAAAAAATCTATTCTCTTGAACTGCTGGTTTCCGTTGAACATAAAAGTTGCCTTTATCCAAGAAAATTGATTTGTTTTGAATGGAAGCGGTAACCTTCTTGTTTTGTGTTTTCTAGTATTATGGAATAAATCGCCATTTTCGTTTTGAGATGCCGGATATTTTAAGTTAAAAAACTAAAAGTCTTGACGCAAAGTAAAGCTTTATTTGTGTTAAGAAGATATTAGTAAGACATTTTATATCTTGCTTCAAAACCACTTTTTCTTCGCAAAAGGCAGTTTGTTTTAAACCAAAACAATTTACCAAGACAATAATTTTTTTTTCCCAAAATAAGCGGTTTGCTTAGATGAAAAGAAAACATTTTGTTCGGAGACCTTTGCTTTTGTAATAATAAGTGAGTTTGATCTCACAAAAAATCAAATTAACTATCAAAATAAAAGAAAAACACATCAAAATTCTGTAGGGACGTGGTGTAAAATGACACTCAAAATCCCGTTAAAAAATGGGACACTTAAATAAAAAATACTAATAATGGAATTACGATAAATTTTCTGTTTTAAACTGATAGCAGCAGTTGTAAGGGCATCATACCTACAATTTATTATATTTTGTATAGCTTATTTGTGGTATAAAACTTTTAAAAACGTTACCGAAACTTTTGTCGTGTGAGTTCGTAGATCGGCTTTGCTTTAAATAAAAAATTTTGCACTTATTTGTTATATTTAAATTAAAAAAAAAAACAAAAACTCTGTCTCAATTTTACATTGAATGTCTTATTTTTGGCTTAGGCGGCGATCCGACTGTTTATACGTGAATTTTATCACTGTCTCATATTACGCCTGACCTGTCTCATTTTCGAACTTTTTCAAGGTAAAATAAGTTACAATATTTTATGTGTTAATATATTGAACGGCTCTGGAACGAAATAGCGATGTACAAAATAGCGACTATTAAAATAGCGGTATCGAAATAGCGACAATCAAAATAGCGATGTAATGAAAAGGCGACTATCAAAATAGCGATGTAACAAAATAGCGATTATAACGAAATAGCGATGTAACAAAAAAGCGATGTAACAAAATAGCGACTATCAAAATAGCGATGTAACAAAATGGCGACTATCAAAATAGCGATGTAACAAAATAGCGACTATCAAAATAGCGATGTAACAAAATAGCGACTATCAAAATAGCGATATTTCGGTTCCGTTTTGGCATATGGCTCGACTAAATGGTTTCTTTCTAAGAAATGTTTTCAAAAAAAAAACTTTCCTGACTTCTTTCCCGGGATCCTAAAGGGTGTGAATCCGAACCCAACCGAACCGAACCGATGCAAACTGAACCGAACCGAACCAAACCAGCATATTTAAAAAAAAAACTCTCCAGACTTCTTTTCCGGAATCCTAGAGAGTATGAATCCGAACCGAACTGAATTTGGTTCAGATCGGTTCGGTTCGGTTCGGTTCGGATTCACACCCTCTAGACTCCCGGAAAAGTATCAGGAAAAACAAAAAAGCGATGTAACAAAATAGCGACTATCAAAATAGCGATGTAACAAAATAGCGACTATCAAAATAGCGATGTAACAAAATAGCGATGTAACAAAATAGCGACTATCAAAATAGCGATGTAACAAAATAGCGACTATCAAAATAGCGATGTAACAAAATAGCGACTTTCAAAATAGCGATGTAACAAAATAGCGACTATCAAAATAGCGATATTTCGGTTCCATTTTGGCATATGGCTCGACTAAATGGTTTCTTTCTAAGAAATGTTTTCAAAAAAAAACTTTCCTGACTTCTTTCCCGGGATCCTAAAGGGTGTGAATCCGAACCGAACCGAACCGAACCGATGCAAACTGAACCGAACCGAACCGAACCGAACCAGCATATTAAAAAAAAAAACTCTCCAGACTTCTTTTCCGGATTCCTAGAGAGTATAAATCCGAACCGAACCGAATTTGGTTCAGATCGGTTCGGTTCGGTTCGGTTCGGATTTACACCCTCTAGGATCCCGGAAAAGAATCAGGAAAGTTTTTTTTTAATAAGCTGGTATAGTCAAAATAGGATATAATAGCGCATTTCAGTTCTTTTCGGTTTGGATTGATTTGATTCGATTCGGTTTGGTTTGATTCGGTATTTTGATACATCGCCATTTTCATACATCGCTATTTTGATACATCGCTATTTTGATACATCGCTATTTTGATACATCGCTATTTTGATTGTCGCTATTTTGATTGTCGCTATTTTGATATATCGCTATTTTGATTGTCGCTATTTTGATACATCGCTATTTTGATATGTCGCTGTTTTGTTACAAACGCTATTTTGATACATCGCTATTTTGATAGTCGCTCTTTCATTACATCGCTATTTTGATAGTCGCTATTTCATTACTCGCTATTTTGAACGTCGCTATTTTGTAAATCGCTATTTCGTTCCAGAGCCATATTGAACAATATTACTTGTGCTGAAACTTTGGACATTTGATTAAAAATTGTATTCTATTTTGAGAATTTAAATCTAACTATATTTTTAGAGATCGGAAATTTCTAATTCTGACATAGTGCTTACCTGAACTCCGACATTCCTGAATTCCGTCATATAATAAAATGGATGCTAAGAACAATCTATAACAAATACAACTAACTTGTATTGCACAAATTAACATTGCTGATCATCAAAATTTTTAGGACGACCTCACTACGCACACGAAAAAATATAAAATTTTTAGTGGTTCATACCATTAGATGTGAAAGAAATGGGTTCGTAAATAAAAGGTTACCACTTCAAGTGAGTTGTTTAAAAACCCAAAAAAGACCTAATTATCCAAATTTAGTGGTGTATAGATCTGTCTGTCGGTATAACTGTTTTAGGATTATCTGTCGGTCTACCTGTTTGACTGTAAAACATAACTAAAAATTCGCTTAACCTATAACTGTGGTATTCGAAATGATAACTAATAGTTTTTAGTGGGGTGGAGCATTGTAAGATATTTATTTCTTAAAGTAAACGGAATATTTGGAGCAAAAAGTTTGGATAGGTAGGTATTTTTCGTTAGATATAAAAAGGGGACAACCTTCTTCAAAATCCAGCAAACGTGAAGAATCAAATTCATTACTGATTTTAATGAGTAGAGTAGAAAAAACATATGACGGCATTTGAAATTTAAAAAATATGATTTATTGTAGGTTCTATCATCATACTATAGTCCGGCCTGAAAAGACAAAGAGCTGTCGTAGGTCACGGACTATAGTTGTTTTCTTTTATTTGCATTCGATCTTTTCATTGATCGATATTGTATAGCAGTGTTTTCCCTGCTTTTGGTTTTTTGTTTCTCTCGTATCTCGGTAGATGGCGCCTCTTGCTATAGTTCGCTCACTAATTACATTTAATTAGAGACAAAACCGTCTGATTAACTTCGCAAGATTTGTCACTTGACCAGCAGTGTTCTGAGGAGTCCCATAAGGACGAAACGGTTAACTGTCAACACTTATTAGGTGTCCATTAGATCTTGGACCCCCGTGAGGTTAAGCTTTTAAGCTACCCACGGAAAAATATAAGGGAAACAAAAAACTCCTTTTTGCCCGATTAGCCATGAAACTTGTTTGATTTTTAAATTCACGGGTACGAAATTTCACGTTTGTTAGTATTATTTGGCTTAAAAATTCCGGTGATTGACGCTCACTGTCTTGATGACGGGTAAAAATGCAAAATGCGTTGATCCGGCCTGAAAGACAAAGAGCTGTCGTAAGTCAGGGACTATAGTTGTTTTCTTTTATTTGCATTCGATCTTTTCATTGATCGATATTGTATAGCAGTGTTTTCCCTGCTTTTGGTTTTTTGTTTCTCTCGTATCTCGGTAGATGGCGCCTCTTGCTATAGTTCGCTCACTAATTACATTTAATTAGAGACAAAACCGTCTGATTAACTTCGCAAGATTTGTCACTTGACCAGCAGTGTTCTGAGGAGTCCCATAAGGACGAAACGGTTAACTGTCAACACTTATTAGGTGTCCATTAGATCTTGGACCCCCATGAGGTTAAGCTTTTAAGCTACCACGGAAAAATATAAGGGAACCAAAAAACTCCTTTTTGCCCGATTAGCCATGAAACTTGTTTGATTTTTAAATTCACGGGTACGAAATTTCACGTTTATAATCGAAAAAAAGAACAAAATTTTGTTTAAAACTTATCTACGGACGGACGGATTGGTTTAGTAAATAAAAATATATTAGGTAATAATATATAATAATCTGCTTTAGACGTATAATAATAAAGTACCTAAAATCTTAGATTAAATGAGTACGGGCAAGTGGCTTACCTTATAATAAAATGCGACGTTCCGCTTCGACAGTTGTAGCACGACTAAAAGAATTTTTCGCGCGCAGCTTCTTCTTCAGTGTTGCTACACGTCACAAAGAGAATTACCGCAGGAGCCGTTTAAAATTATCGTACGTTATCGTACAAAATATCGATATTAAACATGAAAGGAATTTTTTGAGGTATGGTCATAGACTAAATAAATTAATTTACGGGCTGGTCCTCAGAATAAGGTAGTGGTAGCCGTATACATCCTTAAAAACAAACATTCCTGCTTAATAAATTTTCGAAAAAGCGGTTAAAAAATACTTTAAAATTGATTTACATATATTGAACAAAAACAATGTATTATTTTCATAAAATGATTATTCTACATATAGTCATAGGTATAAATACAAAAAACAAAAAAACGTTTGTATTTCTTCAAATATAATGTCATCAACAGATTAGTCTATTTCTACAGTCTTCCGATTGCATGGTTTGTTTCTAATAAAGGTTAGCCGACGTCATACATTTTAACATTTTGTCACGGTTTGAAATTTATACCGCCTTGTTCTAAACGTACTTGCTGGGAAGATAACATATGTCCATTTAGCGTATCAGTTATTATCCTATTACTTGAAAAATATTGATGAGAATATGAGATTTCATGACTAAAACATCATTACATATTTTCCAATAGGATTTTTAGTTGTAATATATAAATTATCGTACAAAAGGCCATTATCGCATAGCTTCTATCGTACATCGTACATTCCTTATATTATCGTACAAAATCGATAATTATCGTACTTCTAGCAACACTGTTCTTCTTAACCAATACACCTGAAGTTTGCGAATGGTGTTGCCAGATATATAGGTGAACAGATAAAGTATTTTTTTGGAATTCCATTGTAAAATTAGCTTGATAATTCAAAACATTTCTAAAAAGTGACGGAATTCGGGTGGGTGTCGAAATTTGGGTTGAGTACGGTACTTAAAAGTTCGAGAGTTGCTACTTGCTAGTCGATTCTGCCACACGGCAAATAGCTTGAATTTCCTAGAAATCATGTCACAATCAGACAGACAAACATAACAAATTTGATCGATTCCACTTGGCTCAAACCCAGGACCGGCGGTGATTTTTTTATCCCTTGATTTATTACAAAATATTCCTACCTTCCGAAGAGACTCGTTAAAATAACGATGGAAATATGATAAGCAGAAGGGAAATTTGCAATTCGATCGATATCTCAATCTCCTGGTCTAGCAGAAGTAAAGGCCAGTTATAGCAACAAATTTTATGTTTAATTCTGTATTTCTACGTATATATGCCTTTAAACATTTTTGTTTAAAACTCGTAGACAATGGTCAAATAGCTGGATGTTACTGTCAAATAAAGTTAGACAGACAGCGGTAACTATGAAATAACTTTTAATTTGTTATATTTCGTTTGAAAGCAAATTTTATTGTCTATAACGAGGTTTGATTAACATTTTCCATAAAAAGCTTGGTTTTTAAAAAAATTGAATAAAACGTGTGAAAAACATGTTTTTTTAATAATTTTTTTTAAATCACCCCCATTTACGGATGTCGCTGGAGAGTTTGTTATAAGTTAAACCGCACCAAGTTTCACACTGTTGAAAAGAGAATTTTACTGTCTACAATAAAGTATTGCATATATTTCTTTATATTAAGCTTAGTTTCTGAGAAAATTAGGTAAAACTTGTAACAAAAAAGGTTTATTTTCTGTTTTGTTAAAAATTGGTTTAATTGATGGCCGTAAAGTTTTAATTATAAAAGCAATCCGATTATGTTGTGCATTACTTTAAAGGACATTTTTTGAAAATAATTAAATATAATAAATATTTTTCTGTAGGCATTAGTTTTCAAAAAATCGAATAAATCTTTGGAAAAACATGGGTATTTTTTCAACTTTTTTAATTTTTTTCAAATAACGAACGCCGCTGGAGAGTTTGTTACTAGCTTAACTCCATTAAGTTATACCTTGTCAAAAGGAGAATTTTATTGTCTACAATAAAGTATATTAAAGATTTTCCTCTTAGAAGGTTAGTTTTTAAGAAAATTTGAAAAAAGCCTCAATCTTTTAGTTTTTGGGGGGTTTTGGGGGGTGTTTGGAGGTGTCTGTAGCTATTTAAAATAAGGGAATAAAGAAACCACGAAAAAATCTTGTGAATTCTCTTTATCATAAACCACAATCCTGACAATCATTTTTTCTCAGGTTTTTATGACTCATTGATCTTTGGATTGACTGTTGCCTTTCTAGTTTAGGACGCCCTCTTTTTCTGCGCCCTATTGGTTGCCATTCTAGGACCTGCTTTGATAATATTTCGCAGTTCATCCGTTGTACATGGCCGTACCATATCAATTGTCGTTTAGTGATGTCATCCGTTATGCTTCTCTAGATTCCCATTCTTTTTTTAATGATCTCATTTCTTCATCCATTTCGACATTTTGCATGTTTGTTTTGTATTTTTCTGTTACGCGACAAGTCTCAATACAATAGCGTGCTTTTCATCATTGTTTTATATATGCTAAATTTTACATTCTTTTTTATCTTTCTGCTCCATAACATACTGTTAAGACATCCAATAACCTTTTTTGCTTTTACTATTCTTTTTTCAGCTTTTTACAATCTGTTCCTGTCTTATCAAATGTGACATCCAAGTATAAATAACCATTGCATGGAGATATTGTTTTTCCATTCTCTAGTTCTAAATCACTTGATTCGTTTCCAATACATAAATACTGTATCTTGTCCACGTTTACTGTTATCCCCCACTGTTGGTATTTTTCCGTCTCCATGTCTTCTTTATCATTAGCTACAATTACTTGGTCGTCAGCAAACTGTAGTGTGTATATGGTAAATCGGTCGTTAAGTTGTAATTTGCTTTAAAAGTTTTTTCAAGTGGCTTTTAGT
This sequence comes from Aspidapion aeneum, assembly GCA_963576565.1. NCBI lineage: Eukaryota > Metazoa > Arthropoda > Insecta > Coleoptera > Brentidae > Aspidapion > Aspidapion aeneum. Next base: position 105,589,307 of record OY755041.1, read on the forward strand.
TTTCGTAGGTCCCGCTGAAATACTTAAAAAGCTGAATGGGCGGGAGATATTTCCGTTACCATTTCGACAGATAGTTAATAATAAAATTTCCTTTGGTAGTTTCAAACTATCAACATTTATTGGAAAACTAGAGAAACATATCATTATTAATAGCAGATTTATAAACATAAATGAGTTCATTAAAAATATGTCATTTATTTTTAGCGATGCCAAATAATAAGGGCGTCGATAGCTTTTTTTCTTGGGGGGGGGGCTAACTTTTCACGAGAGCGTTTTTTCTAAAATATTTTGCTAATGGGAAATATTGAAAATGCGAAGGCTATTATCGCAAAACCATTTTTATTTTTTTTTAGTTTGCTGAATGGATTTAAAATATTTTAAAATGAACAAACTAAAAAAAATAATATAAAATAAGATGTAATAAAAAAATAAAAATATAAAAAAAATAAAAAAAATAAATAAATAAAATATTAAGTGTGACACATCATTTTAAAGGAAATTTTACGCTGATTTTAAAAATCAAATAAAAATGGGGTCATTTCATAAGAAAATTACAAACTTTATGTAATATCTCAAAAATTAAAAGTGAAAGATAAAATTTAATTTGACAGTTGATTTGCTCCTAAAAAAGTGCTTTAAGAACGTTTTTACAGAAATAAAAAATATTCGTAAATAAACAAGTTACGGGGATGGGTCGAAAATGCACCAAATTGAAAACCACCCTGTATCTTGTAAGTAGTTTAAGATATCGATGTGCGGTTTTCGGCATTAACTTTTTAACGAAAATCGAGCTCGCAAAATGCAGGTTAGTTTTTTTCTATCTCCTCTAGAAATAGGCGTTTCCTATCAAAAGTGTCCTATTTGGACCACTCTGTACTACAATAAAGGAAATTTTAGGTTTTTCTTACAGTTAGTTTCAGCTAACCAAAACTCAATTACAAATCACAACAAACCCTATTTTTAACTTTACAAATACTTATAATATAACCCCTTTGAACTTATACATACTTAATTTTTTTTTGCAAATTTTCGGGAGGTTTGCATTACGAGTGCTCGATAATAAAAAACTTCAGTTCTTGGATTCTTGGGGGGGGGGTACTGACCCCCAGTACCCTCCCCCCTTATCGACGCGCTTGATAACATATAAGATGTCTGTAGAATGTAAGTATCCAGAAAGGTCCATGCTTGAAGATATCTTTGTTTAGTCTTTCGAAACGTAGAATTTATTAAATAATAAGCATTAGCATATTAGTACAGTACAAATCGAAGGTTATAATGAAAGATATATAAGAGGAGAAAACAAAACATTTGTGGACCTGGAACACACCCCCCCCCTCCTCCATAGACTCGCCACTGCCCCTGAGATGTCTCTGACCTTATGGAATAGACATCCTTAAGATATCTTCCAGAATTTACTATTACAGAATTGCTCTTCAAAACCCTTCATATTGAAGGAAAACCCTTAAATCTGGCAACAGTGGCTGCAGTATTTATGTAAACACATTTGGAAAACCATACTTTTAAAGAAAAGCCTTTTTTCTCCGGCAAAAAGTCAGACTGAATTGCAATGAAAAATGCCTCGTTAAATAGAAGGGCGCTTAATGTAATAATTTCTACGATGAAACACTGCTCAATTTAAAACGCCATTTTTATTCAAGATCTTTTCCGGCATCCAATTACAACGTTTTATGCTACTTAAGGGCAGTGACGTTGCATTATTTTTTAAATAAACAGTGTCTGACGGATCTAGTACTTTGTCAACTAAGAAAAAATATTTTTAGTTTTTTATAAATACCTTATAAACCAAAACAACATGCAGGATAATTTAAATTCGGAAATTTTTTGGTGTTTAAGGTAAAGGGTTTTTCAAATTCGATATTTTTGGGGGTTTTAGGTGTTTTTCGGTGTTTTTATAGACAGGCCCTTTTTTCTGGTCGTGTTTTTGTCGGTTTTTAGCAAAAACATAATGGATTTAAAATGTTTTAAAACTATCAAATTAAACATTTACTCAACAAAAAAATTGGTAGGTAATTATAAAGATTAGGTTAAAAAAAACTAAAAACAATTTAGTGTGATACGTCATTTTGTGCTAGAAATTTAATAAAACAGTTTAATATATACAGGGTGTCCCAAAAGTCCGAGTCCACCCAAATATCTTCTTAAACCTTAAAGACAATTGAAGAAATTGGTTCAGAAGATATTTGGGTGGACTCAGACTTTTGGGACCATGTATAGTTTAAGAGCTACAGTAAATTTTTTTAACAAATCAGTAGAAAAATGGAATTAAACCGAGAACATTTTCGGGCTATAATTTTTTACAACTTTTGAAGGAAATTACCTCATCAACCATGCCTTGCCGAGTTGATTTATCTTTTCGGTAATGAAGCACACACACACACACAAACAAACAAAAACATTTCATGTCAAAAAAGTCATGTACGCGAAAATTAGATAAAAGTAAAGTCAAGTTCTCCAATACAAATTTCAAAATGAAAGGTTCTTACTAGTTTGGAAATGTTTTTCTAAGCTTGGCTATTACGGCTGTAAATGACTCTTAGGCACAATGCTAAATTGAACATAAAGAAGTTTGGCTGTTTATATCAATTCTCTTTACGGAATACCATTTTGGCGTACTTGGCTTTTTTTTACATGAAAATTTTGTTATGATACATTTATCTATTTACAAAAATTCAGCCAAGGCCAACAGAAAACTAGAGGCCACGACCCTGCAGCTGCTGTTCTCTGGGGGCTGACTTTTACAATGGGTCTTATGGGAGGTCAGAAGTTTTTTTAGGATATTTTTAAAAAGGCACTACAGATTTCCGCGAAATTTCAGTGAAATATTCTTAGACACCATCCTGATATTCCACCAAACTTTTGTAAGGATGCAAGATGATTAAAAGGTTAAAATCTTCAAGATTTAGCATTTCTTATTTTGAATTCAAATTACCCGCCATGTACCGCATGCCAACTGTTATATTTGACATGTATTTGACTTTGTCATCTGTCTTTGTCACATTCGCTTCTGCTTTAAATTTAATTTTTGTGTGAGCTAATGAAGTGGCTCTGAAAAATTAAGGATTACTATACATTAAAAAAAATTGTTCTGCAAGAATATAGTAAAAACAGACTCAAAACCGGCTTTATTTAAAAATAAATCAAATATTCATGAACCGTCATTCCAACTTCAATATGTTTAAGACAATCAGCTGTGTGACATGACCATCAAACAAAGCCAGCCCCCGATGTGACGTCAACAAAGTGGAGGATCGTGGCCCGTCCGTTTTGATAGTCCTGATTCAGCCTGTTATTTGCCACTTAAAAAATAAGCCTATGCACTGTAGACTAGATTCCCTTGGCAAAAATTTTTGTTTTGTTTTTTGCTTCATTTTTTGCGCAATCCAGGTAAACAAACAATTTTATAGGTAGACGGTAATCCAATGCTGGACTCGCAACATAAATCGAAAAATATGAAACTCCCAAAGGTCTAAAATATATACGTGTAGGTACACCGGTTTAATCCTATTACATTAATTTTTAGTGCGCATAGCTCAAAAACATAACACGTACGTTCAGCACCGTAACCAGAAAAAAATTTCTGGGGAGAATAAATAAATTTCAATAAATATTTGCATAAACAACAAGTAAAATTAAAGAAATAAAAATAAGAAAAAAGTTTTCTGCTTCGGCCGTGGATCGAACCCAGGATCTCTTGCTATCTAGGCAAACATTCTACCACTGAACTACCGAAGCCTAACATAAATTTTCGGAAAACTTCCATTTATGCTGGCTGCGGTGTCTCAATACAAGAACGAGAAAACCTCAGGGTATAAACTCGACCAAGTCATCCAACCGATCTCCCTAAATTCTTCTTTCCCACTGTCAAAGGTATGATAACTCAAATTAGACGTAAAGAATCAACGTCTGAAAGCATGAGATCTCCTTTTCGTGTGTTAAAATTTCTGATCGCAAATGGGCGATTTTGCCAATATCTAAAACTATAAACAACAAGTGAAATTAAAGAAAGAAAAATAAGAAAAAAGTTTTCTTTGACAGTGGGAAAGAAGAATTTAGAGAGATCAGTTGGATGACTTGGTCCAGTTAATACCCTGAGGTTTTCTCGTTCCTGTATTGAGACACCGCAGCCAGCATAGATGGGAAGTTTTCCGAGAAAACTTTTTTCTTATTTTTCTTTCTTTAATTTTACTTGTTGTTTATAGTTTTAGGTCCTTGCATTATTTGCAATTTGGTATTTGATAATTATATTGGCAAAATTGCCCATTTGCGATCAGAAATTTTAACACACGAAAAGGTTTCAGACGTTGATTCTTTACGTCTAATTTGAGTTATCATACCTTTGACAGTGGGAAAGAAGAATTTAGAGAGATCAGTTGGATGACTTGGTCGAGTTAATGTCCTGAGGTTTTCTCGTTCTTGTATTGAGACACCGCAGCCAGCATAGATGGAAGTTTTCCGAAAATTTATGTATGGCTTCGGTAGTTCAGTGGTAGAATGTTTGCCTAGATAGCAACAGATCCCGGGTTCGATCCCCGGCCGAAGCAGAAATCTATTTTCTTATTTTTCTTTCTTTAATTTCACTTGTTGTTTATAGTTTTAGGTCCTTGCAATATTTGCAATTTGGTATTCGAAATATTTGCATATTGTGCAATTTTTAGCTTACACATATACTATACTATAGTAGTGTGAGCTATGGTGATCCTAATTTTTTCAAGAAAAAAAAAGTTGCTCCGATTTTAAAAATTTTTATATATCTTTGCGTTTCAGATGATTTTGAAACTTTTTTGTTGCGCCGTCTGTCTGTCTGTCTGTATGTCTGTCTGTAACGACCAACGCGCATAACTCAAAAACCGCTTGGCCGATTTTAATGAAATTTGGTACCTAGGCTGGGCCTTGGGTCGAGATGGTCCCATTTAAAAATGAACAAAATCCACCGAACACAAACCAAGTAAAAGGGTGGGGGTAGATTCCAAAAATTAGAGTTTAAGTGAAAATATGGCGTGTGTGATATCAAACGAAAGGTAATTGAGTCCGGAGTTTAACAAAATACATTTTAGTTTTTGTTTTTTTTAAGGGTGGGGGTAGATTTCAAAAATTTGAGTTTAAGTCAAAACATGGCTTGTGTGGTATCAAACAAAAGGTAATTTAGTCCGGAGTTGAATAAAATATATTTCAGTTTTTAGTTATATTAGCTTACACGCACACTATAACTATAGTACCTAGTGTGAGCTTAGGGGCCCATATATTGGCAGAGTATTTTTCTTATTTTCTTTTCTGAAAAATCTATTTTAACACACTTTTTCAACTTTTTCGGGGGAGATTGATTCCCTTTAATCCACCCCTAGGTAAGGCCTTGAGTTCGATAAATCATAAAAGGAAAAGCGGCTTAAGTAATGTACCTTTAGTTTGTTTCAAATATTCGGGTGTTTTAGTTTCGCACTTTTCTTACTTCATTAAATCATATATTACCATCTAGTCGCTTGGTGATAATTTTTATTTTTTGGAACACAACTAGACTTCTCAAATACCAAATTTCAAATAATGCAAGGACCTAAAACTATAAACAACAAGTAAAATTAAAGAAAGAAAAATAAGAAAAAGTTTGTCTGTCTTCGGCCGGGACTCGTACCCGGAATCTCTTGCTCTGTACGCAAACGCTCTAAGCATTGAACCACCGAAGACCACAGATAAATTTTCGGAAAACTTCCATCTATGCAAGTGTGCGGTGTCTCAATACAAGAACAAGAAACTCTCAGGGTAATAACCCGACCATGTCATCCAACTGATGTCTATAATTCTTCATTCCCACTGTCAAAGGTATGAAAACTCAAATTAGACGTAAAGTATCAACGTCTAAAAGCATGAGATGACCTTTTCCTGTGTTAATGGGCCAATTATATTACAGTGGGAAGGAAGAATTATAGAGATCAGTTGGATGACTTGGTCGGGTTAATACCCTGAGAGTTTCTCATTCTTGTATTGAGACACCGCACACCTGCATTGATGGAAGTTTTCCAAAAATTTATGTCTGGTCTTCGGTGGTTCAATTCTTAGAGCGTTTGCGTACAAAGCAAGAGATTCCGGATTCGTGTCCCTGCCGAAGACAGAAAAACTTTCACTTGTTGTTTACAACTAGACTTATTGGACATGTGTCAAACTAATGCCAAATACTGGCTCCTCAAACATGAAAAAAAGAACAATTTGTGAACCAATTTTTGAGATTTTTGACGAAAGCTGTAATTTTAAGAGAAAAATGGTTTGATAGTTTTTTGTAGAGCTTTTAATTACCTTTCCTTTTAGGCTCCTAGATGTTGCGCTAAGGTATAAAAATTAGTCTGGAAAACATTGGTGTAGAATGGTGGGTCGGTCATATGTAATTCATCATATAGACCACAAAATATTAAAAATTAGCTCACGTTATTTATAGAGATATTTAATTTTTGAGGCATTTTTTGCACTTTTAAAACTTTCATGAAAAAGTAAACCCTGAGGTTAGTTTTGTAGTTTTTTTAGCATAACTCAAAAACTTTTTAACTTATGGTAAAAATGAAACCCACTGTGAATACAGCTTGTCAATGCACATCTTTTTTGTATCATCCTGTGATTTTTTTTGTAAAAGCAGCGGTTTTTCTATAAAACGCAAAAGATACAAAAAAAAAACATGATGTTGAGGAATATATTTTTTTTTGAGACAAGAAAATTAAAAATGCAAATGATTAATAGTTTTTATAAAAGTGCAATATATTCCAAATAAACTAAAATAGATTTAGAAAAAATCGGTTAAAAAATAAAAAGGTGTGAATTTTCCAAAATTATCCTGTTTCAATGTTTGAGCCGAATTGTGTTTCCAAAGGCACAGTAAACTAATTATTGGGGCTTTCAACCCCTGGAATTAACGTTGCATTAACACAAAAAGTGTATGAAGGCCTCTAAGCGAATGGAGTAATCTCCATATCATAATTTTTGATATAATTTTTTGACACACATCAGCTGTTTACCATAACAAATAGCATAGGCCAACGAAAAAAAGTAGTCAAAAGTTGTCTCAAAAATTATGATATGAACTGTATTAGTAGCAAATTTCAAAGACGTCATTTATTATTACACACACGGCTTGACAGATTTTTATTGGGTCGCCTAATAATAACGATAACCACGAACGTAGAAGAGAAATATACTGACCAAAAACCCTCTAATTCTTTAAAGCATTTTCTGGGAAGGGGGGAAATACTTGCACCATCACGCGGCGAGTATTTTTAAAATGCCGTTTAATTCATAAAGTAAATATTAGAATCCTCGTACCTCTACCATTAATAAAATATTTTAATTCACCCTTGGAAAAACATGCTTTTTTCTGCCAACTCGCCGTATCCTAAAATATACATAACGGCAACCACTTTAAAATCAGTTTTCAGTTTTTAAAAATTAATGTACGCCCGCGAAAAGTTCAGTTAAAATTAAGCCTATTATGAGGACTTTTTGGGGTCGATAGCAGACGAATGTTCGTCGAAAACTAGTAGTTTTTAAAGTTATACCTAGGCAGCAGTCTCTATGAAAAAAAAAATCTCGCAGGGACGGCTCGTAAAGCCACAATATTATAATAATAGAGTAAAAAAGCAGCACAACACTCTTTCATACTTATCATTATTCGTAACTAATTATTATACTTTAAATTAAGTAAAAAAAGGTAAAAAGCAAAATGTATAAACAACCATCTCTGCCATCCAAAGCGAAATGCTTTTTTAAATGCATTTTTGCTCTAACCCTAACAAACCACAGTGAACGCAGCGTGGTTATAGGACGCGGGAGGGTGGTCGAGACATTACGGGGGCGGCAGAAGTGGTATTGAGCCTCAAAAGTAGTTCTGCGTAGCTCATTTAGTACTTTTTCAAGACAAATATCATAATTATGAGTAACCTTTTAGACTAAAAACGAAAATTTTCAGAAAATATTGAAGTAATGTTACTTTAATTGCTCGCAGGCGACATGCGCCACAGGCAAAAATGTTTGAAATACAAAGGGAAAATTTTCAAACAAACATCGATACAACAAGAAAAGTTGTTTCTATCAACTTAGTTGATAATTTTAAGGTAAAATTGGTTAAATAATATTTTTAACTCACACTTAATTTAACCGAAATCTAATGCCGACATAAAACTTGTGTATCATATTGGGTTAAAACCGTTTGAGGTGCTCTTGAGTAATCGTGTATTGAGATAGACAATTTATTTAATTATCCGATCTAGGTGTTTTGGGAAGTAAATAACTCACATTTAATAAAATTTTAAAAATAAAATATTCACGTTTTTAATCGTCCACTTTTTGTATCGTGACAAGTCAACTAATAATTCTCGCCCTAAAAAATGTTTCAGATTGTCCGCCCCTTGACGAGTGCGACCGCGTGCGCCTGTAGTAATTTATCAAGTTTACCTTTGACAACGCTGCAAAGCTTTCTGCGAGACTCGGGCGTATCGCGGTCTCTTTTTAATAAATGCTATACTCTATCTGTTTTTTATCCTCTTATGGAAATGATGTGAACTTATTTACGCGGTAGATCTACTGTAACTGTGCAATGACAGATTTGCATTTAATAGCAACTATAGAAATCTTAATTTAAAGTGACTTATCTTAGTTTCGCGTAAAATGCAGTTACAACCATTTCGAAAACCAAAGAATATAGAAATTGCTTTTTAACTTTTTTTAAATAATAAAGTATGAGAATTTGTTATGTATAATTTGTAGTGTTGCTTTTGTACCCTAATATAAAATATGCTGAAAGCAATCTTTATATAAAATTGAGAACTGTGTTTTGTTTATTGGTACGGGTTTCAAGTTGTTTATTATTTTTTTCAATGATTCATTCCTTTCCTTTCTTAGTAGTAGTAGTAGTAGTGGTGGGGAGACCATTTTTGGTCTAGCGACAAGGCATACGGCGCGCCCTTTTCGCAAACCCCGATTTGTCCGTACATTATATATCAAACTGATGCACGTGCCCCTTAGGATGCATGTTTTCTTTATCTAAGAGAAATTAATTTTGCCTGACACCTCTTTGTCGAGGGCAGGGATCGTTATACTGCGTAGCAAGTATACAGTGGACCCACGCTTTTAAACCCCTTTCCGAAAAGTGGACCTGCTACATGTTAGACTTGCATCTATCTAACATGGGTATCAACCCAGAACTTTGTTATAGACGAAAGACTTCTTTTCTTTTCAGCGCAACAGTCGTGGTCGTCGTGAGTTGACTGTAGGAGATTTATGCTGGCGCCGTCCTGGTTCCAACTACATAGCACTAATAGCAGGCTCCTGGGTTATTATCCCTGGTTCCTCGACTGGTTGCGTTTCGGCTCCCCCAACAAACATTTAAAGTTGTAACGACGAAACCCCAACTAGAAAGAATTTCTTTAAACTAACCGCAACGTACTCCCGCTACGTCTCAGTATACCATACAGCGACGTTATAATTCCCTAAGTGGGGAACCAATTTCTGGTTATAACTACTTGGCCAAGTGTTTAAAGTCACTGTAGTAACAACTACACTACTACGTCGTAGCCGGGTATCTACTACGTCGTAGAGGCTGTTTTTTTCCGTAATGGCATAAAAGTTGCGATGTAGTTGCAAATAATATAATCGTTTCTTTTTGGTAGAATTGTTACACAATATGGTGGACACAACAGTAAACTCGCTTAGTTTTTTTGTTTGGTTATGGTTATAATATGTACTATGTTATCCAAAAGTGTGAGAATTTACGAGCAGAGGATCAAAATTCGAGTGCGACGCAAAGTTTTTTGTATAACATGCATTATATATATTGCAAAAAACCGGTGCGCCCGTAAAATTGAGCCGTTTTCTGGTAGCTGATGGAATTTTTGTGTTGTGATTTTGGAGGTTATGTTGTCATAATCGACAGTTAACTCCAACAAATGGTGCTTAAGAAGAGCATTTTTGGTAAGCTTCAACTAATTTGTTTATAAAATAGTATAGCTCTTTAATGTGAGCTCATAAAACGACAACAAAAATATTAAATTTTCTTTTTTACATAAAAGCATGGCGTCCCAAACTATATTCCCTGATAGTCGAAAGGGTTACTTGAAAGTGAGCCTAAATTACGGCAACATGTCACTTACGACTTTTATGTCGGCATTCCTTTTTAGTTCTAGATAACACACTCGAATTTCTACTCCTTCGTTGCAGAAACGTATTATTAACTAGCTTTCGCCACTAGAAAACGTCTACAGAGTGATAGGAACCATGCGATAAGTATAACTACTACCCTCAAGTTATTGGGGTGTCGCCACTTGTCATTTGCCGTTTCTGTCAACAAAAGCACCACTGCTTATAGGTTTTGTACCAGCGTGAATTTGTGGTAGGTTTTGAAACAAAAACAGGATAAATTAAATTACATTAGAACAATAAATGAAGTGCCAATAAAAAGTGTTTTTTAAAAATGTATGTTGCAGTCGAGAGCATGATCCCTATTCTAGAATTTCTAGGAAGTGTTGGTCAAGGAACTAAAAGAACGTAGTCACATCAATGAAATCAACTTATTGTTACTTTTTTTATTTACACATTGCTCTCACAATTCGTATGTAGTATTTTTTATTATTTTTAGATATTTTGGCATTGTCAATATTCAGTAATTCTTATTATTATAAGCCCTATAAGTAAAACAACAATCTCTGAGACGTGTTAGATCGCTTAGAAATCCGCATGTAACCACGATATATCTAACTTGTTCTTTTATTAGCCGCAAACCACGCAAAAGTTCCTAGCTGAAGTCTAGCATATCCCAGAGGTTATTTTAGGGGCCGTGCATAAATTAGATATTAGAGACCTATTGCAATAAAGCCTGGCACAAAACACAAAAATTTAAGTTTCCACTTCAAACCAAGCTTTAACAACAGGACAAATTTGAAGAAAACCAAAAATAATTATTGACCCAAGCTCAACACATAAAATGAATCACAGTGAGACACGAAACTTCAGCACAAGAGGCATAGATAAACGAATTCGGTTTAGTCCGCACAAGAGGGTTACGATCTGGTGGCACCAACCGATCTTAAAATCCGTGTGCGGTACTCGATACTTTGGATCAATATTTTGCATTTTGATTGTTTTGCAAAATAGTCAAGCAATGAGCTCGAAAAAATGGACTGCTCAAGGTAGTTAAAAAAATATTTGCAAAACTATTCCTAATATTCCCATATTATAAAAGGAGCCACAAAAAGTAGGGTTAAGAATGTGTGCGACCAAGATGCAACTTCAAAAAGTCTACGTTTTCAAAGTAGAAACAGGAAGGAGAGATTACTTTAAAAGATCGACATTAAAAAAAAGTCAAAGTAGTTGCGGCTTTAAAGTTGATCCAAAAAGTTATTTTGTCTACATTGTTACATCAGATGTTACTATGATGAGACAAACTTTTGTGGTAAAAATTAAAGTTATAATGTAGTTGTCGGATACACTTGTTTGGGACTCCAATGAAGCTTAACTTTCTAGTGGTAATTAAGTAGGATATAATAGTCAGGGCGACTACGAAATAACGACTAAAAAGAAAGTAAAACTTTAGCAACGTCCTATTGTGGTAGAGAAGACTATCAGAATCGACTATCAAGAAACAATCCTAAGAAGTAGTGTAGAGGGTCGTTTTTACGAAACAAATTTTGGTTGGGATCACCACATTTCTACTATAAAAAAGTAGCAAAGCCTTTAGAACATGTAGCCGCTACTATAAATGATAGTTGGGCCTGGACCACACCTGCGTATATTCTTGATGTTCAATGTCGACTTATATTTCTTGCGTGTATCGCATCGCATGCTTATTCGATGACGGCTGTTTCTTAGTAGTACATTACATGTTTATATTTTTTGCCTAATATCTTGTCAGGTGCACAGCTTCATGAAAAAGTTTGTACATTGAAAGACTCTTTAATTAACAAAAAGCTTTTTTACTATCAGGTATGTATATTAAAGTATTTAAGTAGCATTAAAAATTCGCTATAGTTCGAAAGTTTTTACTATTAAATTGGGAATAATAAAAATAGCGCGGAGTTTCGCTTTGCTTTGTTTTAGTGCATTGTGTATTAATAAAGCATAATGACGGCAAAAAATCATAGATAAAAGGGGAGGGGGAGGGTCCGGTTCGGCTCAGGGGGAAAAATAGCTTTGTGAAAAGCACGCAGTTAAATTTCGCCAAACACCATTGGATCTATTGCCATTTTGGAGAGGAATATATGTCCAAGGGATTTCAGGAAACATAAGACGAATAGCCAAACATTATAATATAAAAACAGTTATTTCATACGATAAGGAATTTTGTAACTAAAACAAAACCAGAAAATCCCTTAATTTTTAAGAAATGTATTTACCAAATCCCGTGTGATTGTGGTAAATCATATGTAGGTGAAACAAAACGCCCTCTTCGGGTAAGAGTAAATGAACATCTAAAAAGTACCCAATTAGGGGATATTTTAAAATCCGGTTTAGCGGATCATGCATGGTCAAATGATCACAGGATTCAGTGGTCAGAAGCTAAAGTTTTGCAAAAGAAGTCGCATTGACGAAAACGAAAGTTTATTAAAGCTGCGTTTATAATGCAGAATAAAAAAGATTTTAGTCAACCAAGCACTACTACTATACAAATTTTTATATATCTTGGCATTTTTTGTCGCGCCTCTGTCTGTCTGTATGTCTGTCACTGTCAGTATGTCTGTCTGTAAGGACCAACGTGCATAACCTAAAAACTACTTGCCCGATTTTAATGAAATTTGGTACCTAGTTTGTGTCTTGGCTCTAGATGATTCCATTTAAAAATGAATAAAGTCCACCGGACATAAGCCGAAAAAAAGAGTGGGGATAGATTTAAAGATAACTATGCATGAATATAAAAAAATACATTATAGTTTTTTTTTAGTGATATTACACGAGGGTGGGGGGAATCTACAATTGAACACATCCCCGGGTGACGTGGATAAAAACGAGTATACAATAATCGTGTGAGCTTAGATGCCCAAAAATTGGCAGAGTATTTTGGTTCGTTACAGTTTTACAGCATTGTACAGTATTTTTCTGAAAATATTATCCACTAAAACGAAAGCCTACATTCATTCCTTTGAAACGAAAAGTAGGTCAAAGAACATTTCGGTAATTATACATCGTTTTTCAGTTTTAAATGGATTGGCTATAGGCTGCCAATGATAACGTTAAAAATAACTTGAGTTTATTTATTGAAATTGTCGTTTACCTACCTGGTTATTCTCCACTGTTTAAAAGCATACCCAAGAGGCAAGGAAGACTCCAGGCTTCCTTATTTCCTAGAGTGGCGCCCGAGGAAAAATTTTGATCGATTCTATCCCTCGAAATCCCAGGATTGAATCGACCGAAACCCTGGGACGTCAAAAGTAGGGGAAAATTTGTTAGATGACGAAACCCTCTTACAAATGTGGCGCCCGAGGCAAAATTTCGATCGGTTCTATCCCTCGAAATCCCAGGATTGAATCGACCGAAACCCTGGGACGTCAAAAGTAGGGGAAAATTCGTCAGATGACGAAACCCCCTTACAAATTCTCGATTAGATCTCTAAGAATCCTACAGTACAATCTACGTTGAGTACTGGTCATTGAAATTTCTCTGTAATTGTTGCAATCCAACTTGTTTCCTTTTTTATGTATTGTGGATATGAATGCAATTCTCCAATCATCAGGCACTGGATGTCCGTTCATACATTAATTGATAATACAGTAAACTCGCGCTAGTGTGAACACGAAAAAAATCTGCACGTTCATACCATGGAGACCGTTCACACTACGGAAGGTCTATTCTAAAACCGAAATATTATTGGTAAGATATAATAAATCCATACCTATCAACTTTTAAATGTAACTATTCTTATAATATATATAAAGTATCGACAAATACTACACTTATGAATTTTTATGAAACTTCAAAAGTCCGAACTTACCCAGCTGACCAATGAGTGGCTACTGCCCGGTCTCAATATTTCTTAGGCTCCAACTTCACAAAGTATGTTGTTTGTTTCTGACTATAATGTAAACACATTAAGTGATTCCAAAACATACTTTACTGCAACTTTTTAAGGTGTCTTCATTTCGATCTCAGATTCGTCTTCCAAACTTACTTCTGGGATCAAGAAACTTCTTGGTTTTTAACATTTTACAAAGCAAAACATGAAATGGTACTAGTATTTACCACAAAAAAATGAATTAAAACTAGTAATTCTCGGTAATTCCTCTAAATTTTACCAATTGATTAACACCTCTTTTCCGTTTTTATACGATCGAGACTCGTTACCCTTTATAGGTACTACTATAATACATTGATCTTCACTGTTCACACTACTGGGAGTCTACTGTAGATGTGAGATTTTCTAGTAGTTTTTCTGATTCATGTTTGAGCATTTCAGCGTATATTCCCCCAGGTCCGCTAGCATTTCCGGATTTAAGCTTTTTAATATTATTCTTTATCATTTCTTTTTTGATGATTACTTACTCCATGTACTTCTATGTCTGTCCTCGGAGAGGCTGATAGATATTCGGTATCGTTTCCTGCAGCAGTCCCTTGTAGTGTTCTGTCCATTGTTCTGGTTTGATGATGTGAATGTTTACTTAGTTTTTTTAATCTAGAATAAACACACCATCAATTGATATATAAATATCGTTGGTTATTAGAAATTCAAAGAACAAAAAATGTGATAACCTGCTCCGGTCTCCCCTACAAACCTAAAAAGTGTACCTACCGTATCATCAATCAAATTCACAAATCGTGTAAAGTGATTCTATAAAAACGCACCTTGAGCCCCTTAATCAATCAATCAATTAGCAAATAATGGGAAAGAAAGATATAAGCAAGAGGAAAAGAAATTATCTGAAGCCAAAAATTAATCATTAAATGGAACCTTAGCGTGAATCAAACGATCGAACACGCAGGAATCTGTCGTATGGGAAAATAACGAAAAAGGGGGGGAAATAACCTTTTCGTCAAGAATGGGAAAGTGAGAGAAGAACAATATCTTTAATACGACTGTCATACTGAATATAGTAACATTGTTTTTAGAAATATTCTTGTAATTCTCAGTGGAATGCCTGAGCATTGTTGTCTTGTTAGCAGGACTAAGGTCTTAATCAGTTTTAGCACGCGATTCGTTCTGGTGCTCCAAATTAAAATAAAATAAAATTCGATCGATTGAAAATGGCACCTCGTTTTTCTAGCTGCTCTGGACCTCGAATTATGATGTTTTAAAATATTTCAGCAATCTTCTACCTCCTTGCATGTATTCAACCCCCAGCAAAATTAACAGACCGACATCATCATTCAATCTATGGTAGGTATGGAAAATATATATCGCAGTAGCTCCAAAAAACTGGAAATGTGCACACTACAGTTCGCTGATGACCAAGTAATTGTAACTAATGATAAAGAAGACATGGAGTTTATGATGAGAAAGTTAAAGGAAGAATACCAAAAGTGGGGGTTAACAGTGAACGTGGACAAGACACAGTACTTATATAATAGAAACGAATTAGACAATGGACAAACAATATCTTCATGCAATGAGTTGTATAGTTGGGTGTCACATTTGATAAGACAGGAACAGTTTTTAAAGAACTGAAGAAAAGAATAGTAAAAGCAAAAAAGGCTATTGGATATCTTAACAGTATTGTATGGAGCAGAGAGATAAAGAAGAATGTAAAATTTATCATATATGAAATAATTTTTACAAGTACGCTGTTGTATGGAATAGAAACTTAACAGAAAAATACAAAACAAAAATGGAAAGTGTCGAAATAAATGCAATGAAAATATCTAGACCAGATCGTATAAGAAATGAGACCATAAAAGAAAGAATGGGAGTCGAGGGAGAACATGAGACAACTGATATGATTCGGCCATGTACAACGAATGAACCAAGCGCGGATCTGGGTCAAAATCTAGGGGGGGGGGGATAATAGTCGACGAAAAAACTATTTGTAATATAGTTTTTTTTTTAGGGGGGCGGTAATTCTCCTTTTTTCCATTTAATTATTAGTAAAGAGTGCATATTATATTTTCTAGGGGGGGTAATTACCTCGTTACCCCCCTCAAATCCGCGCTTGGAATGAACGACGAAAGATTACCAAAGAAGTTCCTCGAATGGAAACCAATAGGGTGCAAAATAAGAGGGCTTTTTAAACTGGAATGGCAACAGTCAATCCAAAGACCAATCAAAAAATCTGAAATAAGGTGATTGTTATTATCGAAGGAGGTGGAGAGTAGGAGTCGGACAGCGTAGAAAAACCTTCTAAACCGACACAGTGTAGGGTATGGACGACTAAAAATTGTTATTAATCTTTTTTAAGGTCATCTTAAAATTGCTTGAAATTATCTGTAAAGCCCGGAATTTTAGCAGCCTTTAATAACTGTTAAAGAAAATTTTTTATTAAATCATGATTTGAATCCAGGCGGCGTTGTTAAACAACGCATTGGTTCTCTGTATTCTAGATTTAAAAAGCGAGTGTACTAGGGCGAAAGGACAAGCTTCAAGGATGAAAGAAGAAGATAAGATTCTAAGATTATTTATTGAAGAAAAGATTGTGAGAGGATACATTCGTCTAAGCTAGCGATGTTCTGTGCAGGCTTTGGTTGAAATTAATTCATTATACGAGGGTGGATCAAATATAAACAAGCCTTTGTTTATAAACTAGTTATTTAGAAACATGACACAAAACAGAATTCTACTTTTCTACACATCCCCCTTATCTGTTAATACACTTTTCCCAACGACAGTTGACAGTTTCTTAATCCCGTTTTCATAATAAGAAGCAGGGCGGATATGTAACCAGTTGTGCACGAATACCTCCACCTCTTCATTGGTCTGAAATTGCTCGCCTTCCAGTGAATCTTTGAGTGGGCGAAACATATCAAAATCTGGACTGTGTAGAGGGTATTCCAGCACAGTCCAGTGCATTTCTTTGATTTTGGCCTGTGTTAAAGCTGCCGTATCAGGTCTACCGTTTTCATGCAGGAGCAACACGTCTTGGATGGGGTGTGCTTTTCTCTTTTGGCGATAATCAAGCTTTACCTGGTCGAGTAAATTGCAGTAGTAAGCCGCGTTTATTGTTATTCGCTCGTGCAAAAAATCGACCAACAAAGCTCCTCTCCAGTCCCAGAAAACGGTCGCTAAAACTTGCCATTTTGCAGAAATTATGGTACGCGGACGACGTGGGTGACTCACGTTGTCGACGCGCTCACGGCCGTCGTTAATTTCTTTACACCAAGTTTTTACAGGTACCCACGAAAGCGTCTTATTTCCGAACTGTCCTCGCCATCTGCATCGAATTTCAGCAGGTTTCACGTTTTCGCGTGTAAGAAATTTAATGATTATTTTTTGCGCAACACTGCTGTGTACTTTCTTCTCGCTCATTGCGATTGCTCCTGGCCAAATGAGCATCGCGGCACTACCAGTCGCCTACATGCTGCTGAATATCCCTACTCCAAAATTATAACGGCCACGTTCATCTGGAATGACTTTTCCACCCTCGTAGTTAGTTATGCAGCGTCCTTGTTTTCAAGCTGTCCCTAAAGTACTAATCTCTATATGTGTACATATGTATACTAAAGCTTAAAGTTAAACTTAATCCATACAAAAACTCGAAGCAAGTTGATATATAAGCATCATGTTTATTAGGTACGGCTTTTATGATTTAATATTTGCTACACGATGTGTCCGAATTGCGAAATTTTTGTCCAGTTTCCAGTGGCATATCTAAGACTATGTTTACGGAGAAGAAGGCTAAAACAAACTCTTGTGTGGAAAAAAATTGCTTATTTTTGGCTGGACGGTTACACATAGTCCAACAACTAACATTTTATATTGACCGGGAATTCAAAATAAATGGTTTCATTATAATTTTTATTACAAAAATAAAAAAACTTCAGGCTTCTCAACTAAATTTCTAAAAAATGTTGGAGGGAACAAAAGACTTCTTTTGTAAATTAACAAAGCCCTACTGAAGGAATTTGACTATTTTTTAATTTAAAACTTTAATGTAATTAAATTTATTCTTATTATTATTCTGACAGTTTTCCATCGAAAACTGACAGTTGATCTTTCAAAATTCACATATCGAAATCGAATTTATTAATCCAGTCGTTTATTTTAATTAATAATGGCGGCGCTATTAATTCCGGCTCATATAATACACAAAAGGCCTAATTTTGAAAGAAGATAGCTGTTCTTATAATGCGAAACTGTCAGAACAGTGCCCGGCACAATTACTGCCTGGCTTTATTACAATAAGTCCCTATTTATAATAGACTTACTTGTTCTTAGGGACTATCAGTCATTATAATTGGAGTTCTACTTTTTAAAATAATCCAATAAATTCCGAAGCTTATTTTTGAATCTTTATGACAAATCAGACAATATGATTTGTCACTAGGTACTTATTGCAATAAGGCCAGGCTGTAATAGTGCCTGGCTGAATATTGACACTTTTCCATTGTAAGATTAGCTGTCATCTTTCAATATAAGACCTTTGTTAACTATGAACCGGAATAAATACTGCCTTCCGTTATTAATGAAAAATGAACGATTTAGTTTTAAAATCGACTTTGGTACCTCAAGTTTGAAAGATCAACCGTCAGTTTTCAATGTGAAACTGTCAAAATACTGTCTGGCACTATTACAGCCCGGCTTTATTGCAATAAGTCCCTATTAACAAAATTTTGAAACGGTCTTGTGTAACATGTACTAAATCTTATTTTGTGTATATATATATTTATCGGTTTCACAACGTTCTACGTCTTCCGATACCCAATCTCCACTCGTTTCTGTTTGCCCATAATCCATCATCTAGGCCTCTTATTCTTATTTCACTGTCTATTCCTTCTCTGCAGCTTCTTCTTGACCGTCCTCGTTTCCTTCGGCCAGTTGGTTTCCATTGTAGTATTTGTTTAGGTAGTCTTTCATCATTCATTCTTTGTACATGTCCGTACCACACCAGTTGTTTTGTTCTTATATCATCCACTAAAGTACGTTCACCCACTGTCATAATTTCTCTTATTCTTTGATTTGTAACTCTTTCTCTTTTTGATTTCCCTGCTGCTCTTCTCCAATAGTCCATCTCCGTAGCGGAAAGCATTTTTTCTATTCTATCCTTGATTGGCCATACTTCTGAGCCGTATGTAATAATACTTTTTACAATGGTGTTATATATAAGCTTTTTGTTATGTTTTGATGTACTTTGGTCCCAAATTATTCCATTTAATAAAGTTATTGCTTTTCTTCCTTGTATGTTTCGATCTTTTATAGCTTTGTTTAGTGTTCCGTTAGCTGTAATTTTTAGCCCTAAGTATTTATACTCATCACAGGACTGAATTCGCTGCCCGGTATTTAAGATTAGATCCTGTTTCATTCCACCGATACACATATACTCTGTCTTATTGAGATTAACCTCTAGTCCCCACTTATTGTACTCTTCTATTAGTTTTCGTGTCATATATTCGAGGTCGTCATAATCATATTTTGTGTAACTAGCAAAAAAAAAACAAAAAATATTGCAAATTCTTGGCTACGCACACCAAATTATGACGTGACTACCTTACTAAAAAAGCGAACTATAATAAAACTAACCAAGAAAGGAAACCCAACTCTCTGTCAGAACTGACGTGGCATAAATTGTTGAAAGCCATCAATAAAACCATGACAGAGATCATTCATAAACTTCTATCTAAACTTTCGGAAGTATAAAGCTTTAACCGTTGAGTGGTGGTGCGGAAAAAATTTACGGTCACGCCGTTGTAACAACCAGTTAGATTACAAATTTATCATATTTTAACAATAAAACAATAATTTAAAAATATGCATATAAAAATTTTATGAAATCAAAATAGTGTGAAAAAATATTTTTCCAATTTTGAATAGTTTTGTTGATTTTTCGTTAAGTATGTCCTCACAGTATTCCTTTCAATTTTTTAATTTATTTCCGGGCTTGAGAGATTGACTGCGACTGATTATATCTGTCTCCGTAGCGACGTTAAATATTGCCTCAAGATATAGGCTGCCTTGACTGTTGCTGCAAATCAGCAGTTGATCTGTTTTCAGTAAATGTTCGTGTTTCATATTTCCTTTTCAGATATCATCATCCCCATTCCTCGTCCCTTAACACTTGTTACGCTCGTACCGAGGATGTCCAACAAGACTGAAACTAGTATACGACCTACCAATATCCCTGTTTTGAGGAATTACCCTTAAGCTTTGTTGTTGTTTCGTTAAGTATGTCCTTACAATATTCCTTTCAATTTTTTAATTTATCTCCGGGCTTGAGAGATTTACTAAGACTGATTATATCTGTCGCCGTAGAGACGTTAAATATTGCCTCAAAATATAGGCTACCTTGACTGATGCTGCAAATCGGCAGTTGGTCTGTTTTCAGTAAATGTTCGTGTTTCATATTTCCTTTTCAGACATCATCATCCCCATTCTTCGTCCCTTAACACTTGTCACGCTCGTACCGAGGATGTCCAATAAGACTGAAACTAGTATACGAGCTACTAATATTCCTGTTTTGAGAGATTGCCCGCAAACTTTGTTGTTTTTTCGTTAAGTATGTTCGCACAATATTCCTTTCAATTTTTTAATTTATTTCCAGGCTTGTCTTGTCTTGTCTGTCTCCGTAGCGACGTTAAATATTGCCTCAAGATGTAGGCTACCTTGACTGACGCTGCAAATCGGCAGTTGGTCTGTTTTCAGTAAATGTTCGTGTTTCATATTTCCTTTTCAGACATCATCATCCCAATTCATCGTCCCTTAACATTCGTTACGCTCGTACCGAGGATGTCCGATAAGACTGAAACTAGTATACGACCTACTAATATCCCTGTTTTTCGTTATGTATGTCCTCACATTATTCCTTTCAATTTTTTAATTTATCTCCAGGCTTGAGAGATTTATAGCCCATCGCACCGACATTTTTTTCCTTACTTAGCCTTAAGTGTTCCTTATTACGTCATATTATGATTATATTAAGAAACGCTTTAAGCTAAGTGACGAAAAAAAAGTCGGTGAGATGGACCCTTAGTATCCTATTCATATAAATACACTTATAACTAAATTCAATATTATAATTTATAATTTTTTCTTTTTTTCTATGGGGGAAGTTGAATCCAAACCAACCTTTTCTTTTCCACTCACTACTTTACAAGAGATATGTTAATATTTAAGTAAAACATTACAAGTTTGTTATAATTGATTTTCTAGAAAGTATTTTTTGACATTATATTTAAAAGATTTTTTTGTAAGGGTCTTAAATTTATTAGGCAACGAATTATACTGCTAAATAGCATTATAAGCCATTGATCTTTGAAACAATGCAGTGCGATTGCGCGGAATTGAAATTTTTTGCATCGTGCAATCTAGTTCTTGGAAATGTATATCTTCTTGACACACATGTATTATACTCACGATACTTCGAACAAGACTAAGTAAAAGTAAGTGGCATGGTTATAAACAACACATTCACTTCAGGGCGCAGATCTCTTTGCCCTGCGTATGCCTTTTAAACTAGGTTTGCCTTTATCACTGGTCTCACAGACCGTACGTCACCACTCGAGGGTTCACGATATTTATGGAACATTCCATCGAATTGAACTCGTAGCTTTATTTAGGGGTTATTGATTTTCTGCGAGTGTTTGATGATATTTGATACAATACAATATTTGAAACTTCAAAAAGTAAAGTAATTCGGTAAAACAGCATTGAAAAGGAATGGGCTACGTAATACTAGAGACCCTGTATGTAGTTAAAAGCGGGTATAAATGTATTTTTTTTTTTAAAATGCATTTTTTTCAAAATAATAAGGAATTTTCGGAAGCTCGTTATTTTTATCTGATGTATTCCTCAGACCCTTCACTATAAAACTACACCATAAGAAAAAATAACATTTTATTTAAATAAGAAAAAATTCACATTTTTATGTTGAAAACAAGGTGACAACAATCTAGTGCATTTGTAACTTTCCCGAGCTTTCGTGCTATAAACAAACCCAAGCTACTATATCTAATAAACCTAAAAATATTTTTATAATAAGCTCCAAAACAGAAAATTGATAAAGCTTTAGCAGACATTAGTATATAAAAATAAGCGCGACCCTGTGAAAAACGGATTTTTTTGTAATCTTTCTAATATACACGTAACAAACATTTGTGATAAAATCCCGTAAAACGTATTTTTTTCTAAATATCTGTGTAAAATTCACACAATCTCTAAAAAGTTTTTATAACATGGTCGAATTTCACTGAAAATTCGGGAGGTCATGGAATTTAGCACAAGTGACGTCACACGTTGTAGCCGATTTAAATTAGTCCGTCAATTGGTTTGGTTTAGGCGTTGTTACAATTGTACTGTGTTAAGCTGGGTTTATACAAAGACAAAGCATAAGAGACGAGATAGCATGACATAGCATAATAGAAGGAAAATAGCTGTTTATACAAATCATATACCTAACATGGCATAACATAAAAGCTTGGTTCAATAACAGTTTGACTATTGTGTAGGTGATTTTGAAACTTTTAGCTGAATGGATTGAATAAGTGCAGAGATTCCCTGCCCTGCAAAAAAGAAGGATTCTTTATCCATCTAAAAGAAATAAATAACACCACCTATGAAAATTAACTAAAGGGCCATCACCACGTGTACTAGGGCTGAGCCTCAATTAACTGCAACATAAATGAACAGCCTACCTAAATATTAAATATCTGATATTTTATTTACCTTTTTTGCCTAGTTAGTTTTTTTACACAAAAAAGAAACATCAAAACCATCCAACACAAAAAAAGTAGGGTTATAGTGAACAATGTTAAATAATGACGTCGCGGTCATGTGTTATATCAAAGAAGACATGGCATAAAAAGATAAAAGTTGGGCATCTTTTTATGTCTCATGTTATGTCATGTTATGTTACGTCTTGTTATTTTTCTGTATAAACACCAACAGGGTTTGTCCTAAGGTTAACTCTGTTATGTTATGTCATGCTATGTCTTATGTCATGCTATGTTTTTTTGTTTGAAACTCATAGACAATGATTGAGTAGAAACAAAGTTTCGAACTTCCATTGTCTTTATTTATTTTAAGCAAGACGTTTCGGTTAGTAAGTATCTCTAACCGTTTTCAAGTGTAAACTAAACAATCAAGTCTATAGACTACTACTTATACTACTGGCTGTGCAGTCAGGTGTGACGGCCCACCCCCTTTTTTAATCCTAAGACGCCAGTTTTCCTTAAGAAGTGGTTTCCATATGTTTGGTATGTCCGAACTTCTTTATTCTGGATTATAAGCGCAGCTTCAATAAACTTTCGTTTTCGTCAATGCGACTCCTTATGCAAAACAGGTTCTGACCTCTGAATCCTGTGATTACTTGACCATGCATGATCCGCTTAACCGGATTTTTCAATATCCCCTAATTGGGTACTTTTTAGATGTTCATTTACTCTCATTTGAAGAGGGTCGTTCGGTTCACCTACATATGATTTACCACACTCACACGGGATTTGGTAAATACATTCCTTATTATTTGAGGGATTTTCTGGTTTTGTTTTAGTTACAAAACTCCTTATCGTATTACCCGATGAAAATACTGTATTTATATTATAGTGTTTGGCTATTCGTCTTAGGTTTTCTGAAATCCCTTGAACATATGGAATGTTAATAACACCCAATGGATTATTATTTTGATCATTTGCTACATTTGGTGTGTTTTTAATTTTAGAGATCGTTGAGTTGATTAATTTCTCGGAATAACCATTCTGTTGTAAGTCCTTTTTAATGTTGTTAATTTCTATGGTTAATTCTTCATTATTACTACAAATATCCACGTCTCTTAAATACAAACTTCTTATAACTCCTTGTTTTGTAGCAACAGAATGATTAGACTTAAAATTTAGGTATTGTCCCGTTTGTGTAGGTTTCCTATATACAGTGGTTTGAATGTTTCTGTCTAATCGTTTGACAAGAACATCCAAAAAAGGTAAGGCCAAATCTTTTTCAATTTCCATGGTGCATTTGATTGTTGGTCGAATACCGTTCAGATAGTGTAGAAAATTCTCTTGTTCATCATTATTTTTCGGCCATATAATAAATGCGTCATCCATGTATCGCAGCCATAGTTTTGGTTTGACTATTGCTGTGTTAATGTGAGGAAATGTATACAGACAGGATTGGCAATGCAATCGTATAATCTGTAAAACAATGCCTGAAGCAAATGATTTTTTGAGAACTATCATACCGATTTTACTAATTTGTACCTCGTTGTGCTGAGGAGAAGTAGTGCTTTTCTATAGGATAAAATAAAAGCTAAAATATTTTTAGAAAATAAGAATAAACACGCCATTTTGAAGAATCAAGTATGATTCTGTCCGCCAGCTTAAATTTTAAGACGGCGATAAATTTTGATTATGATCTTTAAAAAGCAATCCATTCTCACCGGGATGTTTTTTATTTTATCGGTATCGGTTCAGTTATAATGAATATATAAATAAATAAATACAGACATGATTGGCAAGGCAAACGTAAAAAAATAATTAAAGCATGTTTGCAACAAAAGAATAATTGAGCATCTTCAAGTTTACAATTTAATTTCGTCCGCCATCTTGGGTTTTGAGATGGCGAACCAAAAAATATATATAGTCAAAACTCTGATTATTTTTCTGCCAAGTGCAGTTTGTCCCATTAAAATCGACTCTATAGTTCAACAGTTATAATCGAAAAAAAATTGTCCAGTTTTTTTTGGCGCACCCGGTATATGTTTGCTATGATTGGCGAAAGAGACGAACTCATTGGAAGTACATCATTTTGCGCATAAAACTTATCTTTCACTTGAAAGTAAGAGTTACGGAGACAAAGCTCCATGCTATGTTTTTGTATAAGCCCAGCTTTATAATTAAGAACTTAGGTCGACTTGGTAGTATCAGTCGTGGGAGAAGGGGATGATTGTTACCATTCCCCCCTATATGGATGAAGGTGCGCTTGTGCTTATTCCACAAAACTGTGCTAAGCGAAAAGTT
This sequence comes from Aspidapion aeneum, assembly GCA_963576565.1. Taxonomy (NCBI): domain Eukaryota; kingdom Metazoa; phylum Arthropoda; class Insecta; order Coleoptera; family Brentidae; genus Aspidapion; species Aspidapion aeneum. The sequence goes on from OY755041.1 coordinate 105,614,375, forward strand.
TCTAATTCCAACCCCGCCAGGTCACTATTAATTTCCGGCGGCTCGGCCATGGAGCCGCATTCGCGACAAATTTTAACCTCCTCCAAGACCAGTTATCTCTCTTGTTTTTCATAAATAATAGACAAGGACACAACCGACGTGGGGTTAAGTGGGGTAGTTTTGTTGAACGAGGTTCGTGAGCGGGATTTCAATAAGTAGAGAGGAGAAGCGTTGTTGGGGTAGTTTTTGTTTTGAGCCCCGTTTTACACTTTAAAATTGGAGTTCAATAACAGATTGTTAAAGAGTTTTTGTTGTTTTATTGAAAAGCTTAACAAATGGCTTCGAAAAGAATTAACGCAAATTTTTCACGCTTTAATTTAAAGTAAGATTTATGTAGGTAGGTAGATATATGAATTAAAACGTTTTAAATTTTAGACATTTTATTTATAGGTACTACTACGCAAAACTTAATATGCGAAAATAAAAATATAGATAAAATAAGTGATACGTTAACAAGAGCTATGACTAAAGTAGTAAATGATATCGCACAAAAAGATCCAATGAAAAATGAATGAACCTCAAATAAAAAAAGCGGAAATAAAGAGAGCATTAAAGAAAATGAAACATAACAATTCACCTGGAAAAGAAGAAGTAGTGGCAGAAATGCTCAAGTACGGTGGTAAAGCTGTAGTTAATACCCTCCATATTCTCCTGAATAAAATACTAAAAGAAAAAATTATTCCAAACAACTGGAAAGAATCCATAACCATTATTCTACACAAGAAAGGCGATAAAGCAGACATAAAAAAGTATGGACCTATAACACTCCTCAATGTAATTTTATAAGCTTTTCACGAAAATATTAACAGATAGACTAACAGTTTTGCCCCACAAACAAGATGACGGACGACTAGGCGCATAGGTCACAAATAAACGTCCCCTTTTTTTCATATGAGGCGCACGCCTCATGCCCCCAACCATCACACTTTCCACATTTAATCCAGTCCGTTACTGGAGGGTCAATCCATGTTTCCTGGTACCCTAAACAAAAATATTTTCGTTGTTTTGTTTGTTTCTGGTAGGTTTTGGTTAAAATCGTTAAAAACTTTCTTTTTAACTTTTAAGACTGCCATGAGTTTTCTTTTTTTCCATTTTTTTTTAAATCTCTTCTTTACTCGTTATCTTGCCCCCGCCAACTCGCCCCAAGGCAGTGGCGGCTCGGGGAGTAGGCCCCTAAGGGTAAGTTAAGTTATTATTTAAATTAAGTCAGCAGAATTTTTGATAAATTTTGAGTCATTTCATGGTATAATTTGGGTAGGTCTGGGTTAGTTTCTTTAAAAAACTAGGGTTAGAAACCCTAAAAATAGTAAACATATAATATAAAATTATGCAATCTTGGTTTTGCACCACTAAAAAAATTGATCGAGGTATGTTTTTTAACGAATTTTGGGCAAAAATTTTACGCAGCACCCCGAATTTTTTGAGTGATTATCAATATTCTGGCACTACCAATGTTCCTAGATTTTTCCGCAAAAGCTTATTTTTTCAGCACAGTAATAAACTCATCAACATTTATAAATTTTGTGTTAAATTGAGTCAGTGGCGCATCAAGGGGGGGCCAGAGGGGCCCGCTCCCTCCTCTTTGATGTAAAGCTTTTAATTTTTAGTTCCAGGAAAAAATAACCAATGCCTAGGCCGCAAATTTTTACCAAATATAAAAATTTTTCAAAAACTGTCGCTAAAATATAATTTTTTTAAATTTTGACGCACAATTTAACTGATTTTGATCAAATTTTCGCCTGCGGCACATTTTGTTTGCAAGTAGTGGCAAACATTAAAGCTAATTCTTATTAAATCCCGCACAAACAAATTGTTTTGTGTTTTTTTCCCTCCTTGACCCCTCCCCCTTGGATAGCCTGGATCCGCCACTGAATTGGGTTCGTTAACATACCCCGTTCGTCATCTTGCCCCGCTCTCCCCTATCATTTTAAAATGGAATCGCTGTACTTCAAACAGTAACACGAGTTAGGTATTAAATCGACATAGCAATGCTGAAAATAGATCAGAGAGGTATAGTTCTTTTATTTCAAATAGCCACACAAAAAACTGGCGAGTGCCACCCTAATCATAATAACCATTTAACCATTTTGGGATTTGCAGGAGTCTGTGCAAAAATTGAAAATTTATTTTCAAATTTTGGAAAGAATTTCTGTGTTTTAAGCACGGCAAGGTATACATCATTCTTTAAAGTTAAAGTTTCGAACATACCTTATACCATTCTATAAGTACCTAATCCCTTCTCGAAATATAACAAAGGCTTTCGAAAGGTACCGCCTGCATTCTTTAATACAGGGTCAAACTCATTTTAAAATTGTTAGCGGTTGTGCTTATATTACGGATTTGAATTCATATCATTATTAATGTGACATTTTCATTATTATTGTGAATAATAACAATTATAAACCTGTATATTTTAGTTTGTTTTTATAAGTGCGGACCTAGTAAGTGATATTTTTAATGGCGTTTTGGCGGCCATTTGAAACACCACCAACAAATTTTTGGAAGCCATTTAAGGACCAAGGAGGAGAAGAAGTGGTGGTACCATTAGAGTCTGCGGTTTTACAGGAACCAAACCTTAACCCTAAAAAATAAATGGATCCATGACGGAACTAACACCTTTCTACCTAGCCTATTACCACACTTCAAGTGAAGCCCTGATAATATATTAGCCTTGAAAACAGTTTTTTTGTAAATATCTCAGAAACTAAAGCTCCTACAAAGTTTTTGATAATAACACGAGTTATTAAAGAAAATATAGTCTACTACATTTCGAAAACAGTGTATTGAGACGATGCTCCGTTAAAAAATTAACATTTTTTAAAATTTTTAATTGTCAAAAATCCGTTCAGCGGTTTAGGAGCTATCTTGTTACGTACAGAAATAATATACACACACACACACACACAGACATCACATCCAAATAACACATTTTTGGAGTTATCTCAAAACTTTTAAAAACACATTGTACGAGGAAAACTTAAGATATTATTCTTGATATGTATACCCAACTCGCAGTAGAAAATTACGGAAATCGTTTCAGAATAGACGAACCTATTACGCATATTGCAGGGGCAAGCTACATAGTATATAGTACCTATTCTATTCTATTCTTTCCAGCCCATATTCTCTTTTATTTGTTTAGGATTTTTTAATACGTTTCACACTTCAAATTTTATTATGGTTTTTTTGGTGGCTTTTTGAAATGAAAGGACTATACACAGGCAAGAAAAGATAAACTTACAAAGTTTCGCTCCATTAAATGGAGTTGTCATGTAACAAGATGTAAACTAGCTGTATAGATCGATGATAAGAGCCGTAAAATACCCATAAAATTGATTCCTTGAATATCTCGTGTGAATAGCGACATATTGTCGAGTGAATTTAGTATTTCAAAAGGATCTTATCTTAGTTTAATAAAACAGACTCTTGTGCATTAGCAAGCAATTCGTAGATATTGCCTTAACTTAATTCTAGTGTATAATTATAGTAGGTATCTTTAATTGCTTATTCCATTTTTATTCAAAAGGCTGACTATAGGAAACCTAACGAATTAGATTCTCAAAGCAATAGGGTCTTTGACAAATTTTAGAAAAGAGTTTAGAATGATAGATAGATCCCTAATTTGCCAAAGTTTTCTAATTTCCGATTTGAATTTGCCGCTAAAACACTCATTTCAAGCATGGCGTTGCACTGACGTCACTGCGCAGTAAACTCGCGGACAGATACACGGAATTCAAGTGTTTATTTGTTTTTGGTCTGTGTTTTTACTGTTTTTTATGTAAAAAAATGTCCTATAAGTGGTGTGTAGTGCCTCAGTGTTCAAATACTAGCATAAAAACACCTGAAAAACTATTTATTCATGTGCCTACAGCAGTAAAAGAACGGAAAAAGTGGCTAGAACTTGCTCAAAGAGACCCAAGGGCCTTATCTGATACATCTTCACTTTACATTTATAAAGATCACTTTGATGTGAGTATAACCAATGTTTACAAGACCTTTCTTGTAAAGATTGGTATAACTAAATTGTTTCTATTAATTTTTCTCACGTTGTCTATAATATATATAACTATTTCGTATATGACGATGAAATTTTTGAGGTTATGTTTATTACAAGGAGTAAACAACTATATTAGGAAGAAAGGTGTACAAATTTTTAGGCGGTGCTAGGCAGGACTAGGGCGTACCCCTAAATGCAGGATTAGGCAGTGCACATGCGGGCTAAATGTAGGACTGAGCAGTGCATATGCAAGACTAGGCAGTACATATTTGTTATAAAGGGTCATAAGAATTCTTTGAAACAAAATGTATTTAGAAAAGTTTGTTTTAAAAAAGCAATTTTTCATTGTTTCTTAGTGCTTAAAATGATTGGGTATTTAACTGACTCTATTATAAGTGGCATATTAAACAAAAAAGCAAAACATATAATCTAACCTCAAAATCTAAATGAGTAAAAGTAGACGAGAAATATCGTAAAAAAACTTTCAGTTATATACAAACAACTCATCGAATACTTACATCAACATTTTAACGTTTCTAAATTCCGCAGAACAAAAATCACTGTTGTTGGCAAAGAAGCCTGCCACCATAAAGGAATTCAGCATTGGCAAGTTGGAGCTATCGGCTTTGGGGAATCCGTTTTCCATTGAAAATGCTTTGTATAAGCAAAAGGGAAAATAAAATCTAATTTAGGATGATAATTCGCACTTTAAACCAAAGCAAATATTACCATCCATAAGAAAATATCACAATAGGTTCGTTCGAGGCGTTTACTGTTTTGTGACGTCACTCGCAGCTGATTGGTAGACCGCCTGTTTTGAATCACGTGGCTAATTGTTTTAATTCAATGAATTTATTTAATTAAAAGGACTATGAATTTGAGAAAAAATTAAACAAAAAAGTTTGTTTTTAGCATTCCCAAGACCTAAAGAGATATCTAAAAATAAATATATATATATTTATTTTTTTACTACTGTCAATCACCCTGTTATAGTACCTAGTAGGTCTGCCCCCATTAGTTAAAAGACGGCATAAATGCATTGTTGTCCTATGTTATTGCGGCATTTTAATTAACAGTGGTACCCACCTACTGTAGTTGCTTGATCCTCTAGATAAATTTTTGCTACATGACCTGCTTTTTAGAGAAATGTCGCGAGCATCTTTTTGAATACACTTCGAGAACAAATGACTTTTGTTTACTTTTCTTCATCTTAGAACACCCAAACAAACGACTGACGTTTATTTTCGGGTTCTTATGACCCCGATTCATCACCACTGACAATGCTGTACACGTTTTTTGATTTTCCTGCCTTTAAGCGGTCTAGAGTTTTCTGACTCTAATTGATCCTAGCTTCTTTCTGTTCTTCGGTTAACAGATACGGTATCCAGCGAGAAAGAAATTTTCTTACCCTAATTCTTCATTTAAATTTTTTTAAATTTAGGTCTTTAAAATCTCCAATAAAGCCTTAATCTCACGGTATGTATGATGTTTTCCTGAGTGACAGCCGTTTTTGGTGCACCTGACATTGGATTATCGCTGAGGCGCTAATCCGTCCACGCTTGAATTCTCCATACCAACGAGATACTGGCGACTGATATGGTGAAAACAGAAACAACTCGGCAGGGCATTCTTCTGGAGATAATTTTCTTCAAAGTTATAAAAAATTATAGCCTGTAAATGTTCTTGGTTTAATTAAATTTTTCAACTTACTTGTTAACTTAAAAAATTTATTGTAGCTTTAAAACTATAGGTATCGCACTGACGTTTTAAACTTAAGTTAGGTAAAGATTGAGGTTAAGTTTTAGTAAGGAAATTTGATCAGTGCCGCCCTCTATGTTCCTATATGTAAAATATAAAAGATAGCCCTTGTATATATTATTCGAATACAAAAACTTCTTTCGCGGTATATTCTGAGAGCCGTTTTGATTTCGAAGCACTTATTAAATGTTATGTTTGATTAAAATGGCGGAATGGCGCATCACAAAAAGAAAGTATTCAAATTGCAAATTGCAAATAATGCAAGAACCTAAAACCATAAACAACAAGTGAAATTAAAGAAAGAAAAATAAGAAAAAAGTTTTCACACCTTTGACAGTTGGAAAGAATAATTATAGAGATCAGTTGGATGGTTTGGTCGAGTTAATACCCTGAGAGTTTCTCGTTCTTGTATCAAAAATTTTTTTTCTTATTTTTCTCTCTTTAATTTCACTTGTTGTTTATGGTTTTTTAAGTCCTTGCATTATTTGCAATTTGGTATTTGAAAATTATATTGGCAATCGCCCATTGCGATCAGAAATTTTAACACACGAAAAGGGGATCTCATATTTTCAGACGTTGATACTTTACGCCTAATTTGAGTTTTCATACTTTTGACAGTGGGAAAGAAGAATTATAGAGATCAGCTGGATGTCTTGGTCGAGTTAGTACCCTGAGAGTTTCTCGTTCTTGTATTGAGACACCACACACACGCATAGATGGAAGATTTCCGCAAATTTATGCATAGTCATCGGTAGCTTAATGTAAAGGGCGTTTGCGTACAGAGCAAAAGATTCCGGGTTCGAGTCCCTGCCGAAAACAAAAAACTTTTTTTTTATTTTATCATAATTTCACTTGTTGTTTATGGAAAAAGAAAGTAGTTTGCTAGTTTTTAAGTAAAGGGGTTGTCAAAATATCGGACAAAAATAAAAATAAGTTTTTTGTTCGAAAATTTAAATATCGCGCGTAGCCATTTTGAAAACAAATTTTATAAGATTTGACAGGGTTTTGTATTAGCAACGCCGCCGCCGTCACATCAAATAGCTTTAACGTTCTTTTTCAAAATCCCCATGTAGTTTATTTTATCTGGAACACCCTTTTACATGTGAACCCTATAACTACTACAATTAGAAATGTGTTGTTTGTAAAATGTAAACTTTGTATATAGGTATACAGAAAAAAAGAAATTGTTAAGTTAAAAAAATTTTGGTTAACCAAACCAAATAATATTGCTATATATACACAAACGAGTGGTTTGTTAAAGTTAACAGTATCGTAACATTAACTATAGCTTGATAAATGTTGTCAAATTATTAACAAAACATTTTATAATTCTGCCAGGCTGATTTGGTGAACCTAATATGTAATGGATATTGTTTTAAAATTTAATTTTTAGTTTTATGTGATTTTTAATTCCCTATGTGGAACTGGTAAAGTGAAATAAGTGTCAAATGGAGTAGTGTGGCGTCATCTATGCCTACATGGCAATAATAGATAATATATACATACGTATTAAAGAATGGCAATAATAGACACTTACTGGAATAAAACCTGACCTTATTTTAAAATCGGCAGTGTTTTCACAGATTTTTATACAAAAAGCTTTGCTTCAAAATTCGGCCTTTGTGTATTTAAGAATCGGATTTATTAGTGTATGTTTTTATTAAATGAAATTTAACGACTTTATTTAAATTTGCCTTTGTATGTCAATTTTGAGAGGTCAGCTTTCAGTTTTCTTGGTAAATCTGTCAGAATAAAGGTTAGTTGATTAAGTCAGGTTTTACTCCTAAATAATTTAAAAACATAAACAATTAAAAAACCAAAGCGCTAAATTAACAATATAACTATGTTACGATCATTTATTTAATTAAACAATATCAAAAATCTAAATTTAACAATTTTGTTTTTTCTGTGTATGAGTTAAAGGGTACTTAGATATTTAATTTTTATTTGTTAAATGTTTGTTTTTTCCAGCCGATACGAATCGTCAAAAAAGAAACAAATCAAAATTTAAAATGCTATGACACGCATGCATCAGGCATATCATCAAATAAAATAAACGTTTGATCGTAAATTCTCGTGCAGAAATGGCGCACATAAAGTCATGAACTGTCAAAAGCACGCATTAAGTAGTGCATAACGTACACACACATACACACATACATATACGTATATAAGTATTGTTATATGCTCGTGTTTATATAAGTTTGTTCAAACTAAGTGCCCACCATTGCTAACTTTGTTATTAGGAAACTTTTGCATGGCCCATTTTTCACTTTACCCTTTATTTAAGTAATGCGCAGTAACGTTAATTTTATCTGTTATTAAAGGATAATGTTTAACGTTACTTGTGGCCAAATACGCGCAGCCCATCAGAAAGACCGGCCCGGGCGCGGAAATATCACGTGACCGTAGGAGTCCCACAAAAAAACGCCTCACGGCCCGCTGTCATTATAAAACATGTGTGTGTTCAGTTTTGGTATGTTTGTTTATGTCGATTTTTTTTTTAATTCGGGCACGAATTTTATGTGAATGTTATCAAAGTTATTAAAATAACGCAGCCTACGAAAAAAACTGTAGTGGGCTGCGTTAAAATAATTAATGGCTAATGAGTAAATTATAAAGAAAATACCTATAAGTTAAACAATGCCGCGAACGTGTAATTAGTGTTGTTCCTTGTCGGTCCAACTATAAAACTGAAACCTAATATGCTGCAAACGGTAAAGAAGTGGTAAAAGATAAGATCTTGGATAAGATTGATCAAGTAATAGACATCCTTAGTGATATTTTCGATAGTGAGAGTGAAAAATGTGTTTATGAGAAAGTTTCTTATTGAACAATTAGGTCACTTGAAAAGGTAACCTGAGAATCGAAGATATGGTGGATACACTTTAATGTTGGCTTCATCTTTGTTTATCCAGTTATCCAGTGCATACACGTCAATTTACAATTCTAAGGTAATATGTCTTCTGCACCCTCGCAATATTAAAAAACTGATTTGTAAAATATTGTTAACAGATAGTAATCTCTCTGGTAGTGTGAAATATTTAAAAAGTAAGATACAGCTTTTAAAAGAACATGAGTTGGTAGTTAATTTACACTTTATTGAAATAGATGTTAAACTTTGTGCTGGATAATTTTTCAATAAATTATAGACGACCACTACATTCAGTTCATTGAATGGGAAAATCATCTCACTTATTCACAAAATCACTTGTTTTTTTTAAATAAATTATTGTGAAATGTTTTATATTGAAAATTTTTCTTCACATAACTCTAGCGAGTGTTTTTGTGGAGAAAAACTATTGTCAAATCTTGAAAAAAAAAGGGCATGTAAAGTTTTTTAAAATAATTTTATTAAAAAGCATAATGATTTAGTGTCTGGTAATAAATATTTGAATAAGAACACAGACAAAGATGATGACACTCAAAGAAAAATTAAAAAACTTAAAGCTTAGGTTTGATATGTCCAATTTTAAAAGACTTGTATAGATTTGAAGTTACTAACGATATTATGTACCTAATATATGTACCTGAAGATATTAGAGTGCAAATTTTGTATAATTTTTTAATTTATAGATTCAGTTTTTTTATCCATAATAAACACATACATCGACAAAATATTTTTTTCAATTTTTGCCTATAAAAGAACAAAAATTTTTTGTTAATTTATTTAAATTGTTTAAAAAAATATAATATATTAAGCATTACAATAAGAATCCTGGGACTCCTAAGATCACGTGACCGCCGACTTGCTTATAACGCATCATGGCCGGTCTTTATCGTTTATTTTTTTCAATTTTTGCCTATAAAAGAACAAAAATTTTTTGTCAATTTATTTAAATTGTGTAAAAAAATATAATATATTAAGCAATACAATAAGAATCCTGGGACTCCTAAGATCACGTGACCGCCGACTTGCTTATAACGCGTCATGGCCGGTCTTTATCGTTGGCTGCGTAAATATGTTAGCGATGCTTGAAGCCAGGACCCCCATTTAATTATGAATGTTCCTTTTTCGGTTAGATAGGATTTCGGATACTGCCAATGCGTCAGTTTTGGTAGTTTTGGAACATACTCCATTACCTCACTACGTTATTTGACAATTGTCAAAAATCTAAGGTTATGTACATTATTCTTTTTTCTAAAAACTAGTTGATTGGCTGAAAATTTATCAAATTGTAGATTAAAATATTAGTTTTTCTAAAATTTGTTGTGCAAATTTATTTTGGACACCATAAAAAGTGTTTAATTGTATCTATAAGTCACTTAAACAAATTATAAAGAAAAATACAAGTACTTCTTCTGGAATGTCATGACTCGAGGACACAGCGCGCGCCCTAGCTCTTCGGAATCATCTTGAAGACTGTTTTTCACGTTTCCATTGCATTAAAACTTGGCGTTCCTGAGTGTGAGCAGCATGTCTGTATTTGTAGTGAAAAAGCTGACAAATATGGCCTTCACAGGCTAAACTGTGCAAAGTACAGAGAGGTTGCTCATGCATATGATGATTAATGAAATCATCAAGCATGGTTTAAACTCTGCTAAAATTCCAGCTATGCTAGAAACAACTGGAATTTGTAGAAACGACGGGAAGCGAGTGGACGGAGTTTCTTTGATTCCTTAGAAGACAGGGGGAGGTGATAGCTACATTGCAAAAAGATCTAAGGAATTGATCGCGTTTTTAAAATAGCTTCATGAGTAATGTGTATACTTACCTTTCAGTATACGTTATTTTCTTTCATAGCTGAAATTTCACAATGTCGACAAAAAGATAAAAATTATCTTAAAAATATATGGTTTAAAATACCTTTTATTTAGCTTAATTTTTTAACGTTACACTTGCAGCCTAAATTTTCTACAGACGGCATGGAAAAACTTAATTGTAGGTAGCACGAAATCAAGGAAATTGATTTAAGTTAGGTTTAATAATATAAAAAATCTAACATTTATTTATTCTTCGACTTTATACACTTTAATCCACCCGTCGAAAGTAGTGCTAAAATCACACACAGAAAATAATTTATTCATGTGCGAAAATTTAGTCTTGCTTTGCACGAAATCCACTGTCGGTAATTACTAAAGTCTCTATATATCAAATAGTCGGCCGGTAAAAATACAACTTTATTTTTCTTTAATTTAAAATTGTACTTAACTTATTTTAAAATAAAAGGCACCTAGAAATAATTGTGATGTTAAAATGTATTACATTTTATTTTCAGGACGTTTATTCTTAACTACCCGTGAGGTTGGGTGAGCGAAATGTTCACTTTTGCGGATGATCTTGATTTCATCATCCATCTTTTTCCACGGGAAAATGAATCTACGGAAGTGTTTCAAACCTAATTTTTGCTGGTCAGTTTTGTTTTGCAGAGAAGTGTTTTGATAGTTTAAATTTTTTCATAAAAATAGGTAAAAAATTAATGTTAATCACCTCCACACTTTAGAAAAAGCTCGCCAAAACAAAAATGACAGGCAAAAGAAGGGTTATAAACACCACAGCAATTCCCGAGGATTCATTTTCTCGTGGAAAAAAGTGGTGAACTTAACTTCCAGAACCCTGTTACTAACTCTTAATATCTTAGTAAAGTAAAGTTAGAATTTATATGTTAAGCTTTTTTACAGCTACATAGGACCCAAATATTATTTTTGAAATGGAAAAACTGTTAATGATAAAAATTTAAATAGTTAGAGTTTTCAGACAAGAGGGGGGTAGGGGGAATGGCCCAACAACTTGCTCTCCTGGAGCCACCACTGCGCATTCCCTATGATATATTATACCATGCGAATTAGTTTTTTATATAACTTGAGAATTTAGAGCTTCTTGAATCCTCGTTCAGATATCTTTGCCTGCCAAAACTATGTCTTAAAAAGACATCCAAACGAACACTGCAGAGAAAAAACTCAAGCTGTTGTGATCTTGAATGAACCATATTAGGAATACTACATTTTCCGTACTAAAAATCAAAACCCTCTTTTCGTGAGTCGAAACCCGCTTTACCCTTGAGAACACTAATCCACACAATAAAAGCAGCTTTATTACAGAACACATTCAAGTAAAAAGTTCGTGGACACCATCTTTCTGGGGGTATAGAAAGATAGTTTCTAGATACCATCTTTCTTGAGGATATATTTATGAATCTAATTTAATTTTAGGCTGTTCTACCAGGACATTGATACACTTAAAAAGAAACACACTTTTAAAGCTACAAAGTAGAAGAATAACTTTTCTGTAACATAAATCGTGACCCTGTTTCTGGGATAGTTCTTAAAAAGTGCTTCATCCTGGAGAACATACTGGTCCCCACATTGAAGACAATTTTATTACAGAGCGCGTTTAAGTTAAGAACTTCTTTCTTGGGGTATATTTATGATTCTAATTCTAATACCAATACTGAGAGAGAGGTCAATTTTAACCAAATCTGCCACGTCTTTCTTCCACTAAAAAAGAAGAGAATTTTAATGTTACAAAGTAGAAGTATACTTTTTCTACTAGAGAAATCGAAACTGTTTCTGCGAGTCGAAAAGTCTAAAAGATTGCTTCACTCTTGAGACAATTGGTCCTCACGATAAAAGCAGCTTTATTACAGAACGCATTCAAGTAAGAGCTTTGTAGATACCATCTTTCTTGAGGTATATTTCTGAATCTAATTTAGTTTTAAGCTGTTCTACCAGGACATTAATACACTTAACAAGAAAGATACTTTTAAAGCAATAAAGGCAAAGTATTATGTTTCTGTAACAGCAGATGCTATTTCTGTGAGTCGAAAATCCTTAAAAAGTGATTTACCCAAGACAACATCCTGGTCTTTACATTAAAGAAAATTTTATTACAGAGCGCGTTTAAGTATATTTATGATTCTAATTGCAATACCAATACTGTTAGACAGATCAGTTTTAACCTGATCTACCACATCATTGTTCCACTAAAAAAAGAAGAGAATTTTGATGTTACAAAGTGGAAGTATACTTTTTCTGTTACACAAATCGAAACTCTGTTTTTGCGAGTTGAAGAGTTTAAACCCTTGAGAACAGTGGTCATCAAGATGAAAGCAGCTTTATTACAGAATACATCCAAGTAAGAGCTTTGTATATACCACCATCTTTCTTCGGATATATTTATAAATCTAATTTAATTTTAGGCTGTTCTACCAGGATATTGATACACTTAGGAAGAAAGACACTTTTAAAGTTACAAACTAGAAAAATAACTTTTCTGTAACATAAATCGTGACCATTTTCTGGGATAGTTCTTAAAAAGTGCTTCATCCTGGAGAAAATACTGGTCCCCACATTGAAGACAATTTTATTACAGAGCGCGTTTAAGTTAAGAACTTCGTGAATACTATCTTTCTTGGGGTTATTTATGATTCTAACTGCAATATCAATACTGATAGCGATGTCAATTTTAACCTGATCTACCACGTCATTGTCCTACTAAAAAAAGAAGAGAAGTTTGATGTTACATAGTGGAAGTATACTTTTTCTGTTATAGAAATCGAAACTCTGTTTCTGCCAGTTGAAAAGTCTAAACTCTGGGGAACAGTAGTCATCAAGATGAAAGCAGCTTTATTACAGAATACATACAAGTAAGAGCTTTGTAGATACCACCATCTTTCTCGGGATATATTCATAAATCTAATTTAATTTTAGGCTGTTATACCAAGACATTGATACGCTTAGGAAGACAGAGGTTTTTAAAGTTATAAAGTGGAAGAATAATTTTTCTGTGACAGGAATCGTGACCCTGTTTCTGGGATAGTTGTTAAAAAGTGCTTCATCGTGGAGAACATACAGGTCCTCACATTGAAGACAACAACTTCGTGAATACTATCTTTCTTGTGGTTATTTATGATTCTAACTGCAGTATCAATACTGATAGCGATGTCAATTTTAACCTGATCTACCACGTCATTGTTATACTGAAACAAGAAGAGAATTTTGATGATACAAAGTAAAAGTATACTTTTTCTACTAGAGAAATCGAAACTCTGTTTCTGCGAATCGAAAAGTCAAGTAAGAGTTTTGGAGATACCATCTTTCTTGAGGTATATTTAAGAATCTATTTTAATTTTAAGTTGTTCTACCAGCACATTGATCCACTTGAAGAAAGAACCTTTTGAAGTTATAAAGTAGAAGTATAATTTTTCTGTAACGGTAATCGTGACCCTGTTCTTGTAAGTCGAAAAACTTATATAGTGCTTCATACTGGAGAACATATTGCTCCTCAATTTGAAGAGAGTTTTATTACAGAACGCGTTTAAGTTAAGAAGTTCGTGGATATCGTCTTCCTTGTAGATTATTTATGATTCTAAGTGCAATACGAATACTGATAGAGACGTCAATGTTGATCTGTTCCACACAAGTAAAAAAGTCCGTGATTACCTTCTTTCTTGGGGTGTATTCATAATTTAAATTGCAATACCAACACTAACAGGGTTTTATTACAGAACGCGTTTATTAAGAAGTTTGTAGATATCGTCTTTCTTGGGGATTATTTATGATTCTAAGTGCCACACGAATACTGATAGAGAAGTCAATTTTGATCTGTTCCACACAAGTAAAGAAGTCCGTGATTACCTTCTTTCTTGGGGTATATTCATAATTTAAATTGCAATACCAACATTGTAGAGAGGTCAGTTTTAAACTGTTTTACTACGAGTCTGCTCCATTTAAGAAAAAAGATAATTTTTGATGTAAAGTGGAAGTATACTTTTTCTGTAACAGAAATCCAAACCTTTTTTCTGGACACACTGGATCTCACGTTCAGAACAAAACACTCTATTACAGAGCCCGTTCAAGGAAAGAAGTCCGTGCATACCTCCTGTCTTGGGGTATATTCATCATTTAAATTGCAATTCCAATTTTAAGCTGTTTTACTACGAGTCTGTTTCACTTAAGAAAAAAGAGAATATTGAAGTTATAAATTAAAAGTATACTTTTGTGTAACAGAAATCGTAACCCTGTGTCCGTGAGTCGCAAAGTCTAAAATAGTTCTTCCCCCTTAAGAACGCTGGTCTTCACGTTAAGACCATTTCTATTAAAGAACACGTTTAAGTAAATAAGTTCGTGGATATCGTCTTTCTTGGGGATTATTTATGATTCTAATAGCCCATCGCACCGACTTTTTTTTTCGTTTCTTAGCCTTAAGTGTTCCTTATTACGTCATATTATGATTATATTAAGAAACGCTTTAAGCTAAGTAACGAAAAAAAAGTCGGTGAGATGGACCCTAAGTGCAATACGAATAATGATAGAGAAGTCAATTTTGATCTGTTCCACACAAGTAAACAAGTCCGTGATTACCTTCTTTCTTGGGGTATATTCATAATTTAAATTGCAATACCAACATTAACAGAGAAGTCAGTTTTAAGCTGTTTTAATACAGGTCTGTTCCATTTAAGGAAAAAGATAAGTTTTGATGTAAAGTGGAAGTATACGTTTTCTGTAACAGAAATCGAAACCTTGTTTCCATGAGTCAAAATCTCTAAAAGAGTGGTTCATCCCTTAGACACTGGATCTCACGTTCAGAACAAAACACTCTATTACAGAGCCCGTTCAAAAAAAAAGTCCGTGCATACCTCCTGTCTTGGGGTATATTCATCATTTAAATTGCAATACCAATTTTAAGCTGTTTTACAACGAGTCTGTTTCACTTAAGAAAAAAGAGAATATTGACTTTATAAATTGAAAGTATACTTTTGTGTAACAGAAATCGAAACCCTGTTTTCGTGAGTCGCAAAGTCTAAAATAGTTCTTCTCCCCTTGAGAACGCTGGTCTTCACGTTAAGACCATTTCTATTAAAGAACACGTTTAAGTAAATAAGTTCGTGGATATCGTCTTTCTTGGGGATTATTTATGATTCTAATAGCCCATCGCACCGACTTTTTTTTTCGTTTCTTAGCCTTAAGTGTTCCTTATTACGTCATATTATGATTATATTAAGAAACGCTTTAAGCTAAGTAACGAAAAAAAAGTCGGTGAGATGGACTCTGCAAGTGCAATACGAATACTGATAGAGAAGTCAATTTTGATCTGTTCCACACAAGTAAAGAAGTCCGTGATTACCTTCTTTCTTGGGGTATATTCATAATTTAAATTGCAATACCAACATTAACAGAGAGGTCAGTTTTAAGCTGTTTTAATACAGGTCTGTTCCATTTAGGGAAAAATATAAGTTTTGATGTAAAGTGGAAGTATACGTTTTCTGTAACAGAAATCGAAACCTTGTTTCCATGAGTCAAAATCTCTAAAAGAGTGGTTCATTCCTAAGACACTGGATCTCACGTTCAGAACAAAACACTTTACTACAGAGCCCGTTCAAAAAAAAAGTCCGTGCATACCTCCTGTCTTGGGGTATATTCATAATTTAAATTGCAATATCAATACTAATGAAGTGGTCAATTTTAAGCTGTTTTACTACGAGTCTGTTTCACTCAAGAAAAAAGAGAATGTTGACGTTATAAATTGAAAGTATACTTTTCTGTAACAGAAATCGAACCCCCGTTTTCGTGAGTCGCAAAGTCTAAAATAGTTCTTCCCCCTTGAGAACACTGGTCTTCACGTTAAGACCATTTCTATTACAGAACACGTTTAAGTCCGTGAATACCATTTAAACTTGAATTTTCATGTCTCTGTACCACTTTAAAAGAAAAAGGCTTTTGATGTTATAAAGTGGAATTTTGAAAGGTTTTTTTATATGGAATATTTAATAAATTCAATAAAAAATGTTTTGGTTTGTAGATATATTTCTTACCTTGCAATCATGACAGTCGTGAGCGATGGAGTAGTTCTGGGTGCAGTCGTATCGCCTAAGGAGGGTATTGTGGGTACAGGAGGCTGTGGCGGCGTCCTTGTCAAGTTGGATGAGTTCTTCAACATGTCTTTGGCACTGGCTGCCTCCGGAAAAGGCGACCTCGGGCAGAGCGCGATCCACCCGATGCTCACAGCAATTTCTTAGCCGTAGAGCGGCAAAGACGTCTCGTCGCCGCCCGGGCGGCATGTTACTAGAGCAAACCTCGTGCTTGTGCGATTCCGTCAAATAGTGAAGGCACTGATGAGTAGTTATGGTTGTAGAATAGGGGGCACAGGGTGGGGCGCAGGGATAGCCCGACGGCGGGCAAGAGGGCTCGGTGGTGGCGGCGACGGCGACAGTCATCATCAGGAGTAAGAGGAAGTAGAAGAGCAGGCGGCCCGTCTGCGGTGGCGGCGGGGCCCGCCGGGGCATTCTGCGGGGCGCTGGGGCGTCACGGGAGCCGGGGGCATCGCTGCGGGCGGCCGGAGGGCCCCCCCTCGCGGCCCCGGGGCCCGCTAGGCCGACGCGCGGGCCCCTCGAGGCCCTCGCTCATGATGCATTTTCCACATCGAGTTTACATCGCACCACTGCACGCATCACATCGCACGATTGCACTGGTCTAGCCGGCGCCGCGCCGAGAGCTGCGCTCGTGCTCCGCTCGACGTTACTGCCTCGGCCGCCATCTTGACTGACCGCTGATTCGGCCCGGGCTACGGCGCCGCCCGCGCACCCGGTCGATTACGACGTGCGCCAAACAAAGCCCCACGGAGACGGTCTAAATTGCTCGCCCTCTATTTTCCAGCATCCCAATACATCTCCCTCTACCCGAACTTCTTTAAGATACTTGAAGCTGCATATTATCGATTTCTAGTCTCAATCGTTCGCCCTACATTTTTCAGCATCGGAATCTACTTAAACTTCCTAAAGGCAGAGACTTTTAGCTGCATACTATCGATTTAATTGAGCTATACAAAATTTTACAAAGTGGCCCTGTGAAAAGATACCAGAGTATTTAGAGTCGGCGAAGTCGAACGCAAGGACTAGCCCACGGATTTGGACATTTATAACCAGGTACCGTGCCATCATCCATGCTGTTGTCAGCACATGCGTATTGCAACATTTTAGGTTATGTCTACAGAAAACAAAAAATATCTTTGGAATATGTATTTGTATAAAATATCCCTTATAAACAAGCATTTGTTAAATTTTATTAAATTTTATAATAATGGCTTATTTGGTGGGAACTTTATGCGTTAACTTAGATACTTTGTAAGTTAAATTAGGATCATGGCACTATCCCATTTTATTTACCTTACAAAACCAAGAAGTAAAAGAAAAACACGACTTTCTTTCCTGAGTATACCTACATTTGAGAGTTGTCGATTTAAATTAGCCAGTTTACTTTATGTAACAAATTATTTTGCTCTCTATTTTATCCAGAATTCAATGTATCTGCGCTAAATCCCCCTATCTCAATATGGCTGTACTTATACGAAAATGGGCACTCCTGCATTATGAGAATAATGCTATTGATTTACATCAGCCAGAGAGTTCAGTAAAATTTAGGCCCCCCATGTTCCACCGTCCCATTAGGGAACGTTTTTAAATTAAGTAACGCAAAAATTAAGGATGTCTTGATCTAAGCAACGTATGTAAAAGTCAAAAAGTTTGCAAACTTTTTTATTCTTAAAGACATTATAATTAGGTAGCTATACAGGGTGTTTCACTAACATCGAACGCTCGGATACTTCGATTCGACAAAACAATATTCGGATATTTTGGAATCAT
This sequence comes from Aspidapion aeneum, assembly GCA_963576565.1. NCBI lineage: Eukaryota > Metazoa > Arthropoda > Insecta > Coleoptera > Brentidae > Aspidapion > Aspidapion aeneum. Next base: position 105,632,750 of record OY755041.1, read on the forward strand.
ACATATCTGATAGACATTTTAGAGTAAAACAGGAAGACTCATACTCAAATTTAAGAGAAATTCAAGCAGGCGTGCTCCAGGGTAGCGTACTAGGCCCTTATCTATATTTATCATTCACTTGCGATATCACAAAGCCAGAAAATTTTCACTAGCAACATTTTCCGATGATACTGGTTTATTGACGGTAGAAAAATCTATTGACAAATGCATAGAAAAACTTCAGGATGCAGTCACCGAAGTTCACAGTGGGATCACAAAGTGGCGAATAAAATTAAATGATACCAAATCAATTCATGTTGATTTTACAAACAAAAATATAAATCACATACAAATAATAATTAACAACATTCCCGTACCATATTCAAATCAGGCAAAATATCTCGGTATAACACTTGATGCCAAATTGCGCTGGAAAGCACATGAAAAAGAAGAACTTGAGATAAGGTATAGAAAAATGAACTGGCTATTTGGAAGGAAGTCCAATTTAACAATCCATAATAAGTTACTGCTTTATAGACAAATACTGAAACCAGTATGGACATATGGTATTCAACTATGAGGTTGTGCTAAAGAGAGTAACATTCTAGGTTTACAGAGATTTCAAAATAAAGTATTAAGAAACATTGTGAATGCACCTTGGTACGTTCGAAATAGTGACCTTCATCGAGATCTAAAAATCGAAACTGTAGCAGAGACTATAAAAAAGTACGCAAAAAGCCATGAAGATAGACTCCATTGGCATGTGAATGTGGAAGCAATTCAGCTTCTAGACAATACTATGCTAGTTCGAAGACTAAAGAGTGAATTCGTTTGAGCTAGTAAACTAAGTGAATTACATAAAACAAAATAATGCTATAAACACAACACAATTGTGAGTTACAGACTAAACACAGCGGGGAGAACTGTTGAGTAAACCCTAAGTTAAAATCTGACTTTTCTTGTAGATTAAGTTAAAACAAAATTGCTAATTAATTTTACCGACTAGATTGTAATACAATAAACACAGTGTGTTTGACAAATAAAAAAAAATTGATTTTGTCTGCGAGGGGGGACACTTTTTTGATATCTTGAAATTTTTATAACATGCACCATCTTCGAGGGGTATACTTTACCCCTATATTTTGAATAGAAAAAGTAAGTCCAGTGATACCTTATTTTGAAGGCTTTTTGAATGTCCTAACAACCTAACACTTTCCCTATTCAAAATATAGGGGTAAAGTATACCCCTTGAAGGGGGTTCGTGCTACAAAAAGTGTCCCCTTTGCAAACAAAATCAATGTGTTTGTGAGTTTCTCCAAATTCGCACTTTAAATACCCAAAAAGGGCTCTGTTTCGATGTTCATGAAACACAGTATAGTATTGCAAACATAAGTGGGAGTAAAATACCTACCTCTTGTTTATAACAAATTGTAAAAAAAGAGAAACAAAGCATTTCTAAAAATACTCTTGTATATTTTATAGTTTTTACGTATATATTTAGATATGTACAAGATACAAAATGTAGGACCTATTTATATCAAAATTTGTTCCTGGTCTTAAACATACTTATTGCTACTTATTGCTAATTATTTTAATGTTTAAGTTTATAATTTTTTTAAATCGTTTTTTAGGAAAAATTTTTAAGTAACTTAGCATCACAAAGACAGAACAACATTTTTATCAAGTAGTACCTTTGCATTAATCAAAACAATAATGTATAAATTTTAAAAACTTTTGGTCCAAAATTTAAATTATGTTGACTTTTTTTCTTATTTCTTGAGGAAATTAAAAAACTATATATATTGAAATAGGTAGTATACAGTTTAGGGTTTACAAAATTCACACACAAAATTAAAGCGTACAACACTTCATAACAATAAAAAATAGACTACGTATTTTTCGGTATAAAGCATACATGTGAGGTGCGTATTTATGCTGCAAAACAGAAGCGAAAGAAATGTGCGACATTGATTTTCCCAAACGGTAGTGAAGACGAACGAATTCATTCGCTTCTGTTTACTCCTCGTCCATGCTAAACAAACATATTCATTACCGGGTATTTGATTGCTTTGTGCGTCGTACAAATACGCACCTGTATGTACAGTCACTCACTTTTTTAATGTCATCTAATTTTTCCAACATTTGCAAAATACAGAGAAACAGTGGATTGTTTGGCAAAACCCATGGTTTTAAATAAGAACTATAATTTAATAAACGATTTTTGTTTGCAGTTTTTAAAATCTAATGGAATTCCTGCTTTTCCAGACGAGATTAAACAACTTTTAGATGACAATAAAAAAATGGGCGACTCTACATACAATTTCTAAAACATTAATTTATTATTATCACTTAATATTTTACTAAACTATTAATACATTGAATAACTTATATATTTGAGAAGATTTGTTATTATAGAAAATTTTGCATAATCCAACAAAAAAAAATGTTGTTATTACAACCTTAAAAATTATGTCTTTCATTGGAAAATGCTAATTTTTTTATTTAGTTTCCTTAAAATCTTACCTACTTAAAATATTACTTGCCAAACGGCGCTTTAATTGTTTTAAAAAAAGTCTCAGTCAAAACAAATATTGTTCCTAAAACGGACCAAATTCGTTCGAAAAATGTTCTGTCTAGCCATAAACTGCGTATCTAACGATAGGAACAAACTTTTCAATTGGCTCTTTAAATTGTCAAAAAAAACAAACTGTGGTACTTATCACAATTTTTCATTTACTTTTAGTTGTATACCAGGTATGCCAGAAAAAAACCGGATAATTTTGTTTCATTATAACTTTTGAACCATGCAATCGATTTTAATGGGACAGCTGCACTTAATAGAGAGTTAATCATAGTTTTGACTAAAAATATTTTTGTGTCCGCCATCTCAAAATCTAAGATGGCCGACGAAATTAAATTGTACCCTCTAAACATGCTCGTTTATTTTTGTGTTGCGAAAATGTTTTAAATATTTTTTTAAATTAGCGAAACAGCTGCATTTTTGCCACGCACAACAAAGTATGAATCAGTGAAATCGATTTAATGGTTCTAAAAAAATATTTTTGCTTCAACCATTGTTTTGCATATTATACGATTGCATTGCCAATCCATGTACTGCATTTCTTTCCTTATAAATTCATTACTACTAAACCCGTTTTGATGAAATAACAAACAAGCTTAAAGAGAAATTAATTCCCACCACGATTTTTTTTATTTCGCTAAAATCGGTTTAGTAATAACGAATTTATAAGGAAATGTTTGCAGACAGGATTGGCAATGCAATCGTAGAATCTGTAAATAATGGTTGAAACAAAAATAGATTTTTTAAGAACCATCACACCGATTTTACTAATTTGTACATCGTTGTATGACGAAAAACTAGTAATTTTCTATAAATTAAAAAAAAACTAAAGCATTTTTAGAAAACAAGAATAAACACGTCATTAAAATGGCGATAAATTTTGATCATGATCTTTAAAAAGTAATCAGTCCATGATTGGAAAGGCAATCGTATAATGTTCAAAACAATGGTTGAAACAAAAATATTTTTTTTTAGAACCACCGAACCGATTTTGCTGATTCATACCTTGTTCTGTTTGGCAAAATGCAGCTTTTTTATTGATATAAATAAATAATTAAAACGTGTTCATAACACAAGAATAAACGAGCATCTTTGAAGGGTACAAATTTTATTTCGTCTGCCATCTTCCATTTTTAGACAGCGGACAAAAAAATGTCAAGTGCAGTTTGTCCCATTAAAATCAATGGTATAATTCAAAAGTTATAATGAAAAAAATATTGTCCGGTTATTTTTGGCCCACCCGGTATATCAAAACTAAAAAATTTAGCATGATAAATTAATTTTTTTGAGCGAAGCTCAAAACTGGTATAATTATGTTTGAAAGTTTTTTATACACCAAAAGATTGATAAATAAATAAATAATAAATTTTGTTCCTATTTATCTAATTGGCTACGCAGACACAGATAGCCTTATTTTAAAAAGCAACACTAATCACAAATTTAACTACGATTGTCACTAGTACGGCAACTGGTAAAGGAAGCACTGTTCTGCAAGTGGCACTGTTATCTACACTGCCCATAGCGCTGAGTGACGGGTCCATGGAGGTGTAGTCGTGATGGTCACCTATTTTATTTTTGGAGAAAGTACAAAATTAGATATAAGAAATAGGAAAATGCAAAAAAAAACAAACAAACATTAATTACTACATTAGAAAGACTATGATGTTGCAGTTTACATAATTGATACTTTATAATCTTTCTCTTTTTTTTGAAAATATCAGTCGTAACGAAGTACTTTCCATATTAAATTTAAAATAGATTATTAGGGAATCTAGACATACACTTATTCAACCGCATCGGTATCAGTTACGATAACATAGTCCTATACATAGCCCGCCAGAATAAAAATGTTTAAACTGGTTCTACGAGTGCTGGCTTCTTTAACAAATGAACCAGATATAGAAAGTGTCCCTAATACAGGGTAACAGAGGAGCACATATTTTTAGAATGGGTTGTACAATAGTCGTTCGGAATAAGGACATTTTTCGAATCTCAGAAAACCTACAAGTCCATCAGAATCATAACAGAAAAAATAAGATTTAACTTTTTTATGAATCAAAATAAATACATATGACACGTAAACTACTATCAAACTAATGAGAAAGACAAAGATTTGAAGGATGCCTCTAAAGTGATATGGCAAGCGAATGTTTTTAGAATGATACATAACTGCAGGTGATTATCCAATCTTCAGACCGCTTGAAAAAGAAAACTATTACAATGCGACACCGGCGACATAAGAAGAGGATGTTTTTTTATGGCTAGTACACAGTTGCAGATTATGGTAGAGAAATGAATGTGGGATAGCATTAGCCTTTCTCTATATTTAGTGCCGAATCTATAGTTGAGCTGTATTTAACCAAAAAACCGGAGTGCTACTAATACAAGGTGATATGCGTATGTTTAGCACCGGAAATTTAGGTGACCGATAAACAAAACATAATTGAAGAATGCTGCTGATGCAGCAGAACTTGGGAAGTGGACGTTTCTGGAATGGCTAGTACATGGCAGGTAGTTTAAGTAGTATATAAACGGTAACTATTGAAAACTGTTCAGAATCATGAAATAGAAAAAATAATATTTAGCTTTTTTTATGAATCAAAATAAATACATATGAAACGTAAACAATTATCATACTAATAAAAAACAAAAGGACTTAAAGGATGCCTCTAAAGTGGTTTGGCAAGCGAATGTTTTTAGAATGATACATAGCTGCAGGTAATTATCCAATCTTCAGTTGCCGCTTTAAAAATAAAACTAATACAACGGGACACCAGCGGCAAAAGAAGCAGATGAATTTAGAATGGCTAGTACACAGTTGCAGGTTATGGTAGAGAGATGAAAGTGGGATCATACTAACCTTCCTCTATATTTAGGAGGAATCTAGAGTTGACCTGTATTTAACCAGAAAACCGGAGTGCTACTAATACAAGGTAATTTGCGTATGTTTGGCACCGGATATTTAGGTGACTGATAAACAAAACATAGTTAAAGAATGATGCCAATACAGTGGAACATGGAAAGGGACGTTTTTAGAATGGATAGTACATGTCAGGTAGTACAAGCAGTATATTTTAGTATAATATTCACCTTTATAAGATACACATGACATGTAAACAGTTACCAATTTAATGAAAACTACAAAGATATGTGTATGTCTTTTAAATCTGATCTTTAGTAGGCCCTTCTAACAAGAGAACAAGAGTTAAAAAATGCGGCCATTTTAGGGTGACCAAGACAGCGCATGTTTTTAGAACGGAATAACTCCGCGCTAGCGGCATATGGTCAAAGAACGTTTTTAGAATGGCTAGTACACAGCAGCGGTATGGTAGCACTGGATCTTTAGTTGACCGTCCCAATTGATCATTTTGGGCCACGTGATTATATGCAGGCGTGGATGACAAACAAAGCATTGTTTTGCGGTTCTAGTGCTTATGTCCAGTGTTGACTTTTTTTCGAGGTGTTTAATAATATAAAGATAGTATTATGGTGCAGTTAGAAAATTCAGTAATATACTTAGGGAAATTATAAGCACTAACGGCATTATTGCCTACATTTTTAGGTAAATCTGGCTTATGAGGGTGACATAAAAAGCGGATGTTTCTAGAATGACTAGATGGTATTGAGAAGACCTTGTTACAAATATTCACTTCAAGGTTAGTTACTTGCCCTTAGCTATAAGGGATTAAAAGGTGTTAATAAATTATACAAATATTTTGATAAACCTAATATGAAATAATAAAAAAACAAAAAAAAGAAGGCATTTTGATACCAAGAGAAAATATATTTTAAGCACAACAATTAACAAAACAAATAAAGAGCTTACTACATGACCCCGCAGAGGCCACAAAACATATTTTTTTACCGATGTCGATACCGATACCTACTTTGTAAATATAAGGATTGCACCTTAAGCATTAATCATTTTAATATCAAGACAAAACACTGTTAAGAATTAAATTTGTCATAAAATAAACCTATTAAAAATTAATAAATGAAGTTTGCCAAAAAATAAACCCGTCGCCCAATGAAACATGAATATGAAAAAACAAATAGGTATTCTACATGCAGTATTTTACTTAAAAGCTTAATTTTAAAACTAAATCAAAAAATTATGATATATTTTTTATAAATGTTTGTCGAATGCAAGTATAAAGTAACTATGCTTTTTATTAGAAAACACTGCTTGTAGATTAAACTAAACACAAATAAACAAAATAAACAAACCGACGTACTTTAACAAAAAAGGACAAACACAGTCGACGTGTTGACAGTTGACACATGACACGCGCAGGTGTCAAACAAATGGATGATTGATGATTGGGAGGAGGGGCCTAGCCATGGTGTGGTGATGACGTCACTGCCGTTTCGGTAGCATCCTGTAGTTTTCTGGAAAGTACATGGGTCGATGGCCGTTATACATCGAACGTAGGATACGTCGAAATGCTACGTTTACGGTTACCAAAGGCGTGTGCATGTGGTGAAGCGGACCCAAAAAATATATACAAATACGTCCCTGTGTTACTAAAAAGCGTGAATAAAGCGGTATCTAATACTGTTAACTTATGCTATAATGTCATTAAAAGCTTATAAAGCAAAAATCATTGTTTCTTAAGCTGTCAAAAAAAGCTTTCTATGTTTCTATACCCTTGCTATATACAAGGTGTTATAAAAATATTCTATTAATATTAAAATGAGTAATAGAATTAAAATAAAAAACTTTTGACAAAAAATTGTTATTTTCAAAAAGAACAAATTTGTTTTTAGTATACATTAATAAGTCATGTCTGTTTTTAAAAATAGTAACATTTGTAATTGATTTTCTTTTAAAACCATTTTAAAAACGCAAGATTTTTTTGGTAAAGTCCTTCCTATTTTGATGATCTGTATTAAAAAATTAATATTTTTATAACATCCTGTAGAAATATGACGATATCTCGAAGTTAGTTTTACAAAATTCTACGTTTTCAACTTCTTTTTCTTTTCAGCACTGCGGAAGCCAAGTGAAAACACAAAAACATGTAAGTACGACCACCAAAAATAAGATTCTTTTGTTTTCAACATTTTTGTTCTAATATTATCCCATAAAACCGAAATCCAACGGGTGTGCGATTTGGCAAACTTGGTTTGTGATTTGTTATACCACATGTCGTGGAAATCCGAAGTTTGGTTCGGTTTGTGCTTTCCCGCATCTGGTCAAATTTTAATGGCGGCCGGAATTTCCACTCGATATAATATGTTCGTTAATTTGTAATCAACTGAATTAGGCGCTGACTCGTGACGTCACTAAAAAACTGCACCCCGACATAAATTGTAATTTTGGAACATACTCATTTGCATCTCTTTTTAAAGCACAGCTAATTTTTTTATTGCTGTCCAACTCATAGAGCTGCACAATGGGCTCCCGGACCTAATTTTTGACCACAATTAGAAAAATAGGTTTTGTAACCATATTTTGTTTTAAAATGAGAAAAAAGTAAATATCAATCAAAATGCGGATCCAAAATGGCGAAGTTTCCTATTTATGACCAATAAGTATAAAATTTAAAACTTTGGAGTGTTAATAGTCGCTAAATGTTATTTTTGACTTAAATTAAAAAACAAACTCATTTACCAAGAGGTATCAAATTTAGAACTTTGGCGTGTCTAAAGTCGCTGATTATAATTATGAACTCAAACTTTTAAAAAATTACATGGCAGATCCAAAACGGCAGAGTTTTCTATTTATGAACCGATATGTATCAAAATTGGAACTTTGGAGTGTATAAAGCTGATAATTAAGATTTCTGGCCAAACCTAAAAAAAAATATCATGGCGGATCCGAAATGGAGCACGTTTACATTTATGAACCGATATGTATTAAATTTGTATTTATCGTCACTTATTATAATTTTTTACTCAAACAAACAAAACTAGCACGGCGGACCCAAAATCCTTATCGAATAGACTATTCTATTTATAAACCGATTTGTGTCAAACTTGGTACTTGGGGTTGTTTAAGGTTAAATTGAGCTCATCGTGTAATGCGTAAGAAAGTTGCATTGGAAAGGATGAAAAGTTTCCATAATAATAAATCGAAAAACCAAACTAAAAATTTAAAATATGAAAAACAGTGAGACAATATTATTCTAGGGCTGTATCAAAAACTAGAAAATAATACGAATGTAACCCTGACTTTGTAGAGGATAAGAACCTGCAAGTTTAACGCCTGCATAATTAATTAAGAATGATTTTTCTAGAAAAATTTGTTTTTAAGTCCAACAAAATAAATATTTTTAAAGCGTCTACGTTTTTATATTAGTTTATTAAAAGTCAGGTTCGGTAAACTGCTGATGATTTAAAATAGAGCCGTTTACCTTAAAAGTTTTTTTACCTTTTTTTTCATAATCAATCCACATGTTAAAGTTAACTTCATCTATAATTTTTGGTTTTTGAGATTTTTTAGTTGTGACCATCTTTTTATTTGATTTTTGAACATTTAAATTTTTTTCATTTTTAACTTTTTATTTTTTGAATATTCTTTACATTATTTGTATTTTTTATTATTATATATTTTTTTTTATTTTTATTTGTTTAAGTTAGCCTAAAGTGATTTAAAAATAATTAACAAGCACTTTTGTTAAGACTGGCTATATATAACTTTTTTTCGAAGAAGGTCCTTTTTAGTATAAAATAATATCTTTCACATGGGCAACTTGTGGCAGCAGATTTTAAAATATAATTTTTGAAAGATATGTACTCTTTAAGAAAATAAAAATTTCAAGAAAACGGTTAATGACTGAAACAAAATTTTTATCCAACATTTATAAGAAATCAAAATTTTTATGGAATTTCAGAAATCCCAAGCAAAAACCATTACCATACCTGTCTATACATCAAAATTGAAATCAAAATATACAGGGATAAAATCTACTTATCTCCCTCTACAAGATTTTTTTTATGAGAATTTTATACAACATAAAATATTGTCGCAAAATGGCTTTAAATCTGGGTCAAATGTGAAAAGACCTGTGAAAGGAAACACGTCTTCTGAAAGTTGCGTCAATCAAATAATAGTTTTTTCAAGGCCTACTGGACTATCTACTCTGTGTTAGTAAAGATGTTCAGAAGTTTCAGTATGTATTTAATTTAACAAATATGGTACTTTAACGCGTTCCGTTGAAAGGAAACATGACACTTCTAAAAGTTGCGTCAATCAAATAATAGTTTTTTCAAGGCCTACTGGACTATCTACTCTTTTTTACTAAAGATGTTCAGAACTTTCAGTATGTATTTAATTTAACCCTTTTTGATGAAAAATCATGTCCACGAGCCCACTGTGTGCGGATGGAAGAACGTCGATTGACATTGATTGTCAAAATGACATCTTATAAATACTTCTCTTGCAAACTAATCCCAAGACTATTTTAGATTGGGTGCGCTCGTCCCACTAATTTGAGTTAAAAAGAGATAGTAAGTAGCTGGATGACACTGTGTGAGTTTAGTAAATAAAACGAGTAGATCACTGTTTGTTTATGGATATCATGATTGTTTAAGAGTATTAGGTGCCCTTACTAATACATTAATTTAAAAAAAGATGGTAAATAATCGGATAATAATGTGTACGTTCAGTCAATGACACGAGTAGATTAGATGGTGGTACGTTCAAGAATCCTATTTTGTGTCGGAGTGCCGTGCTACGTCACAGTCAGCGCCTTATTGTGAATGACACCGATAAGACTATAATCCTTGTCATACGTAGTTACACTTTTCTGACTATAAAATTTGTAAAATTAAATTCGTCATGTTGGTATAATATTAAAGACAAAATTGTCATTGTCTTAAATTAAAAGATACTGACTGTATTTAAAAAAAAAAGACAGATACAATCAATTTAAAGATATGCCGTTTTTTAGAATTTTTCTTGTTACTGTCATTTTGCACATGATAAACAAAGAGGTTGGAAATGTCACAAAATTGTAACTGCCTATGGCAAGAACTATATAAAAAGTGAGTTGGCCAAACACACAAACACAAGCGTGTTTTGGATTAGTGTGTAATTAGTGTTAGAGATCGGCTTTATATTCAGTGACGGATTCAGGATTTTCCGAATGAAGGGGTTTACAGGGCAGAAAAAACACAAATGATTATAAAAGGCAAATAAAATTTTTAGAAAATAAACTATCTACCTAATTTTTGTAAAAAAAAAATAAAAAAATGAGTGCCAAATGCATTTAATTTTTTTTTCACTACAGCTTCAAAATATTTTCGTTCAAGGGGGGGGAGAACGCTGGCCCCTTAACCTCCTGGATCCGCTACTGGGTCCATAATCTAGACTATCTAGGTAGAGAGGCGAATTACTTTTTACAATGGCATTGTATCTATATCTATTACGTCAAAACACTTTTGGTAAACCACAGATTGATTCAGAAAACCTGTACAGTGTCCCACCCAAACTGATAGACATACAGTGTTGGTGAGAAATCATTCAAAACTGATTCATCATCATCATTATCATCATCTATATCTATACGGTATGTATTTTAATAGCAATGCAAAAATTACAGTGAGTGATATATGCAAAGCATTTGTTAGTGCAAAAACATTTTAAGTGCAAAAAACACTAATAGCAAATATGGTGAGTTAAATTGGTGCATTGTGCTGCTCTTCAATACGTTTGCAAAAAAAAATATTGCGTGATATTTATTTAAAGCAAAAACTAAAAAATATCAAAAATTTTCAAAAATACTACTACTTACGAATGAAGAGAGCGATATAACACCAAACATGATTTTTTTTAATTTTGGTTATTTCACTGATCTACATATATATTTTTTTATTCTTACAATTCGAAAAAATTCTAAAGGACAAAAAGACCTAAAACGTTGGCGCCTATGCGGTGGCACATAAAGAGAGGAAGCCAAGAACTTACTTAATAACAAGGTCTCTATACTTTTTTTTTACACAGGTTTCCTACAGAATTTGACCAGTCATGTGAACTTAACTGGACGACTGTAGCTGCGTCATCGGTCCTCCATAAAACAAATCGTATAAGGCCGGTATATACCCGGTGACGTAGATTTTTTAATCCAGTCAGGTTCAATGATCCTTCAAATTATGTAGGTAACCTGTAGTATAAAACCCTTGGCTCTGTCTTGCGGATTTTGATTTTTTTGTGTGGGGTTTTGTTGTGTGTCAATCTATTTTAATGGTTTATTATTTTTTACTGTATTTAATAACTTTTGACCATTTTATACATTTATTTAATTAAAAGACCTGTAAATTAATTGATTACAAGTACGTCCCTAACACAAAAAATGTTTTTTTTTTTGGAATTGTAAAAATAAAAAAAATATTAATCTGATCAGTTAGAACGGTTAGGTTTAGAAATGGACTGTCAACATGAGGTCAACATCGAGCGGGCTGTTGTTATTCTAGGTTATTGTTAACATTAGTCAATCCATCCAAATCATTCCATAATTCATTGAAAAGATGGCTGAATGGTTCTGTATAAAAATGCAAAAAATGACCTAAATGAATCCAAATTATCCATTCTTGGAGATGCATAGAATAGAATATTTCAGCTTAGGTATACCTATTAGAATCTAAAAATCGCTAGTAAATAAAGGATTTGGATATAGATATATCTACAGGGTGTCCCAAATTCGACATTTTTGGAGGTTTCCGGTATTCCAAGGGGAGATAGAAATAATATACTGACCTCCACTTGCGATTTACAAGAGACGATTAAACGTGAAAACTACGTATTTATGTAGCAAGCAATATTTAATTTAGAAAATTTTATTTTAATGGTTTTTTTATAAAGAATCCAACAATAAATTAAATTTTAAGTCACTTTTAGGTTTTGACTTTTGAGATGCTCGGCCTGCTAGATCAAAATGAGGGTTTTACTTTTGAGCTATTTTAAAAATCGAGTCTCACACGTAGGTCATTTTTTTCTATCTGTCCAGCAAAAAAACACCTGATACCTTAAATTTAGAAATAAGAAAGCTTAAAAGATTAAATTTTTAACAAAGGTATTAAAAAAATTCATTTAAAGAGAGAAAACTGGCATAAGTAGGTATACCTAAGCAAACATATAATATGGTTTAAAATGTAGGAAACAAGGATACTAAAACTTATTATTTAAAACATTTTCTAAAATGAAACGGTTGTCAAAAAAATCTTCTTGTTTGAAAAAAAAAAGAAACAAAAATTACGCTCTCCTACCTGCATCCATATCGTACCCATTATTGGTACCGTCATCAATATTTGGCATACCGCTCTCCTCTCCGTCTCCCGCATTACTAATGTACCAACCCCTCGAGTCACTCGTACCGATCGTTCCGGCAGGTGCGTTCTTGCATCCGAACCACCAGTACGCCGTCGATCTTGGGAACGCTGGTGACGTCACGTCGACCGCAAATGCACGATCGTTGAACCTATAAAGAGACAAATTCTGATGTACCCACAACTATTTAAAAATATCAATGTTAACTATAGTTCATTTCATAATTTTTGGAACAATATTTTACAATTTTTCAGTCTTACTCGCCATATCTCTTTTGCGCTCAAAGTGGGGGGGTTTGAGAGAGATGCAAGATGTTCCAAGGCATTCTGAGACGAGTTCTAAAGGAATCTTTACTACGGGGTATTTAGTCGATGGGAAGGTTCTTGTCGCATTTACTCGAAAATATCTCTTTGGTCCTCAGAGTAGTCGGGTTTGACAGAGATGTAAGCTGTCGCGATGTTTTAAAATTATAATTATCAACCAACTATTCTGATATCGCTCCATATCCTTTGTTGTATCGTTCTCTATCCTGCCTGCAATGTCTTCTGTCTCATTGATCGTGAATGATAGTCGGTAAATTTAGGTACCTACACCAATAAAACAAACGCAAGAATATACAAACCCGATTCACAAGTGCAGAACTTTTAGATAAATGGTTTTGTCAAAGTGTGAGATTAGAAGAATACCTATTTAAAAAAGTTTACAAAATTTTACAAAAATATATTTTGATGTTATAGAGCATGGTCTGAACAAAGTCTACAAAACCTACCTATAATAAGCATCCCCCTTATAGAAGTAAGTGTACCCATTGGTCCACTGGAAGGCTGCATCAATGTTATCTGGCACACCCTCCCAATTGGAAAGAAGCTTGGGGTAAGTGTTCTTGACCGGAGGTCTTTGGGTGGGATCGAACCTCCAGAATTTGCTTCCTTTGAAGAAGTAGATTTTGCCGTTGCCTGACCACACCATTGCGGAATCCAAGTTGTTGGGTATGCCGGTGAATCCCTCGGCTATTTCCTTGGGGTAGACACCGTCCATTTTTTTGCCCTTATACCTGAAATATTACAGAAAAATCTATCAACTAGTACATACATATACAAGGAAATATATTTCAGAATACTATACAGTGCTTTATAGAAGCCTGATCTGGACAAAAAACTGCCAAGATTACCAAACCTAACTTAACCGAAAAAAAGTTTTAACAAACCTCCAGTATTTGGATCCTTTAAAGAAATAAGTTTTCCCATTTTTGTAAGTAAAAGCGGCGTCTATATCTCCTGTCAGTCCTGGCCAACCTTCTGAGATTTTCTTTGGATAACCTTCAAAAATAAAAAATAATAAATTTAGGTATACTCTTTTTACAACAACTGCAAGTACAGCTATAGTATCATTAAGGGCTGCAGAGTTTTCAAACATGATTAATAAGATAACTGATAATGAGTACTGATGCATTCCTCATGATTAAAGGTAACATAATACCAACCTGCAGCTACACTCTCTTCAGTCAGTTTCCAATATTTGTCACCCTTGAAGATGTAAGTCTGCCCTTCGGCCGTATTGAAAATTGTGTCAATTTTTGGGCTTTGGCACAGGCTGTTATCTGTCGCTGAGTCATCGTCTATAAAAAATTAAATCAAATCATATCTAACACAATACAAGTTTTATTACAAAAAATTTAACATAAATTGATGTACGGTGTAAACAGAGCTTTATGCCTCCGATGGCGGCAAATTTGAAACTAGTTGAATGACCTCTCTGTCAGAAGGTATTAGCTGCAATATACCCATACCTGGTTGAGGGTGCTTTTTAGGCATATCCTGACTTTCATCCACATCGCCATCTTGATCATCACCTGGTGAAGCTGGCGAGGGTATCGATCTCTTGCCATAGAGTGCTTGGATGCCTCCTACGTCATCTTCATCCAAGCTAAAATTAATTAAAAAATAAATAAGGCGGGTAATTACTTTATTTAGCAAATATTATTTTTATTCTATTCAACTTTTACATTTTCTCCTGCTTCTTTAGCCATTAAATTTCAGGGAGCTTAAGCCCAAGAAGCTTATAACCTGACCTACAAAACGTCAAGTTTTAGGGGGCCAATTTTAAATTTGGGAGGGCTAAACGTCCTCGGAGGCCCCCTTATGGTAGGTAGGAGCTAACTTAATCTCTACTCAACATTGAGGCTTCCTTGAAATGACTATAAAACGAATTCGTCTCCATCAGGAGGTCTTGGGTCCGAAAACGCCTTCAGAAGGGCTATAAAATGCATTTGGCTCCTTAAGGACATCTTAAGTACCGAGGACGCCATGAGATGTGACTAAAAATTTAACTCTTAATAATTAAATTTTTTGATCACTCCTTAACGTTATTTGTCAACCTTTATTTCTAATTAAAGGATTTTTATTCTTTTGAGTCTAATCTTGCTAAGCCACTTTATGTAACTTACCTAAAGGTGGGATCGTAACCTCTATAAAACGGAGCCATAAGAGCTTGTCTTACGTCAGAATGACTGAGACCCAAAGAGTGGCCAAATTCATGGGCTGCAACTTGGAACAAGTTGGTACCCCTGTAACTGTTGATTGTCCAAGACTCGGAGGCATCAAAATGTGCATCTCCCCCAAAAACCTGTATATGAAAGTGTATAAAAAATGTTGAATTGGATTATTGCAATAGCTAGGAAACGGTATAAATATGCATGTTCTTTAAAAATATGATTTTTTTAGGCAAATCTTAAGCGCCTCCACCAAAAATGCAAACAACAAATATTATGAAATATATTTACAACACAAAAACAAAAGCGCAGCCTAGAGAGGAAAAAAGAAAAAAACTCGGGCTTCTGCAAATTTAATGTTTTATTAATTATTATGGAAATTCATTTCTACAGTAAAAAACCCAACAAATGAAAAAGTTAACATTCAGATCATCAAACTAGAACAATGGAGAGAACACTACAAGGGAATGCACGAAACGAGACCCGAATATCTGTCAGCCTCTTCGAGGAGAGACATAGAAGTAATCATCGAAAAAGAAATGATAAAGAATAGTATTAAAAAGCTTAAATCCAGAAAAGCTAGCGGACCTGGGAGCATATATGCTGAAATGCTCAAATATGGCTCAGATAAACTACTAGAACATCTCACATATATTATCAATCAATGCATAAACGGACATCCAGCACCTGATGATTGAAAAATTGCATCCATATCCTCAATACATAAAAAAGGAAATAAGCTGGATTGCAACAATTACAGAGGAATTTCAGTAACCAGACTTACCACTTTAAATAGATTGTACGGTAGGATACTTAGAGATCTAATAGAGAATGATTTTGATGAACAAGAAGAAGAAGAACAAAGTGGGTTTTGTGTAGGCAGATCTTGTAGTGATAATGTTTTTTGTCTTAAACAAGTAATTGAAAAAAGGAGTGCCAGAAATATAGAGACTCATGTTACTTTTTAGGACCTACAAAAAGCATATTATACCGTTCCAGTAGAAAAATTATGGACAGTATTAGAGCAAATTAATATCAATCATACATACATAAAAGCAAAACAACTATACAATATGGGTCAAAATCGAAAACTAAATTGAAAATCAACTTTCAAAAGAATTCCTGGTAACGAAAGGCTTAAGACAGGGATGTTACCAAAGCAGGTCCTAGGATGGCAACCAATAGGGCGCAGAAAAAGAGGGCGTCCTAAACTAGAATGGCAACAGTCAATCTAAAGATCAATTAGTCAAAAAAAACCAGACAGAAGATGATTGTCAGGATCGAAGGAGGTGAAGAATAGGCGTCGGATTACGTAGAAAAATTTTCTAAACCGACATAGTAGTAGTAGTAGTAAAATCGTATAAAATAATCTGATTTTCCAGTTTAAGAATCAACTACTAGCGATCTTCAAGACAACCCTTAGTTTAGTGACGAGCCGTGCACATAATTTTCTTTATTTTCTTTCTTGGCTGCGCCTTTGGAATATCAAGCAACAAAAAACGACACACACTTACTTTCCCAGGGTGATCATTCGGCACAAATGAGGGTGTATGCGATGGTGTGTACCAAGGGTGAGCGGGTGCACCCCCAAACGGAGTGTACCAGGGACTGAACTGTCTTCCCGCACCTACACCAAACTTTGGAAAGCCATTGTGCATACCATGAGTGTAAAAGCGTCTTACTGCGTAATTCTGGAGTGGTTCTTCAGAGTACGACTGTCTTGGTAATGTATCAATAGCAAATAAGCGATCAAAAGCATGTCTTGCACCAAAGCGTCTTGCAATATTTCGTGTGCAATTGTTACGAAACACAATATTATTCTTATCACCTTCACCATAAATTTGTGCATTTGTGTTAACATTCTGTACAGATTTTTCCAGTGCCCTATATTCTTGGGGATTATTGTAGGGACCTGCACCGGGCTTGTGGTAATATTGTGAAGACTCGCTAGATGGCATTTTATTGTGATATTGTGCAGAGTCGCTAGATGGCATTTTATACATTTCGTGTTGATAACCGTCTGGAGGCTGTTTGTGTGTAATGCGCATGTCCATACCAGGTGATTATTGAGGTGTGCATGAAAAAGTCAGTGCAAGTGTGGATTGATAAGCAATATTATTAATAACATATTAGAGTGTTTTTGGCAGTTACTAGAGATTTACTGGAAGTGAAATAAGGTCTAGCAGTAATAATGCTGGCAGCATATTGAGTTCTACGCTTGCGCCGTTGTGGCGTAAAATACGGCTTTAATAAGAATTGTGCTAGACTTTTATTATTACGCGAATGAAGTCATACAGTATTTATGTAACTTGACCTTTTTCGACGGTTTGTTGAAATTTATCATCTGAGAGACGAATTCAGGTGCAAAAAGTTTCGAAACAGTGGTTCAATAAATACGTCATCAAAACGTCATCAATTGGTGACCCCCACGTGACAATATTTTCGAATTTATGAGCGTTATACGATGAAATACCGTTTACAGAGGTGTAAATTGTAAACTTTTTGTCAATATTTTAGTAAAAAGAAAATGTATTAATAAAAAAATTAGAATATAATATTGATTTTTCAAAACGAAGTTTTACCTCGTTTCAAAACATGACATAGCTTACGTGAATTGGCTAATTTCAAAGGCGTCCACAAACGCTACGTCACGTTTCGGCAAAAATGAAAAGGTGGTGCATGTTTTGTTTTTGTTTTTTGAATTGTGTTTTCACTGATTTATGAGAAGTGATGGAGCACATAGTATTCGAAAAAATTATAAGAAGAAACGGAATTATCCTTTAAAATGAAGGCATGGATATTCTTTGTCAGGTCAAAAACACGATAGCCACGAACGGAGTAATGACGTCACCAAATATTGATGACGTATTTATTGAACCACTGTTTCGAAACTTTTTGCACGAGAATTCGTCTCTGAGCTCTTACTTTTATAACTAACAATGTTGCATTTTATGTTTGTTTTCTTTTGCGGAGATGTTATATTACAAATTTTTTGATTATTTGCATCGTTTTTTTATTATTATTGTTTTATACAAAGAGAAAATTAATGAAAAAAGAATCCAATCGTGATTGCTGTACGAAAATTACGTATTGTTCTTCTGAATGATTGTAAAAATCCAAGTTAAAGGCATTTCTCGCTTGCAATCCGTTGTCCCCATCCCTGCCTACAGTTCATATCATTATTTTTGAGACAACTTTTTACAACTTTTTTTCGTTGACCTATGCTATTTGTTATGGTAAACAGCTGATAACTGTCAAAAAGTTATCTCAAAAGTTATAATATAGAGAAACCAGCAGATGGTCCATTATAATAGCCACCATTTGATTTGAATTTCAAATTGCAACAAGAGCCCACGCGCTTTTACCAAAGGCCTACTTTTACAACGTTGCGGTTGCTATCACGGTACCAGCCAGGTCCTAAGGCAAACCCTATGCATAAAACAAATGCTGGGTTGTTAAGGTGTAAACTCAATGTTTTACTAAAAATAATGGTAACATTTAGGGCAAAAAACAGAGGTTTTGGAACACTAAAGATAAGCATAACACAAACGTTAAATTAGTAGTTTTACACGCCTTCAACTTTTTGTTTATTTATATTTGTTTATTTATTATTATTAGACTTATGGCTTTTTACAAACCAAACTAGTGAATTTTAGTAAAAAATTCGACTGCATTAAAAAAAAACAATGCAAAACTAACCTTAAAAAATAACGGTAACATTAAAGGACGACCACCGTAAGTACCGGGCGCCGTCACCGTAAATAACAAAAACGGAGCGAGAAGCTGCTCATGCGCAGACTCAATAATAACAATAAAGGTAAATAAAGTGTAAAATACGCTACCCAAAATGTCCTTAATAACTCATTTTTCGCTGCCCCGTTATAGTCCGGCACTGTTTAAATAAACTAGTTGCCTTATTACTGCTAGCCTTATTTTGTAATTTCCAATAAGTCTCTATTGTTAACGTCAATTTTGTTATAGTTTTCGTTAAGTTTTTGGTTAATAACGATACATTTTCGTCACAAAAAAAAACAGATTTTTTTCGAACGCGTCAAGCTATAACGTAAAAGATCTTTCATTTCACTGTGAACTAACATATGACCAGTGGCGGATCCAGTGGGGGGCCAGAGGAGCCCGCCCCCTCCCAAACATATTAACTTATTTTTTTTAAATTTCGCCTGCGGCGCTATTAATCTTCTTTAGCTACTAAATTTCAAACCTCAATTTCTATCAAAAACCATAAAAAAAATTTTGATGTTTGCTGCCAATTTGCCCCCCCCCCCTGGGGGTCGACGTGTGATATGTACTGAACAAAAACACCCTATTTATTAAGCATATTTCACTATACGTTTATTTTTAAATCTATAAAAAATATTTCTAGCAAAAAAGCTTTATCAAATCTCTTAAAACTGCTGCTGAAAAGCACAAAAACTATTTCTTTCCATTGCAGTGAATATGTAGTATTGTCCGGCCAGAATAAAATGAGGTGCAAAAGAGATGGCTTCAATTAGCGCTATCTTTCTCTGTCCAGTGCCGTGCTATAATTTTTTAATTCATCATTATCAGGTATTCATTTTATATTTTACTCCTCCCAAGCCTTTTCTTGCTGCAAAGCTCTTTTTCTTACAAAGAAATATTTCTTCCAAACTTTTATACCTATTATATTATATCGAGAAACCTAAAAAAATACTAATTGACTTTCTAAAAATTACAAAAATCCAAAACCATTCCTTATATCTTCAAAATTGGAACTTGACATAGTATTATTAAAAAAATTAAAATATGTAAAAGTATTTCTTTTTAAATTTTAGAATGTGTTTGAAACTTGCATAGTCATCCTGTTTGAGCCCAGCGATAACAATAGAAGCCCAATAAAAGGTTGTGAATTGTGAACGTGCCGGAGTCTAATTGAATCAGCGGCAACAATAAAAACTCAATAAAAGGCTGTGAATTTTGAACGGACTGGAGTTGATTTCGTTAAACGTATCAGATGAGTACCGTTTTTTCTTATAATATTAAAAGTTTGTTCATGGTAAAATTGCTAAAAATGAAGACCACCCAGTAAGACAAAAGTGCTGTAAATAGAGGAAGATAGATTGAGTTGAGCCGTCTCTTTTGTTCCTCATTTTATTCTGGCCGGATAGTAATGGCTTCATTTTTTATAAATAATATGTTTACAATTTTTTTTTGTCGAGGCAATTGGAAAAAAGTTAGGGTGAGGACCATTAACGTAACGTTCATAATGAGGATATGTTTTTATTTTTGGTTATCAAGGTAAATTCATAAAACGTAACCTGCAAAACTACTGCTGATAATTAAAAATCTGCCTTTTTTTGCGGTATAGTGAAATATGCTATTTATATTTTTATACAGTCCAGTATTTAAATTTAGATATTTTAAAGCGGTATTTTAAATCTTAAAACTGGTCTATACAAAAATTTATTCTACTATAACTGACAACAACATGAGTTTTTTCATGAAATTTTCATGTTTACCTATAATGATAACAATGTATGAAAAATTTATATAAATTATAAATAATTAAACAATTAAAGCTTGTTACAGATGAAATAAAAATACCCAAAGCAGGATTATAATGAAAAAAATACTCACAGGAAAGTAGGCGTGTGCTAATGTACCTCCTGGTCCATCAAAAGGATCTCCATCTCCATGTTCCCCACTTTCAAATCTATACAAAAAAATTGAATTTTAAAAGAGTCCATGCATCTCTCAAAAGTTCAGTTTGCAATATTACAAAGAAAAATACCCTATGCCTTCTCGACTAATCACATAATTCTTTATTGCTTCGGACAGGGGCGCCATTAGGGGGGGCTAGCTTAATCTCCTCCACCCCCCCCCCCCCAAGCTAAAAATAAGCCTATCAGGGGCGCACTGGAAGTCCGTAAAAGTTTTCGTCTGTGGCGTCTATAGTTTGTTATTTGCCAGTTTTCACAAAATTTTTTGATCTAAGGCGCCTTTTAACCTTCCTAGCCCGCATAGCAATGGCTCGAGAAGGTATTATTTTTGACGAAAATTTTTTTTTTGAGATAACGCCGAACATGTCTTATTTGGTTGTATTTTGACCTATCCTAGCAATATCGTCGTGATGTCTGTCTGTGTGTATATTATTTCTGTCCGTAACACGATAGCTTCTAAACCGCTGAACCGATTTTCATAAAATTTTCAGATAAAATAGTGTCCGACACTCTTACAAGCTGGTTAGACTTTGGGTAAAATTCATTAATGCTAATGACAGTTTTTTGACAATTAAAAATTTTTAAAATGCTAACTTTCTAACGGAGCATCGTGTCAATATACAGTTTTCGGTATATTGTAGACTATATTTTTCTCAATAATTCGTGTTATAACCGAAAACTTCGTAAGGGCTTTAGTTTCTGAGATATTTACAAAAAAAACTGTTTTCAAAGCTAATATATTATCATGGCTTCACTTGAAGTGTGCTAATAAGCTAGCTAGGAAGGTATCAGATCCGTCAATTATTTTTTAATATTTTTTTATTTCCTAAAACTTTTGCTTTTACCAAATTTTTTTTGTGGCGCCAATTTGTGTTCAAAAAATATCTTTTATAAAAAAAAAATTCTTCTGTGGCGCCATTTTTTTCAAAAAATTTCTAATTTAGTTATACCTATTTTGTCCAATTTTTCTGTAGTTTTTTTTATTACAAATTTTTATTTAGGCGGCGATAATTTTTCCAAAAAGTACCACTGCTTACATTTTCGCCTTGTAAACAAAATTCTGCTTTACGATTTTTTCGGAAAGCAAGTTGCTTCTCTGGTTTCAGGTTTTGTTTAGGACATGAAGCAAGACTCAAAATAAATAAGAACGTTTAAAAACAAATCTTGTTTCAACTAACTTACCTAATTTCGATATGCACTTGTCCAGACTTGGGAGTAAACGTCAAATCGGTGACAGTACCCCAGACGTCGAAGGCACGTTGAATTTCCAGATCAACATCTTTTCGTTTCAGTTTGGGCGGGTACTTTGAGATTTTGTAACTGAGGTTTTTCACTTTCCAGCGACTTCCTGCAAAAATAGTGGAGATTGGAGAAATACTGGTCATGTACAAGGTTTCTTTCGATGTTTTTTGGGATCGCAGGTATTTTTACGGCAAAAAACGACCAAAAGGTTAAACGCTTTTTGCCTTGCCAAGTCCCACATAGCACAAAAATCACATCAACGTTAAATTAACGTGAACAAAAATATTAAAGTTATTTTTTACTAGAAAACAACCTCATACCATGTAATATTTGTTTTGTTAAATCTACATGCTTAAAGATAACTTTAAAAATACTCCCCAATCTATGGGCACCTAAGCTCACACTGGATACTATAGTTATAGTGTATCTACGTAAAAGCTAATATAACTAAAAACTGAAGTATATTTTATTGAACTCCAGACTCAATTACCTTTCGTTTGATACCACACAAGCCATGTTTTGACTTAAACTCTAATTTTTCAAATCTACCCCCACCCTTTTTTTAAAAACTAAAATGTATTTTGTTTAACTCCAGACTCAATTACCTTTCGTTTGATATCACACACGCCATATTTCCACTTAAACACTAATTTTTGAAATTTACCCCCACTCTTTTTTTTTAAATAAACTAAAATGTATTTTGTTTAACTTCAAACTCAATTACCTCTCGTTTGATATCACACACGCTATATTTTTACATAAACTC
This sequence comes from Aspidapion aeneum, assembly GCA_963576565.1. Taxonomy (NCBI): domain Eukaryota; kingdom Metazoa; phylum Arthropoda; class Insecta; order Coleoptera; family Brentidae; genus Aspidapion; species Aspidapion aeneum. The sequence goes on from OY755041.1 coordinate 105,655,775, forward strand.
TAATTTTTGAAATCTACCCCCACCCTTTTATTTGGCTTGTGTTTGGTGGATTTCGTTCATTTTTAAATGGGACCATCTTGACCCAAAACCCAGCCTGGGTACCAAATTTCATTAAAATCGGGCAAGCCGTTTTTGAGTTATGCGCGTTGGTCGTTACAGACAGACATACAGACACACAGACAGACAGACAGACAGACAGACAGACAGACAGACATACAGACAGACAGACAGACAGACAGACGGCGCAACAAAAAAGTTTCAAAATCATCTGAAACGCAAAGATATATAAAAAATTTTGAAATCGGAGCAACTTTTTTTTTTCGAAAAAATTAGGATCACCATAGCTCACACTACTATAGTATAGTAGTAGTGTGAGCTAAAAAAGGAGCAATCAAGCTATAAAAATATAATTTTTGCTGAAGTTTCTGGTGCTGTGTATATAACGTCTTTTTTACCCTCGTTATTTTCATGTGCCAAATTCACACTTGAAAAGTCCTCCACAACATGTTTTTTAATCAAAAAAAGCCGCGAAAACCTGTTCTAGAAGCTCTCTAGATAAAGACTTGTTAAAAGTAATAACTTTCTGCGTCTTTTTTGTCACGTTTTTTTTAATAACTTTTTTTAACCTAAAAGTAACGCGAAAGGAAGTTCAAAAAGTTTACTAGCTTAAGACTACAGCCCTTCAAGACAATTTTAAAAGATGGCGCTCAAGGCAAGACATAATCTCTATACATACATTATGTTTCCTTTAAAAGCTAAACAAGATTTTTCAAACAATATTAATGTTTCTTTATCAGGTTAATGACCGATGCGCCGTGATCGTGAAGGATCAGAGGGATTAGTTCATTAACTGATTGTTGGAGATTAGAGGCCAAAGCACTCCCGGATAGATTTCGAAGTGAAAAACGTGGCTAATAGGTGGCGCTGCGTCTCAAAAATATTTAGTAGAAAAGCCATTCAAGTTGCGTTTTAAAATTCGTGTAGAAAAGACGCGAACTTAATGTGATTTTGACGTTGATAAAAATTTACTTACAATTCACTTGAAAATAACGTAAAAAAATTGCCGTCCTGATTTGATAATGGTGTTATTACAACGCCGTTTTTAGCAACGTTATTTTTTATAACGTTAATGAATGACCTATTAAGCTTGTTTTTAGATATGAAATAAACGATTTTTTCTAGCACTTTTCACGCGTTATTTACGTGTTAAACACGGGATTGTGCTATGTGGGGTCGTTTTTAGGCAAAGGGGGTTTTTGAAAAAAATTTCCTAACATGCAGAGTTATCAGGTACCCGTGTAAATCCCTCTTAATTATACTAAATAATAGGTAGGTATCATTGAGTTGTATAACGCCCTAAAAGGGCGTTAGAGACGGAAAGACAAGGCATTTTTTATTGACCCTATCCAATTTGGTTCCTATGGTCGGGTATTTCTTTTACAATAAAAACAGAGATAGACATTATTGAACATGTGAAACGGACAAAGATAGGGTGATTTTGCATGCTAATAATACCCTAGATAATATAAGGGTACTTTTATCTCTTTCACACTGACGGCATAAGTGCGACAGAAAAGCAGCTGGCTACCTTTAATCCACCTGCCGTATTTTGAGTGATTCTACCTGTTAGTCCGTGTATACAGGGAAAACTGATAGACAATGTTGTCTAAGTACGGAAACGATTTTTTTGAATTTTGTGCGGGAATATTACAAAAAGAAATCTTAAAACGTTTAAAAACAAGTTTAGAAGTAACTATTTGAGTTTAAACATGGTCCAAAATTGTTTTTTGTGCAAAAGAAGAAAAAAAATCCATAAAAAAACAACATTTCATGGGTAAGTCGTCTTGACAGATAGTTTTTCCTAAAACACGAGAAAGTTCAGTAGCGTCACGATAGATAGTTTTTTCTGCGACCGTGCGATTTTACCCTCACACATTTTGATTCAGAAAGTGTCACTTCCCCGCACTTTTTTTTGCATTGCATGAAAATTAACAAAAAGTATTTGATTTTCTTAAAAATGATTTCTTTTTAAATTCTTACATACCGATTTTTATCCAGTTGTTTTTGTTTTTTCGAACCAAACTTTTGACATGTCACGGTCGAGTTTCATACATCTTGATGAATTGTTACACACACTGATCTATGTTTTTATAAATTTCGATAAATTTAATGTTTTTTGCGGACTTTACAGTAATTTTAAGTTAAATTTTGGTCTTTCATCGCGAAAGTATATATTTATTATTATATGACCACCGCGACCGGTCTACAGGCCGGTATCATATGTTTATGTCCTTCTAATGTCATTTGACTATCATGCTGTCTTACTTAATAAGGTCACTTAGTTTAATTAATAATTTTGTCCTACATAATATAAAAGAAGAATAGAAACCAACAAAAAATTTGTGACACTTCGATTACCCATTTTCTTTGATTGCGATGGATTAGGGTGACCAGATTACGGTTTATTAGGGTGCCCAGAGTGCGCAAAAAAAGATTTTGAAAAATTTCCCTAAAAAAATTGAAGACCAAACACTCACTCGCCACTCAATGTTTATGGTCGCATACACTAATCCTAAGTCGTGTATTCATTGTCCTAACTCGATTTCCGACGATTATGGACAATGGTTACCCCCTGGACATAAACCTAACAACTTTTACTATATTTATTAACAATAGGTAGGTTAGGTTTGGTTAGGTTGGGTTAGGTTGGGTTAGGTTGGGTTAGGTTGGGTTAGGTTGGGTTAGGTTGGGTTAGGTTGGGTTAGGTTGGGTTAGGTTGGGTTAGGTTGGGTTAGGTTGGGCTGGGTTGGGTTAGGTTGGGTTAGGTTGGGTTAGGTTGGGTTAGGTTGGGTTAGGTTGGGTTAGGTTGGGTTAGGTTGGGTTAGGTTGGGTTAGGTTGGGTTAGGTTGGGTTAGGTTGGGTTAGGTTGGGTTAGGTTGGGTTAGGTTGGGTTAGGTTGGGTTAGGTTGGGTTAGGTTGGGTTAGGTTGGGTTAGGTTGGGTTAGGTTGGGTTAGGTTGGGTTAGGTTGGGTTAGGTTGGGTTAGGTTGGGTTAGGTTGGGTTAGGTTGGGTTAGGTTGGGTTAGGTTGGGTTAGGTTGGGTTAGGTTGGGTTAGGTTGGGTTAGGTTGGGTTAGGTTGGGTTAGGTTGGGTTAGGTTGGGTTAGGTTGGGTTAGGTTGGGTTAGGTTGGGTTAGGTTGGGTTAGGTTGGGTTAGGTTGGGTTAGGTTGGTTCAGTTTGAGTATGTTCGGTTAGGTTCCGCTAGGATTGTTTAGGTTAGGTTTAGTTATATTCGGTTAGGTTCGGTTCAGTTTAAGCAAATAGAACCGAACCAAGCCGAACCGTTAGATTCGGTTTGATTTGGTTCATTTCGATACGGATGGGTTCAGTTTGCTTTTGTTCAGTTAGACCTTCGATAAATTTTAAAAAAGTAAATAATTATTAATTTTTAGTGTTTTAAGGAATAAAAATTGATATAATGTTCAATTAAACTAATTTTTATTTGTAAAAATGTAGGAATCATAATTTTCTTGATTTTGTTTTGAATTTCATGCTTTTTTAAAAATTGTGCATTTTCATAAAAGGACCAAAAAAACTGACCCGATTTGGATCAGTGACCTTAGTTATTTCAAGTTTTTGTTGACAGCTGATAGACGTCAGGGACCGTTTTGTTTCAGTTTGAAATGAGAAAATGCTTCTTTTGTAGCAATTTGTATGGGTTTTAATGGGGTTTTAAGAATGTTTCAATTTCAATTTTTTTAACAAAATCAACGATAGTCCGCAATTTTTTTTTTATAAATCACTATAAAATGGTCTAAAATTATCATTTTTCAAAAAACTTCGTAGTTTTAAGAAAGGTGGTAAAACGTACCAGACCCCTGAAATGTGTTGCAGTCTAAGACAACTGGGCGCCGCCAACTCGGCGCCACCAACTGGGCGGCAGGCCAACTGGGCGCCGGGCCAACTTGACGCCGAGCCAACTGGGCGCCGGACTAAAATATTTTTTCTTGATAAAATGTGCAGATGAAAAACAACCTTAAAAAAATTAAAGTGACGGATCCAAAATGGCGGACTTTCTTATTTATGCATCGATATGTATCGAATATGGAACTTGGCGGTGTTTCAAGTCGCAGAACACTACACCTACCAAATTTCAACACTCGACTTAATAGATGTTGAAAGTTTTGTATAAATAACATATTTATTTTGTTTTTATCTGCACATTTTATCGAAAAAAAAATAGTCCGGCGCTGAGTTGGCCCGGCGCCCATTAGGCCCGGCGTGGCGCCCTGTTGGCGGCGCCGAGTTGGCCCTGCGCCCGGTTGTCCCATTTCGAATTGAAATTTTTAGTTACGAAATTTCATCTGACTCGAGCATAACTTGTAGTCCACCCAAGAAAAGAAGAGTTGAAGAAGACCCTTGTTCAAAGAAAGAAAATATTTTACCTGGAAGGTACAACATTTGTAAAGTTCTAAGATGAAAACAATAATTTTAATACATCCACTGCACTTAGCATGCTTAGAAATTCTTTTTACTCTTTTTTTTTACTGAAGAGAATTTTGTAAACACACACAAGTAAGTATTCATGATTATTTATTATTCAAACAGAAAATTGTTGATAAAAAAATTCTAGTGGAATTCAAAATTTTTATTTTGCGCCGCCACTGCCCTTTTTTATCCAAGACAAGCAAATAGAATATTTTTGCGATGTTGCATGTTTCCGGACTCACCAAACCGAAATTCTATTTTCATCCCTATTTTGCTCATTAAATTCTTACTTGTATTTGGTCAATTGCGATAAAAGCTTGATATAATGGCAATTTTGGCCCATGCCGGGTCTACCCGTAGGGTATAGAAGTCAATGGTAGGTATTATATTTATTATGTTCTTTGATCATAACATATCCATATATTTTAATAATTTTGATTTCCTTATAGGAAGTATTTTCGAATTCTTGCCGCACGCCACATGACAAATACGTAAAAAGATAAAAAAATACAGATTTAAATGATCAGGTGTACTTGTACTTAAACAATTATATTATTATAATGAATTGGTTAATAATTTATGTTATGAATAAAACAATAAGGCAAATTTTTTACTTTAAAAACCGCAACGGTGGCTTTGAGTGTCTATTTGAGCCATAAATTATGTCTTCTTTCTTTGAGACAATTAGCAATGAGTCACTTAATACTGTTAATTGTCCAAAGCTATACACTTTTCAGTTTAATACCCCCTCATTTTAAAAAACGCCATTTATTATAACGAGACATAACCAAAATATAAGTCTCATAAAGTCATGAGCATGAAGTTAGCGAAGCACCCATCGCAAATCGAATCGCGACTAGGTGCATAATTTGCCGTTAATTAGTCCTTAATTAGTTGTGGAAAAATTAATTTTGCCGCTCTTATTTTTGACCGTTTTTTTTAGTGCTTCGCTAACTTAATATGAAGTTACCGAAGCACCCTCGTAAAAAATGGCTCTAGACATGACCTATCGAAACCGAATATGGTGGATAATTTGCTGTTAATTAGTCGTTAATTAGTTGTGGAAAAATTAATTTTGTCGCTCTTATTTTTGACCGTTTTTTTGGGTGCTTCGCTAAATTCATATGAAGTTAGCGAGGCATCCTCGTCAAAAATGGCTTTACACATGACCTATCGAAATTGAATATGGTGGATAATTTGCCGCTTATTAGTCGTTAATTAGTTGTGGAAAAATTAATTTAGTCGCTCTTATTTTTGACCATTTTTTTGGGTGCTTCGCTAAATTCATTTGAAGTTAGCGCGGCACCCTCGGCAAAAATGGCTTTAGACATGACCTATCGAAATTGAATATGGTGGATAATTGATTTTGTCGCTTGTCTCTTTGTATCTTTTTTGGGTGCTTCGCTAACTTCATATGAAGATAGCGAAGCACCCTCGTCAAAAATGACTTTAGACATGAACTATCGAAATCAAATATGGTGTATAATTTGCCGCTAATTAGTAGTTAATTAGTTGTGGATAAATTGATTTCGTCGCTTTTATTTTTGAGTATTTTTTTGGGTGCTTCGCTAACTTCATATGTTGGCACCCATCGCAAATCGAATCGCGACTAGGTGAATAATTTGCCGTTAATTAGTCGTTAATTAGTTGTGGAAAAATTAATTTTGTCGCTCTTATTTTTGACCGTTCTTTTGAGTGCTTCGCTAACTTAATATGAAGTTACCGAAGCATCCTCGTAAAAAATGGCTCTAGACATGACCTATCGAAACCAAATATGATGGATAATTTGCTGTTAATTATTCGTTAATTAGTTCTGGAAAAATTAATTTTATCGCTCTTATTTTTGACCGTTTTTTTGGGTGCTTCGCTAAATTCATATGAAGTTAGCGAGGCACCCTTGTCAAAAATGGCTTTAGACATGACCTATCGAAATTGAATATGGTGGATAATTTGCCGCTAATTAGTCGTTAATTAATTGTGAAAAAATTAATTTTGTCACGTTTATTTTTGAGTGTTTTTTTGGGTGCTTCGCTAACTTCATATGAAGTGGTGAAAATGGCTTTAGACATCGCCTATCAAAATCTAAGAAAGTGTATAGTTTGCCTCTTATTAGGTGTTAATTAGTTGTAAGTAAATTGATTTTGTCGCTTGTCTCTTTGTGTCTTTTTTCGGGTGCTTCGCTAACTTCATATAAAGATAGCGAAGCACCCTCGTCAAAAATGGCTTTAGACATGACTTATCGAAATCAAATATGGTGAATAATTTGCCGCTAATTAGTCGTTAATTAGTTTTGGATAAATTATTTTTGTCGTTTTATCCTCTTTTTGTGTTTTAGTGCTTCGCTAACTTCATATGAAGTCATAAAAGGACAAAATTAAAATCGAAACGTCTAACCACGGATTTGCTCATGTCTTCTTTTTATAAATGAAGTTTTTTAGTAGAGTAAATTTGTAAAATAAAGCTGCAAAAAGGGTATATTTTTTTATATTTGGCATAGTAGTACCTAACACCAAAAGCTAAATTTTTATTCGAGGATCCCCGATTTTCCGGCCTCAGAATCCAAGATGGCGTCTGCCAAAGTTAAGAAAAAAAATGATTTCCTTGTTTTAAGAGGAATTAAATTAATTTTCATAAATTTACTTTAAGTGGGATATACTCAATGTAAAAATGTAAAAAAAATTTACACTTGTCACTGCAAAACAAAATGGCGGCTATATTTTAAAAACATCGTTTTTCCTCGACATTTTCTTTATTTTTTGTGCTATATTTATTTTTAATACCTCATATTAAAGCTACTGACCAGTTCTTTAAACCTGCTTAAATGAAATGATAAGTTTCCCAGCCGACACAAAGATGGCGCTTAATTTGTCAAAAATAAAAGAGACCTTTACAACCAGTAGACCAAATTAAATTTTTACAAAAAATTTTTTTGGATTTTATCAGTAGTAAGCCAGATTTTGTAAAAATTTATAAAAAGTTACAATTTGACATTTAACATTTTAAGATGGCGGCCGAAGTTCAGATAAAAAAGTAATTTTTTAGTTCTTGTTTGACACAACTAGTATTGCCGTGTAATATATTGATTTATACTAAATGGGGGTCGCCGATTATAAATATTTCATAATAAATGACACATGTCTATTATTATGCAAGATGGCGGCGGTCAAAATATAAATACAACAGTACACGCTAAAACGCTCTAAAAAATAATTGCTCAGAAAACAAATATCCAAAAGCGTTGTTTCCTTTCTTTTTAGTTTCTGAAGAAGGTCTTTGGACCGAAACGTCAATAAATGTCAATCCATATTTGCTAGTTTTATTAGAACTACATCCCCAAGAAACCAACAAAACTAAATATATATATATATATATATATATATATATATATATATATATATATATATATATATATATATATATATATATATATAAGATCCGAACGGCATTTGTTGAGCATGAATGCGAACGAGACATTCGTTTGTTCTCGCAGCGAGGCATGCGTTTTCGTGCTTAAGTAAATACGCGGCTTTGTAGAAGGCGGTGGACGAGACAACTTGTTTTTTTTTGCCTTCGCAACGTATTATAGCTTGTAGCGTTCATAATCCTTGCTCCTCATTTAGATAACGGAGGGCTACCAAATTTTGCTTACCTTGCAAAGCATATCTCTTAGCCCTATTGTCCCCAGTGCCCACTTTGTCTTTAACGCCGCATCGCGGCAATGCCATTGTTTCTCTTGTCTGGTCATCCAGTTCGCCTGCAAAAAAATATATCGTAATTAAATATAAAAACATACCAGAACATTAAAATAACAATAAATGAAATTAACTAGAAAATTTACTGGCTTAGTATAGCAAAATAACTAAGCTTAATAAATATGCTTCTCCCCAGTTGTTTAATTTGTTTAATTTTTTTAAGAATTACCCTTATGAATATCCACTGTAATGTAAATAAGGACATGTGTAGTCAGTTTTATTTTATAGTTTATAGCATAGTTCATACAAATTAAGGAAAATATAAAAATATGCCTATATACGACAATACTTATAGACAATATTTTAGTATATTTACAATTAATTGGTTCGGTGGTTTTCAAAATAAAAAAGAAAACACTTTGAGGTGGCGCTAATTGGGACAGGTACCTTAGATATATTTATATTTTTTTAAATCACATGGTCTGCTTGGTAAGGTAGACAGTCACTTTACCCAATTTTTGATCTATTTTTTTATTATTTCAAAATGGGTGTCACAATTTCCTTTAGCATTGACACTCAAATAAATACTTAATTGAGTATGTTTAGCACAATGGAAAATCGAAAATTATATTTTTGTCCTTTTTTTTACAAGATGTACAAGTGGTTGTTAAAATAAATTTTCAAGGTTGGCTAATTTTACAGTGTGCAAAATGTTACGTTGAAAAATCGTGTATTAATTTTTATTGTTAAATATCTGTTATGAAGAAGAGTAATTATGAAGATGTATTTTATTTTATTTTTTTTAAAGAAAATAAATGGAAGATATTTTTTTACGAATAGTAACTTTGTGTTTTTTTAAATACAAAGTGTTAATTACAGGCAAGTTTTTTATCACGAAAAATCTATAAAATCTTCATTTTTAATAAAAAAATATTACTCGTTCAGTTAATATTATTAAAATATTTTTAAAAATTCCCAACAAAACATAAAAAAAAACTCTAAAAATAGTATTATTATTACAAATAATAGAGACCTATTGCAATAGAGCCAGGCAATAATTGTGACCGGCACTATTCTGACATTTTCGCATTATAAGAACAGCTGTTTTCTTACAAAATTAGGCCTATTATAAGAGCCAAAATTAATAGTGCCGCCACTATTAATGGAAAATAAACGACTGGATTTATAAATTCGACTTTGGTACGTCAATTTTGAGACATCAACTGTCAGTTTTTAATGCGAATCTGTCAGAATAGTGCCCGGCACAATTAGTGCCTGGCACTATTGCAATAAGTCCCTAATAATTAATCTAGAGTTTCAAATTATATAGTCCACAGTAAGTCGTTATTTTGATATTTTTGGGGATGGGGACACGACCTAATCGGCCATTACCCTGTTAGGAATTACTTTCAAGAATTTGGCCGAGGAAAAACTTGGCCTTCCTGGCAAAATTAAACAATTTACGAAAATTTAGCCTGTTACTCATTACGTCAAAAATCGACCGGTGTATTTTGGACTAATCGGTTATTTAATCTAGATTCTAGATGATATTAAAATCCAGAAAGTTGCTGTTAACTGTTGGGTGTTTTTTTTTCATTTGGAAATATTCCTGAATCATTTAAAAACCTGCACAGTTGACATAAGCGTACTCATTATGTCTAATTGTTAGTTTTTGGATTATCTCAAAAAATTCTTTGTTGTGCCCCCATCTACAATACAAATATAACCTTATCTATTTAAATTAGATTTTTTTTCTAAATCAATAGATAACGATATTTTTCTGTATTGGGTGAAGGTTAGGACAAACAGCCACCATCATAAAAAATGATAGGTATTAGAATTATTATTTTAAAAAATGCGTTGCAAAATTGCGTTATTTTTAAAGTAATACATACACAGGAAGACTTTTTACTAAATATAATTAAAATATATTTTTTAAACTTTTACATATAAAATACACAAATTAACATTTTTTATACGTAAGTAGGTAATAGACAGGTATAAAAAAAAAAATTTCTGGAACGCTTGCCCAAACTTTGCTTCGAATGCATTATAAACTGTCACCGCTTTCGGAAAGTAAGTACCACAGTACCTTTCCGCACTTGTTAGATAAAAATCTATTCATATAAAACTTAAAACTAATTCCATCCCATCAATTTGGCTTTCGAGACAAGCATTCCACGATAGATCAAGTACATAGAATTACTAATATAATAGAAAAAGCACTAGAAGAGGGAAAAGTTTGTTCTGCAGTTTTTCTAGATGTAGCACAAGCATTTGACAAAGTGTGGCATGAAGGCCTTACTTTTAAACTAAAACGGTTTCTGCCAAAACAATATTTGGATATTTTGGAATCATACATATCTGATAGACATTTTAGAGTAAAACAGGAAGACTCATACTCAAATTTAAGAGAAATTCAAGCAGGCGTGCCCCAGGGTAGCGTACTAGGCCCTTATCTATACTTATTATTCACTTGCGATATCCCAAAGCCAGAAAATTGTCACTTAGCAACATTTGCAGATGATACTGGTTTATTGACGGTAGAAAAATCTATTGAAAAATGCATAGAAAAACTTCAGGATGCAGTCACCGAAGTTCACAGTTGGACCACAAAGTGGCGAATAAAATTAAATGAAACCAAATTAATTCATGTTGATTTTACAAACAAAAATATAAATCACATACAAATAACAATTAACAACATTCCCGTACCATATTCAAATCAGGCAAAATATCTCGGTATAACACTTGATGCCAAATTGCGCTGGAAAGCACATGTTAAGAAAAAAAAAAGAAGAACTTGAGATAAGGTATAGAAAAATGAACTGGCTAATTGGAAGGAAGTCCAATTTAACAATTCATAATAAGTTACTGCATTATAGACAAATACTGAAACCAGTATGGACATATGGTATTCAACTATGGGGTTGTGCTAAAGAGAGTAACATTCTAGTTTTACAGAGATTTCAAAATAAAGTATTAAGAAACATTGTGAATGCACCTTGGTACGTTCGAAATAGTGACCTTCATCGAGATCTAAAAATCGAAACTGTAGCAGAGACTATAAAAAAGGACGCAAAAAGCCATGAAGATAGACTTCATCGGCATGTGAATGTGGAAGCAATTCAGCTTCTAGGCAATACTATACTAGTTCGAAGACTAAAAAGAGTGAAGCCGAGTGAATTATATAAAACAAAATAATGCTACAAACACAACACAATTGTGAGTTACAGACTAAACAAAGCGGGGAGAACTGTTGAGTGAACCCTAAGTTTAAATCTGACTTTTCTAGTAAATTAAGTTAAAACAAAATTGCTAATTAGTCTTACTGACTAGATTGTAATACAATAAACACAGTGTGTTTGACAAAAAAATATATAAAAACTTCGTGTGGTTTGATAAATGCAGCTGCTTTATTGAGGCGTATAAGTGTTTAAATAAATTCAAAATTAAATATGTGTATCTTCCATACAATGATGCAAAACCGATTTGCATTTCGCGATAATGTATACATAGGTAACTGACATAAACAAGTTATTGATTATTATAACTAAATTAAAAACAATGAAACAGCAATAATAATAAAAAACAAACATTCACAAAAACTAAGTTTTTAGTTTTGCTAGCCTCAATCAACCCTCAACTTTCAAAAAGTAAGTTCGCTATTTAACAAAAATACTATTTCAGCCACCACACTGAAAAAAAAATGCTGGGTTGAATGTACTAAAAATATTTTTTCATGAACAGTTTGTCCGAAATAGTTGATTTCGCTACAAACTCATTATGGTACGAGACTTTATAATAATAATTTAACAAGCTTTGAAGGCAATTATCTTAACAAGAATGCCTTACCCCATCAGTCTACAGTTTCTCGTTGGTATGAAGAATTGAAGCATAGACGGATTAGCCTTAGCAACGATACAAGGCCAGGTTGACCAAAAACGGAACAGGAAAACATCGTTGCTGTGCGCATGCTCATCACGGAAGATCGACATGTGACATATTGAGGTATTGAGGCTTCATTGGACATTTCAAACACCTCAATACAAAAAAATGCATAAAAAATTAGGGGTAAGTAAATTAGTTTCCCGCTGGATACCGCATCTGTTAAACGAAGAACTAGGGTGAATTGGTGTCAGAAAACTCTAGACTGCTTTGAGGTAGAAAACTCAAAAAACCTGTACAGCATTGTCAGTGGTGAGAAATCGTGGATTTACTCATATGAACCCCAAAATAAACGTCAGTCGTCTGTTTGGGTGTTCCAAGATGAAGAAAAGCCAACAAAGGTCATCCGATCTCGAAATGTATCCAAAAAGATGGTCGCGACATTTGTCTCAAAAGTCCCAACGATTTCTATACTTTTCCGAAAATCAAGAGTGGACTGCGTGGTCAAAGATTTCAGTCGCCAGAGGAAGCAATCGCCTTCAAGAATGCAATTTTGACAGTACCAACAAACGAGTTGAATTACCTACACCTTTGACAACTTGGAGAAACAATAAAGTCTTTAAAAGTTATCTACTGTTTTATTCAAGCTGTATAACTACCGAAACTAATTTTAATCATCACATTTGGTGAGTTTCACCAGTATTTTACATATAAGGTAGGTAAGCCAATTATTGTCATGTTCCTAATATTGCCAACCGACCCAACATTCTGACGTCAATACTCTGGTGACCCAAAATACCCGAATAAGAACCATAGATGGTTTTTTAACCTCGCTATTAAAAATTTGTTGGTTGTCAATAGACTCACGGATGGCTAATATTGTCATCCATAGGAAGATCTACTTCTTGTGCAATACGGATAGGTAAATTACTATGAGGATGTGTTCTCTATGCCTCAGATATGTTGATACAGAATGTGTCGGTTTTTCCAAGTCCGACAAATAATTATTTATTTGTCCAGACTGGATCTTACTGTTTCTTTTAAGAATCTAACTACTTTTTTTTGTATTATTCTCTTAACGAATATTTCTTATTATTTTGTACGATTTGTAACCACATTTTTAATATTGCCACCAACTGGCAATATTTGGGACATATGTTCCAAATATTGTCATTTTACCATGTTTTTTAAAACCGCTCTAAAGGAAATAATATTAAAATTAAAAATTAGTGGTATCTTCCTGTTGAGGAAACATACAGTAGAATCATTTCCCCAAATTATAAATGAATCCAGCTAAAAATGTTGAAACAAAAAAATTAAATTCCTTAGGGTGGCAATATTTGGCTCAGGTACCTTATATAATATTCCAATACCCACGATAATTACCAATGCATAATGCAATCATAACTTTTTGTGGTCCTTAAGAAAAAATGCACTGATTGGTTACTTTCAAACGCATATGCATATCATTTCCATATAGTACGTAGTATTCCAATTCCCACGGTACCTTACTATGCACTATGCAAACATATTTGAAATAGCAATATCAATGGGCATAAGTCTAGCCTTTTTGTGGTCCTTAAGATAAAATGTTCTAATTGGATATACTTTAACACATGCATATATTATTTTATTCGTGTATTTGTCACGTGAAATCATTGGCGCACAGTTGACAAAAACTCTATCTATGTAAATTTGGTATCTATGCATTTTTCGAATCTTTATTTCTGAATGATTGCATCAAACGCCATTGTGTAAATCGGTAACAGGGACTATTGGATTATTACGTATATGGTATTTTGTAGCTTATTCTTTAAATTGTACTTTATCAGCATATATTTTTTATAAGATTTGTTTGTAATTCTAAACGTAAATTTGTATACCCTTAAGTTAATTTAAAGGATATTCTTTAAACTCTTGCTATTTTAAATCTCACCTGTCACATTTAAACCAGCAAAGCTCTGGAAATCTTCAACGGCTTTTTTGAAAGCATTTTCATCTAACAATTGACTAGAATTACTCTTAATGGGGCCTAGGTATCCATAATGTGAAAGGTATAACTGAAAAAGAAAAATATAAATTACATAATGAAAAGTAAGACAAGTTTAGTAGCAATATTATGTCACAAGCTCTTGTAGCATAACACAGTAGACACTTTTTTCGACATTTCGGAGATTGAAAAAAATTGCAACTTAAGAAAATTATCACGGTCCTTCTCTTAAAGCTCAAAGAGGATCGATGACTACATAATTTTCGTAAGGTCAAAAACATCTGTCTGATGCATATCAATATTTAAAAAACAAATGAAATGCAATCTGACAAGTGCACCACACCTTCTTTTGTTATTTTTTCGTGAAACCGAAAGCGATAATACACATAAAAATGCAGGTTCAGATTTGCTTTGGGTGATGTGACAAGGTTTGACAATATTTGGGTGCAGCAGAAAGACACCCAATTAGGCAACTTTAGACAGTTTAGCGCACGGGGCAATACTCTGTCAAGACATGAAGATAATAATCGCCTATATGCACCATCGACACCTAGCGATTCTCTAAATTCTAAGGTATTTATTGACGTCACAGTAATAGCCCTACCACCAATCGTATTATTTCTTACAAGTATAGAAAATGACTTTGTTCTGGAAGTATTCCTGTCCCAGACTAGAAGTTTAGCCAGTTTCCTTCTTTTTTGTCTCACTCTGTCATGGTATGAAGAAAATACTGTTTGTCATACATAAAACATAAAAACTCCCAGTTTCTAATAGTTCCTAGAATTCCAGGTTTTGTTAACGCGACAGTAGTCTCTTATTCCTTTTCGCAATTGTGAGAAATTACTGTGGAATCATTTACATCCCAATAAAGAGCCTGCCTCAATTCTTTTTTTTTTCTCACTCTATTAAGAGATTAAGATAAGACTCATCGTCTCTCATACACCATCGACACTCAGTATTCAACTGTTTCCGGTCTATATATCCTTACTTCTAACTGTAAGAAATGACCTGGATCTGGCTTCTTCTTCCCCTCATGAATAGATTTGACTGCCTTATTTATTTTTTCTTTATCTAACTTTGTCAAGGTATGAAGAGATAAATCTGTCTTTAAAGATTCCCTAAACTGTAAGATTTCAAGAGAGGCGATAATGAGCTGGCTCTGAAAGCATCCACTCTTCCTGATAAGAAGCCTAGACTGTCTCATTTCTTTTTTCTTTATCTTATTCTGTCAAGGTATGAAAAAAATATTCTTCGTCGTCTATGTACATCGACAATCCATGTCTTTAACGATTGCCTAAATTCTAAGATGTTTATAAAGGTGACTGAGAGAATCACCTGACTCTGGAAGAAATCACTTTTCCTGATAACAAGTTTTGACTGCCTCCTTTCTTTTTTTGTTATTTCACAATCCAATCCAATTTCTCCTCTAAACACCATCGATATTCCATGGCTTCGACGATTCCCTAAATGCTCAGGCGACAATCGCCTAGCTCTGAAACCATTAACTCCCTTTATGACAACCTTAGACTGCCTCATTCCTCTTTTCTTTATCTTACTCATCTGACTCTGTCAACAAGGTATGAAGAGAAGACTCTTTTTTCTCTATACAAGATCGGCACTCCATGTCTTTAACGATTCCCTAAATGTCTATAGCTGAGGTGATAAGCTCTGGAAGCTTCCCCATATGAAAAGCTTAGACTACGCAATTTCTTTTTTCTTTATCTCACTCTGTCAAAGTATGGAGAGAATATTTTTTTCTCTATAGAACAACTCCGTGTCCTTAACAATTTTTTAAATGCTAAAATACTTATAAATGCCTGCTCTGGAAGCATTCAATTCTCCATATGGAAAGTTTAGAATGCTTCTTCCTCTTTTTCTTACTCACTTTGTTAAGGTATGAATAGAAGATTGTTAGTCCTCTATATACCATCGACACTCTATGTCTTCAACGATTCATAATAAAAGTATTAGACTGCTTTATTCCTTTTTCTTTATCTAACCCTATCAAGATATGAAGGAGATTTTTCTTCCCCTATACATATTCGCCAAATACTAAAATGTTTATAAATAGTACATTAAAATCTCTCTAGCCATTCCCATATCATTATTTCCAAATATTAAAAATTCTATGGAATCATTTCGTAATCTGATTCTGTCAAGATATGAAAATAAAATCCTTTATCCTCAATACACCATAGACAAGCGACACTTCGAGTCTTCAACGATTATCCAAATGTTAAGATATTTCTGGAGGCGACACAGTGCCCTTTTAATGTGTTAGAAAGTATGTGAAAGGATCTGGCTATGCCAAAGCTTACTTTTCAGTTAAATATTTAGCCAGCCATATTGTATTCGTCCATACGTAGTCCAAGTTTAAAACAATTATCAGAATGTTGAAGTATTTATTGGGCGAGAATGCCTTGTTAAGTGCCTTGTCAACCATTTAATATATGTTTTCTCTCAAGTGTGAGAAAGGATTTGTCTTACTTCCAGACGAGGAGTTTTAACTGCTTCATTCCTTTAGTGTCTTTCCAGAGCTCCTGGGAGCGCCTGTCCTAGTCACATTTTAGAGTCGACATGGACTGATATATTCCGATGTTAACAATGAGCTTCGGCCCTACTGTTTTCGGTACTTGTTTTCAGTAATGCATTTATTTTGTCCCAAGAGGTATTTTCAGCAGTATTTTTGAATACAGTTACATAAGTATAAAAAAACTAAATGTAACATTATTAATTTAAAGCAGGTCCTGACAATATTTTACTGCATGTAGACGTGGGTGCATTATTTTGTCTTTAAACTTTGCAATAAGTTCAAGGACCCATTTAAATTTTTCTCATACTCGTGTATAGCTTTTTTTTCAAGTGAAATCTCCATAACCATAAAAACTTAAACGTTAGAGTTTTTGAGTCATAACGAAAGTTGGATATCATCATGGCAATTCTAATCCAAAAGAATTTCTATACTATACCCGCTTAGCCAGGGAAAAATTATTGTTTTTATTCACGGGTACTAAACTTTACGTTTGTAGTATTTTTAGCTTTTACTCCGCTGACTCGGTATAAAACGTCGCGAAGGCAGTAAAAATGCAATATGCATTGACCCGACTTGAGGGACAAACTATGTCACGTTCATGTTTTTCGTTTCACCTGCCTGCCTTTTGTTTGTACTCTGATAGTTTCCTTTTTATTCGGTAGATGTCGCCACTTCTTAGAAAAGCATACGGTATCGCAGGCAATATTTATAATTCTTCTCACCAACATCGTAAGACGAGATGTGTTTACCGTCTCTCTAGCTTTACAAAAGTGTTACATGGACCATGCGGTGTTCTGAAGAGTTCCTTAAGGACGAACAGTTAACTGTCAACACTTAATAGGTGTCCATTGGATCTTGGACCCCCGTGAGTGTACAGCTTTCGAGCTGCCCACGGAAAAATACAAGAGAAACAAAGTCTTTCTACGCCCGCTTAGCCATGAAAAATTGTTGTCTTTCGACTAATATTTACTTGAACACCCTAGAGATATTATTTTAAAGGAACAGATTAAAAATAATAAATAAATCGTAAATATCGTCGTTGATCTTACAAACTGACGTAACTCATTTATTGTAATTTTACAAGAGAGCAATTTCAAGTTTTAGGGAAAGTTTATGTTGGATTTATATCACTAAAAATGTTTTTGGATCTAATGATTTTGGTGCTATTTAAAGGATTTTTGTGAGTTGCGACACTTTGTGAGATGAAAGAACGACTCAAATAAGGTAGTATTATGGTCATCTCAAAACTGCATTTTTTTGAGATACGTCAGTTTGTAAGATCAACGACGATATATGTAGTAACATATTGCGTATATGTTTGGGAACCCATTTGGACATTATCACTTTCAGTATTTCAAAAACTGGTTATTAATTTACGTTGGGCTCAGAAGAAATCTTTAGATAAAAAAGGTTGAGTCTATAACATATTAAAATTTCATGACGGATTAAAAATATCCCATAAGAGGTGCGCCTGATGCTTTTTATATATTTTAAAATATTATAAATTAAAACAATAATAAAAAAATCTAGTGTATGCGTGTTTTTTAAAAAGATTTTTTTGTAAATAATTGATGACACAAACATTAACTTTTATATTAAAAAATACCGTTAACCTTGACCATGTACCAGCCACCATAAGCTTTGTATTCAGCGAATTATTCTAAAAATATTTTAACATTTTAAAAACTGTACAAAGTAGCAAAAATGATTTCTTAAAACATTACCATATTTTTTACTTAAACCAAAAAGCCAAAAAATATTTTTTTGCAAAAAAAAAACAAAAATTTTGTTTTTAGTTTTTAATATAAACAAATATTTGTACTCTTACTACATTTTAAATACTTGTAATGTTTGCATGACGTACATATCTAATTTCAAATTCAAACAAAAATAGAAATTTGGTTGTTCAATTGTTTTTATCAATAGGTAAGTACGTAAAATTTACTAAATTTATTGTTATCAGTTTACTCATTTTCCAAAAACTAGTCTACACACACACAAAGTCTATTGACTTAACCTGCCCTTGTAACTACATTTTTTACAAAGCTTTAAATCATAATTAGTCCTTTAAAATATTCAGCTTTTAACTTTTTTATAGAATAAAAAGAATTTTTCCATATAATAATTTACTCTACTTTTTCCAGCCATCTGAAAGAAGCATTTAAAAAGTAGTAAACCGAACGATTGAAATTTTATTTAATTTGTATTTTTGATTTTTTACAGGAAAAATGCAATATATATTTTATAATTTTTGGATCTCTATTATTGTTTTTTTGTATTGTATTTTGCATTTATACTTGGACTTTAAGAGATTAAAAGCTATACTTATTATTTACACGATAAAATCAGTAGTTTTCTATTTTTCTACTGAAAATTGCCAGCAAACTAGAAATTTGAACCACAACAATTTAAACTACTATTTTAATAACTTCCGATTGCAGAAAAAAATGATTCTTGTGAATCTAAAAGAGGAGACAGATCTTCTACAAAAAAATTTAATTTTTTTCAAATCTTTGTCTGCAGAGCAATGTTTTTTTCCAATTTTCCCGTAGTTTTTTTTGTACTGCAAAAATTTTCTTTTATAATGCCATTTTTCCGAATTGTACTAAAATTTTCTGAAATTTTTGCCTGTGGTGCTATTCTCTTATTGTTTTAAGCTAAACTCTTAAATTTTCTGAAATATACTTAATTTTTCTAAACTTTTCGTCTTTAGCATAATTTTTTTCAATTTTCCAGTCGTTTGCAATTTTTTCCCTCACCTTGAGGTGTGTTAGAATCATCTTACACCCCCCTCTCCCTCCTGTAGTACTTTTTTTGCATTATATATTAATATCGTCTTCTTAAATTTTTCCGCAGATGGATCTTTATTCTTTTGGCTTGAAATATTTCGGAATTTTTCCATAGCGATGCAAACCAGTTTGCTCTAAGGGCTAGGCCATATACTCCTGTACCTAACTTTTTTTTATGTTATCCCCCTACGCTCGGTATTATCCTACCACCCCCCAAAATTTCAAGTTCCTCCTCAAGACCTGGATTGGGGATGTCTAAACTTTCAAAAGCATGTAAATATGAATCAATATAAACTTTTCTATCGAAATCATCAAAATTACCGCAGATATTAAAAAGTAATGAAAAAGCCGTCGCCTACACCTTTTCCATTTAAGAGAGCCGTTCTTTCTGAGAAATGGTGTGACTAACATCAAGCATACCTTGTATTTGACTAGCTTGACTCATATGAAATATGTACAGTATTAATTATGAAAGTTTAAAATTGTAATATTGAATATTACAGGTATAATGTGATATTAGACCTAGCGGGTGAGACAAAAAAAAAATATTAATAAATTTTTTTCAACTTTAGGTACTTAATTGCCGAAAGAAATGTTATTGCGGATAGCGAAAAAATAAATTTTTCATTTTATTAAAAATATAATATGCCCATAGTTTTTAAAGATACTCGACAAGTTGAAAGTACAAGATTATTTAGTCAAAAAACATTTTTGGACGGACTGCATATACAAAGTGATTTGTTTAATTTAACAAGGTATTAACCATCAGAATCGGTTAAGCACTTTTACCATGCATATGCAATATGTCTTGTCTAAAATAAATAAAAAAAAATTGATCTTTAACTTTTTAATCGATTTTTATAAAGTAAAAACTTACTTGGTCTAAGAAACTGGCTGCTTTACAATAAAGACTAAAAACTTAATAAATAAATAAAACAACCTTTTTATAAATTCTAAAAAAGAATTTGTAAAAGACGAAGAGGTAGATAATAGCTCAAAAACAGAAGTAGAATTTCAGCCAGAGACACTTTTTCCATCTGTTAACTAAATTAGAAAAAGTAACAAGCTGGATTGCATCAATTACAGAGGAATTTTAGTAACCAGTACTCTAAGTAGATTATACGTTAGGATTCTTAGAGATCTAATAGAGAATGATTTTCATGAACCAGAAGAGGAAGAGCAAAGTGAGTTTCACGCAGGCAGATCTTGTACTGATAAAGTTTTTTGTCTTAAACAAATAATTAAGAAAAGGAGTGCCAGAAATATGGACTCATGTTACCTCTATAAAACTACAAAAAGCATATGATAACTTTCCAGTAGCAAACTTATGAACAGTGTTAGAGCAAACTAATATCAATCATATACACATTAAAGCGATAGAAGAGAGCGTCAAAATCGAAAATTAAAATTAGAAATCAACTTTCAAAAGAATTTTTGGTAACGAAAGGCTTAAGACAAGGGTGTTGTATTTCTCCAACTCCTTTACCATATACACACTACAGTTTGCTGACGATCAAGTAATTGTAGCTAATGATAAAAAAAACATGGGTATATGATAAGAAAGTTGACGAAATAATACCAAAAGTGGGTGTTAACAGTGAACGTGGACAAGACACAGTACCTATGTATTGGAAAGAAATCAAGTGCGTTAGAACTAGACAATGGACAAACAATATCTCCATGCATTAAGTATGTATACTTGGGTGTCACATATGATAAGATAGTAACAGACCGTAAAGAACTAGAAAAAAGAATAGAAAGCAAAAAAAGTTATTGGATGTCTTAACAGTATTTGACGGAGCAGAGAGATAAAATAGAACGTGAAATTTATCATATATTAGACATCGGTAAAAAGCACGCTGCCATAAGAAGATCAATAAAAATATCCAGAACAGATCACTTAAAAAATGAGACCATAAAAGAAATAATGGAAATCGAGGGAAGCATATAACGGCTGACATCACCAAAAGACAACTGATATGGTACGGCCATATACAACGGATGAACGACAAAAGTTTACCAAAGCAGGTCCTAGAATGGCAACCAATAGGGCGCAGAAAAAGAGGGCGACCTAAACTGCAATGGCGAGAATCAATCCAAAGATCAGTGAGTCAAAAAAACCTGACAGAAGATGATTGTCAGGCTCGAAGGTGGTGGAGAGTAGGCGTCGGACAACGTAGAAAAATGTTCTAAACCGACATAGTAATAGTTATACTAAATTAAAAAGTGTCTACTTATGTTGACAAAACATTTTTAGTTTTTTTCCGGTTTTTATGAATTAAAAAGAGATTTTATCATAAAAAGGTTCTTTAATATGTAAAATTATCCATCATTTTTAAATTGAAAATAATTATCCGGGCTAGAATCTCATGGATTGATGTTGATGTCCTATAGTGTTTATACTCTGTCTTATTATTTTTTTTCTTGCGCTGATTTCTCAGTTTGCTATTTTTTCTGCGCTCTTACGCCCTCAATTACTTCCCTTCAACCACATAACTCTATTTGATTAGTTATCTGTCAAAACTTTTTGCTTTCTTATTGGTCGAAATTGTCATGTGTTGTCACCCGAAAATTGGCAACAGTGCGCCCATTTCATATCACTCTTCACGTATTCCCCAAACCAAGAATTTATGCAATACGGTGAGAAACGAGGGAGTCCTCACTCGTCGTGACTCTCCGGGGAGTTCTTGCTCTGGAGATTTCAAGAATACTGACGCAGCGGTAATTGTAGTTATTTGATTAAACTACTTATATAAAACCAACTCTTGATCTAGTAGAAAAGTTATGACATACATCTTATGTTGAACAAGGTAACCAAGGTCAGTTTTACTCATACTACTAAACTAATATTTACCCACGCAAAATCAAGAATTTTAAATTAGTCGGATTTTTTTTGCTTAATTTAATAAGTAACATTTTAATAAAAACTGTTTTGCATATTCGAAGGAAATACCCAGTAAAAAAACCGTTACTTACATTTGTAACCATCTACATACACCTTTTTTATTACATAAACTGGACTGGATGACATTAAATAATATTCTATAAAAACAATACGGTACAAATAACATAAAACAATTTCCCCTGCAAATTTCGTTTACATTTTATTAGTTAGATAGGATTTAAAAAGTATTATTTGTTGCCCATATACAGTTCACATCATTATTTTTGAGACGACTTTTTACAACTTTTTTTCGTTGGCCTATGCTATTTGTTATGGTAAACAGCTGATAACTGTCAAAAAGTTATCTCAAAAATTATGATATGGAGTTTAAGAACTATAATATGTTCCTCGTCGGTATTAGGGACATTTTGGGTCGCGTAATTTACACTTTGTTACCGTTATTGTTATTACTGAGTCTGCGCATTAGCAGCTTCTCGCTTCTTTTTTGTTATTTACGATAACGGCGCCCGGTACTTACGATGGCCGTCCTTCAATGTCACCGTCATTTTTAAAGGTTAGATTTGTATTGTTTTTTTTTAATGCAGTCGAATTTTTTACTCAAAATTCGATAGTTTAGTTTGTAAAAAGCCATAAATCTAATAAAAATAAATAAACAAAAATAAATAAACATATGATGAAGGAGTGTAAAACTACTAAATTAACGTTTGTGTTATGCTTATCTTTAGTGTTCCAAAATCTATCTTTTTTCCCTAAATGTTACCGTTATTCTTAGTAACAATAACGGTAACAGCTGTCAAATTTCAACTGACTGAAAATGTCCCTAATAATTGTTTACCAAAATACTATAATATACTCAATATACAATAAAATAAAATATGTCATTGCTTAACAAGTAAAAATAGGTATAATAAATAATCTGGTACCTATCCATTAATATTTACAAACATTATTACATTAGCGAAATATGCCAGCTTTATACAGGGTGTTTCACTAACAATGTCACCCCCTTTTCTATGATCGTATTTAGGGTTAAAAATTTTCGTTATTGTTTCTTCTATATAATTATTTTTATATATAGTTATACGCGTTATAAATTAGAAAAGAAAGGTAACATAAATGGAAGAACACTCTATGCAATGTCCCTAAGCAGTGTTCATATTTTACTGAAATACTTTTATTTAAAAACTAAGGCTAATATCCGAGAATAGCCACTAATATTACCAATAAAGTCTGTACATTGGCGGTGTCTTAGTGTAGGTTAGAGTCCCTGTATGTTGACATATTTGGATATATTAAATATGTCAACATACAGGGACTCTAGTGTAGGTATATTTTTTGCAATATCTATTCTATGTTTAGCGTGCTTTATAGCTATTTATTTTTTTTGTCAATGCGAAAGCGTTTTAACATACCTTATCATAAATATCTTTATAATCCTCGTGGCCTTTGAACTAAAGAAAGAAAAAAATTAAAATATTAAAATTTAGAAAAGTGTTTAATTGGGATGGAACAGAATCGATTTTATTCAAGTTTATTAAATATCCTAAAGTCTACGCAGAATCGCAGAATTTTTTAAGTATTAAGTTTTCAGCTGTAGCTAACTTTCTTAAATTTTCAAAACTTAAATAAGAAGAAGTAGCTTCCAAATAAGTTTAGAAATTTATAAAAAAACACTGTTCGTTTTTTTTGGCGTTTTAAATGCGATTTTATTCTTGTACAACACACAAAATAAGTTAATTTTTTCGTAAAAACCATAAATCCAAAAAAAGAAAGGATGACCCCACTGAATTCAAGCAACTTGACCTAGGTTCAAAAATATAAATTAAAAAAAAAATAAGTAGCAAATGGTAGAATATGGTAAAACAGAATGAGTCATTTACACATTAGGTATAAAATTTAATTTTATCATCGATATGCTAATTTTTTTATTGACTTGCTGCGTCAAATAATGACTTAAAATTAATAGTTTTACAACCTGTTATTTTTTTTTGTAAAAAATATGACCGAATTATTGGTGTGCCTACACACTTTTTTATGTATAGCCATAAGACCCCTAAAGAAACATTCATAAATAACTATCGCAAAAATTCAGGATTTTTGACCCTCTATAACTTTCGCAACGCATTTTCAAGAAAAAATACATTATCAAAACAATAACAGGGATTTTTTGTGGTTTTTCATAGGTCTGAGCTGTTTCAAAAGGTGGCTCAAATGCGCCGCAGGCGAAAAATTTAGAAAACTTATGGAGATTTTATTAACAAATTCAAATAAATGATGCGGCAGATAAAAAATAATTTTGCTTGGAAGAGGGGTGCCCGGACCCCTGTCCCCCCTGTCCCCCCCCTAATCCCCTACTGTTCGTTACGTAAACTTTCGTTATTTTTTAAGCGAAGTTTAATTTTTTACCTGTTTCATCAATAAAAGTTATATACAAACTTCACGTTCTAAACTATCAACGAACGAAATTTAGTATTATTATTCCGGTAACCCCACACTCTCTGTTTGTTTATGTTTTTTTATGATTTTTTTGGTAGGTTTTTTTTGCACAAATAGAAGAAAAACAAAGTAAAAACTGCTGATTTTATTCTTGTAGGTTTTATGGCATATTGCAGAACTGTAGATACTGATTGGCAATGCCTTCAGAAACTCTTGCAATTATTTTTATAGATACACTGGCAGTATCTACTCCTACATGTTGTGCAACAGAAAAACGTAGCACACATTCAGCATAACCTCAAAGATTGGTTAAACTTTTAACCAAACGGTCGAGATTGGGCGTTTAAGGTAAACATCGTTAAAGACTTCTGTTAAAGCATGGTGCAAACAAAAATTGACGAATTAAACGACGTTTAACGTTAAACGATCGTTAAAATTGAATGGTGCAAGTCCCTTATAGTACCATAAGTTATTCATATTTATTCTTGGGGAGGGGTAATTTTCTAATGAATAATTTTTTTCCGTTTTACACGAGATAGCTATTAAAACATCAGTAGTAATTTTAAATACGTGTGGATTTTCAGCTGTTTTTGCTGTATAAACAAAACGTCGTCGTCGTAAGTCAATTTCGGAAGTTGTTCCGAACTCCGATGATGTTATGTTATTTTTTCACGAATTGGGGCAACGAAGGTGAATTCCAACCATTTGTTTTACTTCCGGAATACCAACTTTTTAATGTCCCTATGTCTATAAAAACTGAAAAGCCTTGGACAGTAATAGCCCATTGGTGTTACCAGAGAAAATTCTGTTAAAAAAATGATAATAAATTTTTTTAAATTTTGTGTATTATATTTAATTAATCTGGGAAACTATTCTTAAAATATAAGTATTCCTAAAATCAAAAGACTAAAAAACTGCGTTTCATTACAAACGATCAAACAAAGAAAATGTTATCATTAAAAACTTGTTAGGGCTGGTTTCTCAATAGAGGTTTTAGCCCTAAGCCGAGCGTTAATTTTGATAGCTGTCTTTTTTTAGCATGTGGTTAATATGTCACTCTCTCTTTTTTAAAACCACCGGTCAGGGCTAATCCTCTATTGGGAAACCGACCCTTACACCAGTATTTAAGGGTCTACAGTGCTAAGTGCTACAATCCTAGGTTCAAAAGTCTACATTTTGGTTGAAGGTTTAACTTATTTTTCCCGTTAATGCAATAGTTTTTAATATTTACATAAATTGTTCATAAATACCTTGAGATATGGGTCATCTTTTTTCGTTGTAAAAAAGGCATTATTTCCACACAAAGGTTATAAATAAATAAAAAGAATAAAATATTTTGGTTTAAAACTGGTAGCCATATTTAATCCTCCAAACGTCACTAGGAAATGTCGCATAAAAACGGTGTAAGTCAGTGTCAGCTCTCCACTATATTTTACATGTTAATTTTTTAGACAAATTAGCGACGATTAAACCGATGGTCGATTGTTTTGATAAATGTGTAATTGAAAAGGGATTCTAATATATCTTGTGCTTTTTACAGTATTTAAATATTGATACGTATTTAATACGGTAATGCATCTACAGATATGGTTTTAAGTTATTTATGTATTATTTTGCTTTGAATATTTTTGTATGTAAGTTTTTTTGTCAATCATGGATTATTTCTATTGTTTTTCGAACTTTAAACCACCCCTCAGGGGTGGTACTACAATTTGAGACTATTTTTAGCGGGAATCCTACGACTGCACGGACTAAGTTTCCAAAAAATGACATTTGCTTACAACATTTTTATGTGGTTTTTCTTTATTTCTAAAGTTAATTTGAATTTATATGAGATGAAACTCATTGAGGAATGCTTACTATCATATTGCACATTAGGGTGAACCAAATCTTTGCAGTTATTTAACCTGTGAGTATTAAAAAAATACACTTAAACCGGTCGGTATCAAGTCTATAGACTTGATACTTAAACCCGGTGTACAATGCTAAGTCTTAAGGTCTTAGTAAATACTGGTGTTAAAGTTTTAATCAAGGCCAACACAAAAATAGAGGCCACGACCCTGAAAAAATCAGCTGTTCTCCCGGGGCTGATTTTTACATTGGGTCTTATGGGAGGTCAGACGTTTTTTTATGATATTTTCAAAATGGCACTACAGATTTCGGCGAAATTTCAGTGAAATATTCTCAGATCCCATCCCCATATTCCACCAAACTTTTGTAAGGATGCAAGAAGATTAAAAGGTTAAAATCTTCAAAATTTAGCATTCCTTATTTTGAATTCAAATTACCCGCCATGTACCGCATGCCAACTGTTATATTTGACATGTATTTGACTTTGTCATCTGTGTTTGTCACATTCGCTTCTGTTTTAAATTTAATTTTAGTGGGAGCTTATGAAGCGGCTCTAAAAAATTAAGGATTACTATACATTTAAAAAAAATTGTGCTTCAAGAATATAGTAAAAACAATCTTAAAACCGGCTTTATTTTAAAAAAAATAAAATATTCTTGAACCGTCATTCCAACTTCAATATTTTAAAGACAATCAGCTGTGTCGTGACGCAACCATAAAAAAAAAATCAGCCCCGGATGTGACGTCAACAAAGTGGAGGATCGTGGCCCGTCCGTTTTGATAGCCCTGTTTTAATGAAGGGTTTTTAAAAGGAGACAACACATAACTGCAAGAACAAAAATACAGATCTCGATCAGCTGATTTTTATTACACGTTTGGATTTTCAATGATCTTTATTGTAAAAAATCATTAAATAAACGATCAAGTTTTACAAAACAAACAAATAAACAAATGTCATGACAAACACAGGTGACAAAGTCAAATCCATGTCAAATATAACAGTTGGCGTGCGGTGCATGGCGGATAATTTGAAATTCAAAATAAGGAATGTCTTGAAGATTTTAACCTTTTAATGATTTTGCATCCTTAGAAAAGTGTCTGAGAATATCTCACTGAAATTTCGCGGAAATCTGTAGTGCCATTTTAAGAATATCATAAAAAAACATCTGACATCCCATAAGACCCAATGTAAAAGTCAGTCACCGAGAACAGCTGATTTTTTCAGGGTCGTGGCCTATATTTTTTTGTTGGCCTTGCACAGCCATCTAGATCCAAGGATAGAGGGCTGTGGCTCCTACTGAGGTTTTTGCCACGATCTTTTTAAAACGCCAAAGTGAATTTTCATGAAATTTAATTGAAATTCTCAAAAATCACGTTATAACACTAATGTTTTATAAGGCTGAGAGGGAATTAGGAGTTTAAAATATTTTTCTATGCTTACATTTTAAAAATATTTGCACTTCCTGTACATTTCTGGGACAGAAAAAACTATTAATCAATCTAAAGGCCTAGAAAATTAAGGGATTTTACAAAATATTAACCATTAACTCAAGCTTCGTTCGGTATTTGCATCTCAGACATGACGGATTTTTGGTCACGTGATTACAGATTAGTCTGAGCAAATTGGAATTAACGAACGATCCAGATCAAATCGATTAAAATTTTATAAATCGTTACAACCTCAAATATAACCCAAAATATTATGTACATATTGCAACTATAATAATAATAAGCTATAATTTTAACAAAATTTTCATGTGATGTCGGAAATTTATATAATTTGTTGTCTTCAACATCAAATAATTCGATTTCAATCTTTTTACATAAAAAAATTATTTTTGTAAACAAAATAAATAAACAACATACGTCACAATCTCAGATTAATCTGTTTCGTCGATCAAAATATACGGAGCAACCAGATTTACGTCCGACTAGTCTGAGCAGAATTAACAAACGATTTCGATCAAAAAGATTAATCCGACGTAAATACCGAACGCAGCTTCCTGTAGTAATAATGTTTTTTGTCTTAAACAAGTAATTGAGAAAAGGAGCGCCAGAAATGTAGAGACTCATGTTACCTTTGTGGACCTACAAAAAGCATATGATACCGTTCCAGTAGAAACACTATGGACAGTGCTAGAGCAGACTAATATCAATCATACATACATAAAAGCGATAAAAGAACTATACAAAGGGTCAAAATCTAAAATTAAAATTGGAAATCGACTTTCAAAACAATTCATGGTAACAAAAGGCTTAAGACAGGGATGTTGTATTTCTCCAACTCTTTTTAAAATATATATCGCAGTAGCTCTAAAAAACTGGAAACGGAAAGTGCAAGGCATGGGAATACAACTTAACGACCGATTTACCATATACACACAACAGTTTGCTGACGACCAAGTAATTGTAGCTAATGATAAAGAGGACATGGAGTATATGATGAGAAAGTTAATGGAAGAATACCAAAAGTGGGGATTAACAGTGAACGTGGACAAGACACAGTACTTATGTATTGGAAACGAATCCAGTGAGTTAGGACTAGACAATGGACAAGTAATATCTCCATGCAATGAGTATGTATACTTGGGTGTCACATTTGATAAGACAGGAACAAACTGTAAAGAACTGTATAAAAGTACAAAGACCTTGGCCCTGTCCTGCCAAATACCTTGATCACTAATAATTTATACTCATAACGTGTATTTATATAACAATTGTAGTCATGGTAAAAAAAGCTGTACGCCTATGACTAATGGTACTTTGGCCCATGACAATATCACGGATCACCTAACAAATAGGTGATCCGTGACAATATAATGCACTGAACCTGCTATTTAGTTAGTGGGTACTACCGGCATTCAGTTTAAACAATTATTTCATTTCCTTTAAAAGGTACTACCGCACTGAGTAGGTAGGTACTTGTTAAAAGTTTTAATAAAACAGAATTAATTTTGGTATTTGACACATTAAAAAATGTTTTTTTTTATATTTTTATTTATATGTGATCATTTTGTTGAAAAGAAAGTTTTTTGGAGCCGAGATTCCACTTCAAATTTTTATAAAACACCTATTATGTATAATTTTTGGTGAAATTCGTAATTACTGGTCACATCCGTTGTTGATTCCAAAATATTCGCAACCAATTTACAGTTTTTAAAAATAATTGGAAGAGGTGCCATCTATGTCTATTTGTACAGGGTGTTCCAAAAAATATATTAAAAAACAATTTTGCAAAAATACTTACATTTGATAATTCAATTTAATTATTAATAATTGACACAAAAATTGTATATATAGGGGAAAGCGGGGCAAAATGGGATACTTCATTTTATAGGCTTATTCCTTATATTAAATGATCAGTTGGCTAGATATGTTATCCTTATGTTTTTATTTTTATTTTTGTAAAAAGTTAAATTTGCCCCATTTTGCACCGCATACGGTGTAAAATGGGATACCTTAATATGGCAAAACGGGCGGAGCGGTTGTGCAATTTAGAATCAATATTTTTGTAAGACAAATTTTATTTATTAAAATACTAACCAAGTTTAAAATAATTATTTAAAAAATAAAAAGTTGAAATAAAAAATACATTTATAATAAATAAATTTAGTATTTTCAAAATTTATAAATAATTACAGCGACCTACTCATCACTGTCGACTCTCCTATACGAATTTTGCGCCCATTTCTTGCAAAGACAACATAAAATACAACTTTCAGTAATGATACCAAAAAAAAATAAAATTTGAGGCAAAATGCAGGTTACTATAGTTGAGGATGTATATAAGTGGCACCGCGTCATAGCTATGGTAAACCAAATCAAGCAAAATCTAAGTAAAGAAGCCTTAAAAAATTAGTGTTTCACTTTGTATGTACATGTGTGTGCCGCTTTATATGTGTACGAGTATGATAAAACACTGAGACCTTTTAAAGGACAGATAAAATAGGTGCTTACCTAATAAATAAAGATCCGAAACATAAAAGAAAATCCAAAATTATATTAAAATGTGCGCAAATATTGATTTAGTTGCAAAAACGGTAATTTGTTTTGTAATTTGTTTGACACAAAACAGTCAAAACAACAACGAATAGGAAACGTCAAAGTCCGGCCAAATCAATATGTTCGTAAAAACCAGAATATATATGTTCCTTTCTAATGAAATCGTTAAGAAGAAGACATAAATAAATAGCAAGTAAAATAGTAAGCTAATGACTAATTAGTGCAGTGCCTTGTTTTGGGAATCAATATCAATAAAAAAATTAAAGGAAGTGCGTGCCACTGTATGTACCCCTCTACTCCCTTCCCGCCCATCACGGTTTTGATGACGCGGTGCCACTTTAATACAATATCAAGTATAGGTATAAGAAGGTACTCCGCGGAGTAAAAAACGGAGATCCGTTTTGCCCGCATGAAAAAACCCCATTAAAATTTAAATTAAAATTTATGATTTTTACTTATTTTTGACTTATAAATTTTTGCTTTTTGCAAAACGGTTTTTTAATAGCTTCTTCTGTAGCACACGCATTACATTTTGTTTCGCCTTAAGTAAGTATACTTTTCTGTGCCTATTTGAATAGTTTCTTTGTCACTTTATTGTCTCTCAACTCATTAACTACCACTAAGTACTTACAACGTTAATGACATTGAAGTGAGTTAATTGGTGCTTTTTATTAATTATTTAATTGTCGTCCTTTTATGACTATGAAGCACGCTCTTTATTTTCCGAGAAGTTTAAACGGAGATTTATGGGGTTATTCATTCTTCCAGAACTATACGAAGAAAAAATGGGAAAAACTGCGTTACAAGTTTAATTACATTTTTGACCGCGGGTTTTGAATTTGAATATGGTTGAGCAGGGCTATCAAAACGGACGGGCTAAGATCCTCCAATTTGTTGACGTTAAATCGGGTGCTGATTTTTTTTTGATGGTCCCGTCACGACCCAGCTGATTGTCCTGAAAATATTGAAGTTGGAATGACGGTTTATGAATATTTGATTTTTTTTAAATGCAGAATAATTTCTTTTAAATGTAGAGTAATCCTTAATTTTTCAGAGCCTCTTCATTAGCTCACACTAAAATTAAATTTAAAACAGAAGCGAATGTGATAAACACAGATGACAAAGTCAAATCCATGTCAAGTATAACAGTTGGCGTGCGGTGCATGGCGGGTAATTTGAATTCAAAATAAGGAATGCTAAATCTTGAAGATTTTAGTCTTTTAATCATCTTGCATCCTTACAAAAGTTTGGTGGAATATCGGTATTGTATCTGAGAATATTTCACTGAAATCTCGCGGAAATCTGGAGTACCATTTTGAAAATATCATAAAAAAACGTCTGAGCTTTGATAAGACCCAATGCAAAAGTCAGCCCCCCGAGAACAGCTGATTTTTTCAGGGTCCTGGCTTGTTTTGTTGGCCTTGTCACAGGTTGATAAATTCGAATTTGATTATGTTTAATTATTTGGACATTTGGATGACGTACGTTCAATGAAACAGCTGTTTAACATTGACATATGTCAAAATACTTGAGCAAAGAATCTATATACGAGGGTGGATCAAATATAAACAAGCCTTTTAATCTTACTAACGGAAAAGTCATTCAAAATGAACGTGCCCGCTATAATTTTGGAGTAAGGATGTTCAGCAGCATGTAGGCGGGTGGTAGTGCCGCGATGCTCATTTGGCCAGAAGCAATCGCAATGAGCGAGAAGAAGGTACACAGCAGTGTTACGCAAAGAATAATCATTAAATTTCTTACACGCGAAAACGTGAAACCTGCTGAAATTCGACGCAGATTGCGAACACAGTTCGTAAATAAAACGCTTTCGTGGGTACCTGTAAAAGCTTGATGTAAAGAAATTAACGACGGCCGTGAGCGTGTCGACAACGTGAGTCACCCACATCGTCCGCGTACCATCATTTCTGCAGGCAAAGTTTTAGCGACCGTTTTCTGGGACTGGAGAAGAGTTTTGTTGGTCGATTTTTTGCACGAGCGAATAACAATAAACGCGCAACTTACTCGACCAGGTAAAGCTTGATTATCGCCAAAAGAGGAGAGCACACCCCATCCAAGACGTGTTGCTCCTGCATGGCAACGCTAGACCTGATACGGCAGCTTTAACACAGGCCACTGGACTGTGCTGGAATAACCTCCATACAGTCCAGGTTTGTCACCTTGCGATTTTCATATGTTTGGCCCACTCAAAGATTCACTGGGAGGCGAGCAATTTCAGACCAATAAAGAGGTGGAGGCATTCATGCGCAACTGGTTAGATACCCGCACAGCTTCCTTTTATGAAAACGGGATTAAGAAACTGTCAAGCCGTTGGGAAAAGTGTATTAACAGAAAAGGGCGATGTGTAGAAAAGTAGAAAAAATTTCTATTTTGTGTTATGTTTCTAAATAACTAGTTTATAAACAAATGCTTGTTTATTTTTGATCCACCCTCGTATATCGCATTCGTACTTTTGAACTTGTTGCCTAAAAACAGCTTATACGTTGGATGTACGTATGTCATCGAAATGTTAAAATAATTAGACAAAAATATAAAATTAAAATTTCTCAATCTCGAAAACCCTCAAATCGATATACCGCATGTGTATGTTGGCACATAATGTTCATAAACAGCAGTTATATATTTGGCACATGTCAAAATAAATGAACAATGAAATGAATTGAAATTCACATTGTTCGTTTTCGAAAATTCCCAAATCTATGTATCGCATTCCTGTTCTTTCACCTATTTTTTAAAAACAGCTGCGATATTTGACTACGTCATTTAAATGTCAAAATAATCACAGGACAATGTGAAATTCGGATTCCTTATCCACAAAAACCCCCCGATCGATTTATTGCTTCTGTAAGTTGGGGGTAGGAGGCTAAAGTAAGTAGCTAGAAAACGCGGTAAATCATGGTTTCAAAAAGTTGTTATTATCGTTGTAGTTTATAGTTTTTAATGGTTTTAAGGTTAGTAAGGCGGTAGACATAAAATGCAAATAAAAAAAAAACATGAATCACAGCAGCTATAGTTGAGGATGTATATAAGTGGCACCGCGTCATAGCTATGGTAAACCAAGTTTTGCGGCAAAATCTATGTAAAGAAGCCCCAAAAAATTGTTGTTTCACTTTGTACCTGCAGTGTGCCGCTTTATATGTCTATAATAAAACACCAATCTAAAATAATATTAAAATGTGCGCAAATATTGATTTAGTTGCAAAAACGGTAATTTGTTTTGTAAAAAGTCGGTCCCAATTTGTTTGACATTAAAAAGTCAAAACAACAACGAATAGAAAACGTCATAGCCCAGCTAAATCAATATGTTCGTAACAACCAGACAAGAGTATATATGTAAGCTAATGACTAATTAGTGCAGTGCCTCGTTTTGGGAATCAATACCATTAAAAAAATTACAGGAAGTGTGGGCCACTGTATGTACCTCTCTACTCCCTTCTCGCCCATCACGGTTTGATGACGCGGTGCCACTTTAATACAACATCAATTATAGGCGAGCGAATCGCTTTATAGAAATATTTTGCGTTGTGCAGGGTGGTTACAATAAGAAATGTAATTTTTACAGTTTTTTATTACTTTTATAATATTTATAAAAAGCATATCGTCTTGGTCATTGACTGAACGAATTTTTGTATTAATATTCGGCATGCGAGTTTCAAAAGCAAA
Source organism: Aspidapion aeneum (assembly GCA_963576565.1). Classification (NCBI taxonomy): domain Eukaryota; kingdom Metazoa; phylum Arthropoda; class Insecta; order Coleoptera; family Brentidae; genus Aspidapion; species Aspidapion aeneum. The sequence goes on from OY755041.1 coordinate 105,690,029, forward strand.
ATGACAGGCCGTCCTTGGCTCCTCTACAGAATAATAATTTTTTTATTTATTATATTACAATAATAGCCTAGTCCTTTTGAATTTTTTGCCTAAAAAACTAGCTAATTTACAAAAAAATCATCTATTCATATTGTAAAAGTATAACTGCAAAAGGGATTAAAAAATATAGGCCTATTAAAATTAAAAAAAAAATTAAAACTAGCAAAAAATAAAACAAAAAAATTGGTGGGAATTGGTACCTACCTAAGCTAGAAATCGTAGATATTAAAAGAAGAAGAAAGCTAAAGAATTAAAGTCCATTTCATAATTTTTAAAATAACTTTTTGACAGTTAACAGCTCATTATCATAAGAATAACATAGGCCAACGAAAAAAAAGTTGTTCCAAAAATAATAAAATGAACAATACCACAGGTCAAAAAATTCCATTAATATTTAATAAAGATTTATCAAAAAAATCAATATGTAAAAAAAAACGATTTTTTGATGCAACAAAACACAATGGCCAAAACTTAAAACTAAAGTTATTTTTTGTCAAAAAATCTGTTAAACTACTCTGTATTTTCTAAATAAGTGGGTTGGAATGTTGGAATGCAGTTCCCACAAAAGTCTAAATAATGTAGCATCACTATATAGTTTTCAATTTTCCATAGAAAACAATACAGTTTTTTTAATTCATGCGGATATCCAACGACAGTTTCTGAAAAAATCTAAATTGACTATTTCATCTAAAATCAAATATGTATATAATTTTCTATAAACATGAAATGTTTTTTAATTTTTCTAAATCTTTCTTGGAAAATCATTTTTTTTATGTTCGGAAAAAATGCTTTTGTTAATTGAAAACATACATTTAATGTCGCATGACCGCTTTTCAATTTTTCACATTTTCTATCGAAAAACAACAGCTGGATTTTCTGCAAAAAAAAATTCAATAAACCAACAATTTAATTGAGTATCATTAGTGTGTCATTAAATACCTATTAAATGCATTACTCATACTATTAATTTTTGAAGAAATAATTATTTTATTGTCCACTGTCTCGCAGTGGCAAACCCATAATTTCCGGAAGATAGGCAGAAAAAAAAAAACAAAAAGTATTTTTAATAAATCTAAGCTTTAATATTTAGCACCACAGACAACTAAAATGCGCAAGTAGGAATTTTTTTAAAACTTGTATGAATGTTTTTACCTTCCTAGCCCGCGCAGCAATGGCTAGAGAAGGTATTATTTTCGACGAAAATTTTCTTTTTGAGATAACGCCGAAAATTTGTTATTTGGGTCTATTTTGACTTATCTTAGCAATATCGTCGTGATGTGTGTCTGCATGTGTATGTGTCTATTCGTAACACGTTAGCTCCTAAACCGCTGAACCGATTTTTATAAAATTTACAGTTAAAATAGTATTCGATACTCTAACGAGCTGTTTAGATTAGATTTTGGTCAAAATCCATTAATGCTAGTGACAGTTTTTTGACAATTATAAAATTAAAAAAGTGCTAACTTTTTAACGGAGCATCGCAGCCACATGCGGTTTTATGAATATAGTTGAGCATATTTTCCCCAATAATTTGTGTTATAACTAAAAACTTCGTAGGAGGTTTAGTTTTCTAGATAATTACAAAAAACAAGGATGATATATCATGGCTTCACTTGAAGTGTGCTAATGGATCAATTTATTTATAAAAGTTTTGTATCGAGTTTGTGATTTACCAAACCGGACCCCACTGACCCTTCCAATCCTTCCATGAACTTTGAAAATTCACAAAACAAACTATTATGCTGTCTCGGATAGCTTGTGCATTGCAATCAGAGAAAAAAATTGTAGTGAAAAAGTAGGTATGTGTAATTGATTATAAATAAATGGATCCACGGATCTGATACCTTTTTAGCTAGCCTATTAGCACACCTCAAGCGAAGCCATGATTTATCTTCTGCACTCGCTTAAAGACTTTTTTCCAACATCATTTTACTAGTTTCCCCCTCCCTCTCTTCTCCCCTCCCTCTCTTCACCCCTCCCTCTTTATTAGTAATAGTTGTAGCTATACCTTTCACAAATATAGAGCGGTTTCAAAAATTCTTTCTGCACACGCTTTAAGACTTTTTTCCAACATTATTTTACTAGTTTCCCCCTTCCTCTTCCTCTCTTCTCTCCACCCTCCTTATGATCTAGTAATAGTTGTAGCTATACCCTTCACAAATTTAGAGCGATTTGAAAAATTCTTTCAGCACACGATTTAAGATTTTTTTCGAAACCATTTTACTAGTTCCCTCCTCCCACTCTCGTCCCCCACCTTCACTCAATAGAAGGTAACACTGTTCGCGTGCGTAGAAAATCTACACGTTCTTTTTGGGTAAAGCTAAATGAATTGTAAATTCATAGTGCCTTTTATAAGGCTGAATAAGAATTAAACCTAAAAGTTAGAAATAAAAAAAATCTTAAATAAAAAAACAACTGCTAAATTTACTTGTAACTACTAGTCACAGTTGAGTAAAAACAATAACCTAATTCATGAAAATACAAAACTGTATAATTTCGTAAGTGCGCTTTGGGCATCAAAACTAAAAGTTGAAATATGTACATTATTATAGGTTTACTTATCAATTTTGTCCCCAACTGCGACTAGTAGTTACAAGTAAATTTAGCTGTGTTTTTTTATTTAATTTTTTTTTATTACTTCGTACTAACTCTACCCAAACCCGGTTCTGAATAAACATTATGAAAATTATAAATTATAAGTGCAGTTTGCACCCAATGATTTTCTTTGTACCTTTTTGTGGCTCAATTTATTCTTTTGTTTGTCATATTAAAATTTCGTGATGGTCTTAGCAGATATTTGACATTGAAAATATACTTATTTCTCTCAATTTTGATTCATTAAAAGTTCATTATTATTGTTTCAGTTGTGAGTATGCTTTTTTTTCAAGTTCAGGGGCATTTCCTGATTGCTTTAAAAATAGATTAGATATACATATACATCGAAAATAGTTTTAGACATAAAACAATTTGTATTGAAAATGTCCAAAAATAAAAACCTAATACACGATAAAGGGAACGTCCTTAAATTACATAACGCAAAAATTTAGGATTTTCGTCCCCTCTCCCCACTTCGGAACGTATTTTCAAGAAAAAACACATTCAAATACCATTCAGTGTAACGCAAGGCCAAACACTCCCCTCTCCCCTTGGGTATTACGTAATTTAAGGATAGGCCCAAAGAAGATTGGTTAAAAAAGTTGGGTAGGGGACACGGCGCGCGGCGTTAAGCTAGGATTCCCGCAACCGTCGTATACGACTAAGTAGCGGCAAATCATTTGTCTATCACTGGTTAGAAAGAGATACCAGTAGTATGGATCTATTTACAACCATTAACTAATTACTCACACCGGTCAAATTATATTTTTTATGTCAATCAACGATGGAAATGTTATTTTACTATACCTACACACCCCAGCAGTCACATTGTTTTTTGTTTTAACCATTGTAGCATTTTTAATGTACGTTGTTTCTAAATTAACCGCCATGCATACGTCAGCTGATAGATTGAGTCCTTTCGTCAGCTGATTGATTGAGCGCCCTCTGCTTACGTCTTTGTTTCCGCAATCTTTAAAATTATTTGTTTACATTTATATTTATTTATTTTTCGTAACAATAAAGTTAAATTTAAAACAAAATATTTGCGTTAATTAATTTATAGTTAAAATATCCTTTACCATATATGTTCAAAAAACTAAACCGCCTACCCCCACCCTATTTGAAAATCTGAGATCGCCCATCTTATCATGTACTTTTCACTTTGACAGAGGACTTGAAATAGCTGAGGTGAAAATCATATACCGATAAGAAGAAATTAAGTACCTACGGTAAAATAACTCAACAAGCTATAATAAAAAAAATCACTCTTGCCATTGCGGTATTTTCTTATCTTCTAGCAGAAATAGAAAATAAGAGATCGTATAGATTATTAGTTGTAATAAAAGTATTCTCAGCATATTATAGCTGATTGAAAACTTCGCCATTATATTCCCTCTTTCCAGTCAATCATCGAGCTTCAATAAATAAAGACTGTTTCACTATAGACAGCAGACAGACAGACATTTAGACAGTATAGACTCTACTTACCTGAAAATCTATCAGCACTTTGACACGATTATAAAAATTTATTTTGAGACGCACGTACGGTCGCCGACTTTTTTAATGTCACCTGAAAATTATTTAACTCGGCTGGAAAGCCAGGAATTTCAGCAGGATTTAAAATCTGTTAAAAAGAAAATCGTATAATAAATTATGATACTTATTTAAAATCATGCGATGTATCCTAACAACGCACTGTATTTTACAAATGTGGGAAAAATAAGGTGACATTAAAAAAGTGGGCGCCTGTACATACTATTGAGTCTACCGAATCCAGTTATAGAATATCCCAAGCTTTTTTCATTTGATAGTTAAATGAGAAGGGAAACAGTAGTATGTACATAGTTATAACAGACAAATTTACCCAACCAAGACCTTTTCCTGTCCAGAATAATACCTAGTAAAAAGAGTAACTTAGTGGGACTCTACAAATTATGCAAATAAACTTTTTTAAATGCATAAAATCGATCTTGACTTTTAAAAGGCCTGCTTCTGAATAGTGATATAGGTCATTCGGGCATTTACTGTAAGCAATTTTCCTGGAAATGCTAATTTTCCAGAATATTTTGCTTATATTAAGTTTCCGAAAGGTAAAGAAAACCTGTATCCATAGAGTGCATTTTATATTTTTGAAGCAACTTTCAACAAAAAAGTTATTTTTTTTCCTAAAAACTATCTAACGGAGACTTAGTTCTAAGAAACAGATACAGAAGTTTATTCAACATGACAGGCCACGAGTCAAATTTGTAATTTTTTGATGAAAAAAAAGAAATCATGGATGACATGAACAGATTTAAACGAACTTAAGTCGTTCGAAAGGAAAAATATATTACAAACGTGAAGTTTAGTATCCGTCAATAAAAATGCATTGACCCGACCTGAGGGACAAATTATGTCACGGTCATGAGTACTGTTTTTCGTTTCATCTGCCTGCTTTTATTTTAACTCTGGTAGTTTCTTTTGTATTTGTAGATGTCGCCACTTCTGTAAAAGCAAACGGTATCACTGGCATTATTTATTTATTTCTCTTACCAACATCGTAAGATGAGATTCATATACCGTCTCTGTAGCTTTACAAAAGTGTCACATTGAACATGCAGTGTTCTGAGGACTCCCTTAAGGCACGAAACAGTTAACTATCAACACTTGATAGGTGTCCATTAGATCTTGGACCCCCGTGGGTGTACAGCTTTCGAGCTGCCCACGGAAAAATACAAGAGAAACAAAATCTTTCTATGCCCGCTTAGCCAGGGAAAAATATATTTTTCTGACTTTGAAACAGAAAAGTTGGAATTTTTAGTTACGCAGGTAAGTCAAATCAACTGGTTAGAGTTAAGGTAACTGATAATGAGTATGACACATCATTAGTTACCTTAGTTAGGGCAGCAATCAACAAATTTTGAATCGCAATGATTATTACCGTATTTCTCCATGTAAACCGTAAATCTGTGTTTTTGTGCTAAAACAGTCATAGCTGCATGTGGGCTTGTCAAGAATTTATAATTTGTTTTTTGACATTGATAATGAATAAACTGCAGACCACGTCTCAATGTTATTGGCAATATTTTTCTACATTTTTCTACATTTGAAGGCAAATTGCTAAGATTTAATAATTAGTGCTAGACCTAAAAAAAAGGGACATGTACTGATATCTTTATTTATAAAAATCTACAGTATAGACAAGTTAATTTTTAAAAGTTTGAGTTTGTTTAAAAAACCTATTCTACTATTAACAAATAAAACAAGTTTTCGTAGTTAATCGAGTAAAAAGAAGTTTTTGTTTCTCCCATATTTTTCCGTGGGTAGCTCGAAAGCTTAACCTCACGGGGGTCCAAGATCGAATGGACACCTAATAAGTGTTGACAGTTAACTGTTTCGTACTTATGGGACTGCTCAGAACACTGCTTGGTCAATGTGACACCCTTGCGAATTTAATCAGACCGTTTTGACTCGCATCCTTTGTCTATAGTACGAAAACCCTCGCAAGAAGCGCCGTCTACCGAGATACGAAAGAAACTAGAACAAGAGCAGGCGAGTATATACTTCAATATATTATATCGATCGATGAAAAGATCAATTGCAAAGAAAAATAAACCATCCGTGAGCTAAAACAGCACTTCTTTCAGGTCAGAGCAAAGCTGATTAGCGTTTTTACCCACCTTCAGACGTGAGCGTCAATCAGCGGAATTTTTAAGCCAAATAATACTAAGAAACGTAGGTATGTAGTACGTTTCTTACTACTATTTACTATTTAATAGGCCTTGTTCTATAGCTGAAAACAAACAACAAATAGCATAGGCCAATAAAAAAAAGTAGTAAAAAGTTGTCTCAAAAATAATGATATGAACTGTAGTATAGTTTTTTAAGACTTTTTCATTAAATAAGTTTAATAGTTTGGGATAGGTACCTACTTAAAAATGTTTTTAACATAACTATTGTTTAAGAGAGTGACACAAGCATTTTCTAAGCGGCTTCTACCCCAAAATACTCAAATATACAAAATCAAAATTAAGAAAAATAAAATTGTTATTTTAAACCAATTGGCCATTTTAAGCAAACTTGATAAGAAGGTACTGATCAGCAATGAATTCCGTGTAATACAGAAGTACTACTCTAGATAAACGTATACTACGTCTAAGGAATGGCTTAAACTTATACCATTATCATAAAGTTCTAGTGGGGAAAGGGGGAGCCTTGCATTACACTCAGCGATTTTTGTATATATTTTTTCTTGAAAATGCGTTACGAAGAAGGAAGGAAGGTGTCCTGATTTTTGCGTTAGAGAATGTGCCCTAAGTATAAATTCTTTGTGTCTGTGGCTAGTCAATTTTACTCCTTGTTGATGGATCTCTAGGTCTGAAGAATAAAGAAAGGGTTGAGAACTAGTGGAAAACACTGAGAAAAGTTTTTTTTATAGTAAATATTGGTATAAATAATTGTTTGCAAGTTTTTTTAACAACTACTTATTATTACTTCAAAATTATTTTTATACTTCTTAGTTACCTATTTAAATATGTTAATTTCTAGACTCAAGTCAGACGGATTTTAACATAGAATGCGCATAAAATAAATTGTAGTTTTGCATCAATGTAAATAATTAAACGTTGCTTGCTACATTATCTTCACCTACTAATTATTCAATTTAATTGAAAATCTTAACAATCAAACACATTTTTTCGCTATTCTTAAATTGATTAAATATGTGCAAAACGTTACCTAATGAAATACAATTTGAAACATCTTCACTTTTCCTAGAACCAAACAAATATAGAACTACAACCACCTTCCAGTTTATACTTAACTTAATTTAAACTGGTCTTTCTTACCTTCCTAGCCTGCGTAGCAATGGCAAGAGACGGTATTATTTTCGACGAATTTCTTGTTTTCAGTATTTTGAATTTTGACCTATCTTAGCAATATAGTCGTGATGTCTTTCTGTGTTTGTGTTTGTATATTACTTCTGTCCGTAACACGATAGCTCCTGAACCGCTTAACTGATTTTCATAAAATTTTCAGGTAAAATAGTGCTCGACACTCTAACGAGCTGATTAGATTTTGGTCAAAATCCATTAATGCTAACTTTTTAACGGAGCGTCACATCAATATGCGGTTTTAAGAGCTTTAATTTCTAAAATATTTACAAAAAACTGCTTTCAAGCTAGGTAGATCAGATCCGTCATGGATCCATTTACAGTCGAACCTCTATAACTCGAACTTAAATGGACAACCAAAACAGTTCGAGTTATGGAGAGTTCGAGTTATAGAAATTCGAGTTAAAGAGGTTAAAATACATATAAAAAGTGCAGGGACCACCTAAAAGGTTCGAGTTATGGAGAGGTTCGAGTTATAGAGGTTCGAGTTAGAGAGGTTCGACTGAATTTTAATTTAATAAAAACTAGAACATTAGGGTTACAGGTCTAAAATACCTTGAGACCTTTATTTAGGTCACCACCTATAAGGTACCCACAAAACACCAAAAGGTACTATAAATAAAGTACTGGGTGACCCAGAAAAATTTTCCTTATAAAGCTTATAACGGTAGGTCAAATTAAAAGAAAAAATAGGTGGCTACAAATATTTTCATACAGGGTGTTCCAAGTTAAGTGTCCACCATTGCTAACTTTGGTATTATTTATGATAGAAAAAAGGTTAAATTGGCAAACTAGTAGAATTTTTGACGCTCTTTAGGATGGTCAAAACAAAAAAAACAATAGAGCATTGCGTTATCGAGTTTTTTCAAAAAACATATATTTTTTTAAAGTGAACACCCTGTATTTTATAATTTTTTCTGATAGGTTTTTCAATTCTAAACAAAAGTAGTTTTTGACATTTTCATTATTATTGTTGTGAATAATAACAATTATAAACCTGTATATTTTAGTTTGTTTTTATAAGTGAGGACCTAGTAAGTGATATTAATAATGGCGTTTCGGCGGCCATTTGAAACACCACAAACAAATTTTTGGAGACCATTTGAGGACCAAGGAGGAGAAGAAGTGGTGGTACCATTGGAGTCTGCTTTTACAGGAACCAAACCTTAATCCTAAAAAATAAATGGATCCATGACCGAACTGACACCTTCCTAGGTAGCCTATTATCATACTTCAAGTGAAGTCATGATAATATATTAGCCTTGAAAACAGTTTTTTGTAAATATCTCAAAAACTAAAGCTCCTACGAAGTTTCTGGTAATAACATGAATTATTGAAGAAAATATAGTCTACGACATTTCGAAAATAGTGTATTGACACGATGCTCCGTTAAAAAGTTAGCATTCTTTTAAGTTTTTAATTGTCAAAAAACTGTCATTCGCATTAATGAATTTTGACCAAAATCTTATCAGCTCGTAAGAGTTTCAAAAACTATTTTACTTGAAAATTTTAAAAAAATCCGTTCAGCGGTTTAGGAGCTATCGTGTTACGTACAGAAATAATATACACACACACAGACAGACATCACGACGATATTGCTAGGATAGGTCAAAATACATCCAAATAACACATTTTTGGCGTTATCTCAAATCGTCGAAAATAATACCTTCTCTCTAGCCATTGCTACGCGGACTAGGAAGGTAAAAATATCCGAAGAGCAAGGCAAAACTTTTAAAAACACATTGTACGAGGAAAACTCAAGATATTATATTATTAGAAAATTACGGAAATCGTTCCAGAATATACGAACGTATTACACATATTACAGGGGCAAGCTACATAGTATATAGTACCTATCTATTAGTGAGTATTATACGCATTAAGCAGCAACTTTTATTAAACGTTTCATTTTACTTGCCAATATACTATAAACAGTTCCCAGTCCGGCCCATATTCTCTTTTATTTGTTTAGGATTCCTTAATGGGTTTCACACATCAAATTTTATTATGGTTTTTTTTGGCGGCTTTTTGAAATGAAAGAACTATATTATTTTCGATGAATTTCTTGTTTTCAGTATTTTGACCTATCTTAGCAATATCGTCGTGATGTCTTTCTGTGTTTGTGTTTGTATATTATTTATGTCCGTAGCACGATAGCTCCTGAACCGCTTAACTGACTTTCATTAAAATTTTCAGGTAAAATATTATTTAAAATAGTGCTCAACACTCTAACGAGCTGATTAGATTTTGGTCAAAATCCATTAATGCTAACTTTTTAACGGAGCATCACATCAATATGCGGTTTTCAGAGCTTTAATTTCTAAAATATTTACAAAAAACTGCTTTCAAGGCTGATACATCATGGCTTCACTTGAAGTGTACTAATAGGCTAGCTAAGAAGGTATCAGATCCGTCATGGATCCATTTTTTTTAATTTAATAAAAACTAGAACATTAGGGTTACAGGTCTAAATTACCTTGAGACCTTTATTTAGGTCACAACCTATAAGGTACCCACAAAACACCAAAAGGTACTATAAATAAAGTACTGGGTGACCCAGAAATATGTTCCTTATAAAGCTTATAACGGTAGGTCAAATTAAAAGAAAAAATAGGTGGCTACAAATATTTTCATACAGGTTGTTCCAAGTTAAGTGTCCACCATTGCTAACTTTGTTATTATTTATGATAGAAAAAAGTTTAAATTGGCAAACTAGTAGAATTTTTGACGCTCTTTAAGATGGTCAAAATAAAAAAAAAAACAATAGAGCATTGCGAGTTTTTTCAAAAAACATATATATTTTTTTTAATTGAACATCCTGTATTTTATAGTTTTTTCTGATAGGTTTTTCAATTCTAAACAAAAATAGTTTTTGAGTTTTTTGCCTAAAGTTAAAAATAACGAAAATATTTTAAATTTAAAATTACGTTAAGGCAAGTATGGATTTTTTTTTGGTAGAAAGCAGAAAGCGCAATTTTGAATTTTAAATATCTTCGTTATTTTTAAAATCATACTACTACTACTTAGCTAAATAGGAATATTTTTGCCCAAGCAATCCACACTATTTATCAATAGTTCTATTGAAAATAAAAAGAAAAAACGGAGGTTAAAAAAAGCAAAAAAAAAGAAATTGGGTAAAACTTTTTTGTTTTTTTAAGTATCTGTTTTATTTGTTAAATCTGTGGACTTGGTTGAAGGAAATTGTTAATTTCAATTCTAATCAAAACAAAAAACGCCATGGGACATGTGTGGATTTTTTCTCCCAAAACCACAGTGTAATAGGTACCTACATTGTGTCTAAACCATCCTTACATAGATTCAAATAATATTATAATATAACTATTATACGAATGTGATCAAAAACGTGCAATTACTTCAAGGATTAAATCATCAATGCATGAAAAAACATTTTTGCTAAATACTGTCAATAGTTTAAAAAAGACGATTATTCATTTATTTATTAAATTAAAAAAATATATTTAACTTTACATTTGAGACCCTTCTAAATTTAAACCAAAAATGTTTTATTTTGAATAATTGGGAATAATTTTATTTTTTTAAACGGCCCTATAAAACACGTGTCAGTCCAAAGAGGAAAGTAAGTACTTATTTTTCTTTTTTTTTATTAGGTTTTTCAAAAATGGTTATTTTTTAAATTCAACAAAAATTAAAAAATGTCATGGTGGGAAAAGTTTTTCATCGTCATTTTTCTTTAATATAAAAGAACTATACCAGCCTCTCTTTGTATTTTGTGGAGCACGTCATAAAAACATCTACTAATTTTCTTGTCTGGCTTTTTAGTAAATTTTGATTAAAATTTTTGTGTAAATCAATTGATTTTTTCAATTGCGCGTAACGCCAAAAACATAGACATAGACAACAAAAACCGTTGATTCTGTTTCACAATTTTTCTACTTAAAATAGAATTGTCGAAATTATTCGTTGATATTGCTGGGATTTCGCGAAACAATCGTTTCGATTTGCCATTCGACCGAAAAACCACATAATTTTGACACACCTTTATACATCTAAATACTTATATCATTCTTTGTATATTTGACACACGTACATATTAAATAAAAATGTAGGCACTTAAAATTAAATTAGCTCATCCGGAAGTAAAAATAGGGACTGATTGGAATAAAACCTGACTTTATTTTAGAGTCGGCTTTATTCTGACAGATTTACAAATAAAACTGACAGCAGACCTCTCAAAATTGACATACCAAGTCAAGTTTAAAAATAAAGTCGCTAAGTTTCATTTAATGAAAACAGGCACTAATAAATCGGGTTCTTAAGTACGCAATGGCCAAATTTTGAGAGAAAGCAGGTGCTTTTTATATGTAAATCTGTCACAATACTACCGATTATAAAATAAGTCCCTAATATTACCAAACGTAAAATTTAGTACCCGTCTATTTAAAAATCTAACAAGTTTCGAGGCTAATCGGGTAAAAAGGAGTTTTTGTTTGCCTCATATTTTTCCGTGGGTAGCTTGAAAGCTTAACCTCACGGGGGTCCGAGATCTAATGGACACCTAATAAGTGTTGACAGCTGACTGTCTCGTCCTTATTGACTCCTCAGACCAAGCAGTGTTCTGAGGAGTCCCGTAAGGACGAAACAGTTAACTGTCAACACTTATTAGGTGTCCATTAGATCTTGGACCCCCGTGAGGTTAAGCTTTCAAGCTACCCACGGAAAAATATGAGAGAAACAAAAACCCCTTTTTACCTGATTAGCCACGAAACTTGTTTGGTCCCTAAAATTATTAGGATGCATTTAATCTGCACATTTTTCAATGCAATGTGAGTCACGCCGAGATATTTCTAATAACCATAAGGGAGGTGGTTATTAGGGTGTTTTCGATCACCAAATGTAAACGTCCAATTCGTTATGGTTGTTGTAAACTTCGTGGTTAATAACGATAAACTTTTGTCGCGAAAAACAACATTTTTGGCGGTGCCACACTTTTACACCCATTTCATATTAAACCAATTTGGGAGAGCTAAAACAGGCTCATTTTAAATTAAAAAAAAGGTCTCTTGGACTGAAAAGCCTGAATTTGCAGGAAAACTAATTAAAAAAACACCTTGAAAAAACTTTGATTACCAAAACGAAACGTTTTGGTCGCCAAAAAACAAGACAAAAAAAGCCGGCCGGACATTTTCATTTTGCCCAACCCTAACCACCTTTTTATCGTTTTTGTATTACAAAACTGTAAGAAAATCATTTTAAACCCACATAGCACAATCACGTATTTAACACGTAAAAGAGGCGTGAGAAAAAAAAAACGTTGATTTTAAAAGCTGCTAGAAAAAAACGTTTATTTCATATATGAAAACAAGCTTAATAGGTCATTCATTAACGTTATAAAAAATAACGTTGCTAAAAACTGCGTTTTAATAACGCCTTTTTCAAATTAAAACAGCAATGTTTTTACGTTAGTTTCAAGTGATTTTTATCAACGATAAAATCACATTAGATTCACGCCTTTTCTACACGAATTTTAAAACGCGACTTGCATGGCTTTTCTACCGAATATTTTGGAGATTTTACTAGCAGCATCGCCTCCTATAGTCGGGATTTTTCACTTTGACGAAATCTATCAGGCAGTGCTTTGGCCTCTAAACTCCAAAAACCTGTTAAGGGACTGATCCCTGATCCACGATCACGACGCATCTGTTATTAACCCGATAAAGACACATTAATATTCTGTGAAAGCAAGGGCGGATCCAGAGGTGATCTCGGGGGGGACACTTTAGGTGACATTCTCTGTTGGTACAAAACGGTATATATTTTTTTAAGCAGCATTTTATTGAATTAGTCAGTGGTTGTAATTTCGATGATAATAACAATAGACACTTTCATGCGCCGCAAGCAAAAATTTTGAATTTTTATTGGCAAAAACATTACTTTTTACTAATTTTTTGTATATTCAAAAAATTCTCGGGGGGGGGGGGGTTCGGTTCGGTTGCCCCCCCCCCTGGATCCGCCACTGTGTGAAGGTGTTTACTGTTCATAAATCTTGCTTAGCTTTTAAAAAAAACTTAATGTATATAGATAGATACATAGACACTTTGTCTTGCCTTGAGCGCCATCTTTAAAATTGTCTTGAAGTGTTGTAGTCTTAAACTAGCAAACTTTTATAACTTCCTTTCGCGTCTCTTTTAAGTGAAAAAAATGTTATTAAAAAAACGTGACCATAAAAGACGCAGAAAGTCAGTGGGTTTGAGAAGTCTTAATCTAGTGGCGTTTTAGAACATGTTGTGGAGGACTTTTCAAGTGTGAATTTGGTACATAAAAATAACGAGGGTAAAAAACACGTTATATACACAGCACTAGAAACTTCAGCAAAAAGTACATTTTTATAGCTTGATTTCTCCTTGTTTTTAAGTTATCTTTAAGCATGTAGATTTAACAAAATAAATATTACATGGTATGAGGTTGTTTTCAAGTAAAAAAAAACTTTGTTATTTTTGTTCACGTGAATTTAACGTTAATGTGAATTTTGTGTTATGTGGGAACTTGTCAAAACATTCATAAAAATAACTACAAATGTTTAAAATATAACAAAAATATGAATTTGGACCACGATACAAGTTTTGCGTGGCTGAAATGTCAATGTAAAATAACCATAAGAATTCATATAAAGCCAGCGTTAAACATTCGTAGATGACCACTTCCTTTATGGTTATTAAACACAACGGCGTGACAGGTCGCTACTGCGCCGTCTCATAATAGCCATAACCACGATGTTAGAGACAAATGAAATGATTAAAATTACTTTATTTATACAGAGTATAAAACAATACAATTGAACTATGTTATAAACCTAACAAAGCATTGCTTATCATCAAATGTACCGTAAGCTCTTAAGCGCGATTATGGTTTTAATCGCGATTAAATCCCTGTTCTAAATATCACCTGACATCTGTCGTTTAACGTCGCATTATTAAAGAAGAAAGTTAGCTCTTGGAGTGCGTGTAAAAGGTCCCTACTAGCTTTACAGAGTGATAATAAAATACTTTTTATAGTGTTGCTTTTGTGAAATTACTACCGTTATATTTATAACAAAACAGATCATAAATTAGCTAAAATCCTGTAAACTTTTGTTTCCCTACAATAAACACAGAACCGTCGCTTTATTTTGGCAACCGAATTCAAAATAAATACAGCAAAGGAAATTCATTCATTATTTGAGTTTTTTATTCAAGAAATGGTGTAAACAAAGCCACAGATGCGACAGCACACAGTAGCAAGAGGACAAAGTTAAACGACAAACAACCAATTAATTGCTGAGGATAATTCATGAGTTTTTTTATAAAACTATTTCAAGAAATACACGCAACGCAAAAATTAGCCTTTGTTCCATCGTCATTTAATATAAAGTATGGTAATATAAAGTATGGATCAATATTTGAAATATTTTGGAGAAAATTCTGCAAGTAGTTAAATAGGTCTGTTTTTTAAGGAACAAGAACAACTAATAAAATGGGTTAACCAAATGACCAAAATAATTACAGAAGACCTACAGATCCAGGAGATTGATAACGCGGGTTGAAGAAAATTAAACGGTCATGGCACTAGGAAAATGGAAAAAAGTTCATAGTTATTAGTAGTCGAAGATGAAAAATTGTATTGCTAAAAAAAGAATAAATTCAACGAGAGGTCAGTAAATGAACAAACAATACATTATCAGAAGATACAAGAAGATGGAGCACGGTAATCGAAGTAGTAAAACTCATAAGGGAGTAGTACTGAAGAAAGAAAAAGAAGCAACAAGGAGACACGCATTAGCCGAAGATATGATTAGAGTTGTCGTGCTAAAGGAAGAAGAAAAAAGGAAAAAGGAAGTAAATTCAAAAAATGATCGATACATAAACGAAAAATGCATTCATTATAACTAAAACATAAATTTATGATGTGGTCAATCCAAAATATTTTTGGGTCAATCATATTTAGTACAAAAATATTGCCTGTTTTACGGTAAATGACATAACAAGAGAAAAGGAAAATAAAAATCTTGACTTTTGCAGGTTCTATTCCGAATAAGTATCCACCGATATATACTAAATGCGCTTAGAAATGTTATGGATTTTAGATTAATTTAGTCATGAAGGTCATGAGTCTGCTGAATGTCTCGCTAGAAAAGCAACCTTTGCTGATTTATTTAGGCCTGAACCAGCTTTGGGCAATGTCTAAAAAACCTCCGAAGTAAAAGAGAAGTATAAAAACTTATATAGGACTTATAAGTTCAGTCCCGACTAAAAGTAGTATTTTAAAGAATAAGATGTACAGAAGAAACCAAATGCAAAATCTATATAAGGTGCGTCAAAATCGCGTAGCACAAAGAAAATGACGAAAATAATTTCAGGAGACCTAGAGAGATGAATAACAACGGTCCAAGGAGATTTGGAGGTCATGGCATAAGGAAACTGAAAGAAAGTTCGTTCGTCGAAGAGGTCAAAACTCATAAATGAATTGTTTTGCAAAATGAAAAAATTTTATGCAAGATCAATAGCAGAACAGACAATGCATTAGCAGAAGATAGAAGAAGATGGAGCACGGTAGTCGTGCCAAAGTGGCCAAAACTCATAAGAAAATTGTAGTGCCAAAGAAAGAAGAGAGAAGATACTCGGAGGCACATTCAAAGCGGGCTCAACACAAGGACGAACAATGCATTAGCCGAAGATAAAGGATTTGTAGAACTAAAGGAAGAAGAAAGGAAGTTAATACAAAGCATGAACAAAAAATGCAAATAAAGCTATGATGTGGTCAATCACCTGCACATGTCGTGCAAAGACATTGCCACTTTTACGGTGGATGACTTAACTAGAGCAAAAGGACAATCCGGCAGATATAGAGCTGCAGAAACATTTTTATTGCGCTCGTATCATTGTTACCGATTCTAGATAACTCTATTTTCATTACGGCGTTATGCTGAATGTCTTGCCAGGAATGAAGTATCTGTTGATTTACTCGGACCTAAAGGAAGAAGAAGAAATAAAACAAGAAAGTAAACTCTAAGCAAGGTTAATACATGAACACACAATGCATTATAGCTAAAACATAAACTTATGATGTGGTGAATCACATTTCGTGCAAGGACATTGCCACTTTTATGGTAGATGACATACCTGGAGCAAGACGGCAATAAAAATCTTGCCTGTAGTAACGCAGATTTAAAGTCACTTGACTTTTACAGGTTTGCTTGGGAACAAGGAGCTGCAGAGACACATTGTGGGCTTGGAAGAGCAAGCAATGTGTCACTGTTATCAATTTTGGATCACTGAGTTATGAAATTAATGAGTCTTGCTAGAAAAGCAGCCCCTGCTGAATTAATCGACCCTGAATAAGCCCTGAACAATTCATAAAAATATCTCAAAAACTAGAATTTTAGAAACTCATAGAGGATTTACAAGACAGGGCTTCGTTCCGACCAAGATTAATATTTTACAGAATGGATTAATAGAAGAAACCGAATGCAGAAGCATTCTAAAAAAGAGTGTCAAAATCGCTTAGCACAAACAAAATGACCAAAATATATTCTTAGAAGATCTAGAGATAAAGAGTATAACGAGGGTCGAGGAAGATTTAACGTTCATGGAATCATGAAACTGAAAGAAAGTTTTTAATTATTAGTAGTTGAAGCAGCCGAGACTCATAAGAGTACAAAGAGCATGGTAGTCGAATTGGCCAAAACATAAGAGTGTAGGAGTAGTGATAAAGAAAGTTTCGACTAAGAGTATGTATGCAGAATCTATATAAAGAGTATGAAAACCGCTACACATAGACAAAATGACCAAAATGATTTCGGAACACCTGAAGATCTTGGAGATGGATAAGGAAAGTCAGGGAACATTAACCGATCATGAGATTGGAAAACTGGAAGTAGTAGTCGAACCGGCCAAAACTCCTCAAGGAGTTGTATTGCTAAAGAAAGAAGAAATTCAACGCGAGGTAATTATAGGAAGGACCAATGCATTGGCAGAAAATAGAAGAAGTTGGAGCACGCCGGTAGTAGAAGCGGCCAAAACTCATAAGTAGATTGTCGTGCTAAAGAAAAAAGAAGAGAAGAAACAAGGAGGCGCATTCAAAGTGGGCTCAGTAAAAAAAACGAACAATGCATTAACCGAAGATATGAAGGATTTGTAGGAAGAAGAAAAAAAGGAACAAGGAAGTAAATTCAAAGCAAGGTCAATACATATGATCGAAAACTGTATTATAACTAATTAGTATAGTAGTAGCTATTAGTATTATAGCTGTTGTCTGACAGCAAGCTAGATTTTTTATAGGTTTTCTTCCAAATTAGGAGCTGCAGATACATATTTAATGCGCTTGGAAAGAAAAATCACACTGTAATGGAATTTAGGTTACTCTCGTCATGAGGGTGATGAATCTACTGAATGTCTTGCTAGGAAAGTAGCCTCTGCTGAATTAATCGCCCTGAATCAACCCTGGACAATGCATAGAAACATCTCAAAAACCATAATTTTATAATATATGAAAGATGTCGTCAACCAATACTGGAAAAATCTCTTAAATTTAGGCAATTCCAAGCAGCTTTATCAAACAACCCTGCAAGAAGAGAGATATAAAACTCAAAGAACTTACAAGACGGTTCAGTTCTTCAGTTCCTAATTCAAAAATCGGAGTCTAGATCTTCAAGTCAAGGCTAACACTACTTAGTAATATTAAGTAGTACTCGATTCTTGAGATTAGATTTTCATCTTTTACCACGATTTAAGAAACAGTTATCTTCCAAGTAAAATAAAAAACGAAAAAATTACCGTTTAAATCATGACAATGAATTGATAATTTAGCAATCTTTAACATTATAAACACGAGGAAGCCGAGATGTGGGTGGCTAATAGCGCATTTTAAACAGATGGTAATTTTTTGAATTTTTCTTGAACCTATGGTAAAGGATAAAGCATTGTCAAGGCTAAGAATTAAGCTCTTATTTTTTAAATTAAATGTTGACGTCTATTCATAGAGTACACAGACCGAAAAAGGTACGTATTATCAATGAATATGTTCATTGCTTTTATTGATTTTCAGACGATGAACAAAATACATTGATACAATGTAAAAATTCATGGAATTAAGGTACGTTCGTTGTGTTAACGTTCGTGTACATTAAATCAATATTTTTTCTTTTATTGGTTGAAAAGTATAGTACATTTTGTTTTTTCTGTTTAATCGTGGCACTTTAAGTCTGCGCAACAGAATTAATAAGCGTTCTGTTAATTCCCCAGGTAATGATTTTGGTTCTTTACAAAGTCTGCCCTTGTTTTGTATTCTCAGCATTCGTCTCAATAATTTTTTATGTTATACAGTGTGTCTCCAAAGAATTATCATGTTCTGAATTATTTAAAAAAAAATTGTCTAACTACTTAGTACTAGTCCAAGGTAAATTTTAGAATTTTTAATTAACTCTCGTAGGTAATTCTTAATTTTATTCTTATTCCCCTGTCGAAAATAGTAGTCCACGGTACACTGGTCCATTTTTTAAGTAATGAGTAATAGGCTGAATTTTCGTACATTAGCACACAACAAGACGCAAGCCCTACCAAGTCCACTTTGAATCCTTGACTTCGCATGCGCAGATCTACCAATATTATTTACCTCATGTATTAGAATAGATGAACAGGGTGATTTTCACTTGAATGATTCTAACCACATGAAAATAGAAAGTTTCAAAAACCTAACCTAACGAAACCTAATCAAACCTAATCAAATCTAACCGAACCGAACCAAAGCAAACTAAACCAATAATTTTTTTCAAAAAAAAACTTTCCTGACTTCCGACCCGGGATCCTAGAAGATGTGAATCTGAACCGGACAGTACCGAACCGAACCTATCCAAACCTAACCATACCCAACTAAACCTAATTAGCAGTGTTGTTGTGTTTGGTTAGGTTAGGTTTGGTTCGGTTTAGTTAGGTTCGGTTCGGTTTGGTTCGGTTCGGATTCACATCCTCTAGGATCCCGGGTAGGAAGCCAGGAAAGTTTTTTTTTGAAAAAAATTATTGGTTCAGTTTGCTTTGGTTCGGTTCGGTTAGATTTGATTAGGTTTCGTAAGGTTAGGTTTTTGAAACTTTCTATTTTTATGTGGTTAGAATCATTCAAGTGAAAATCACCCTGTATTCAACTATTCTAATACATGAGGTTAATAATATTGGTAGATCTGTGCATGCGAAGTCAAGGATTCAAGGTGGACTTGGTAGGGCTAGCGTCTTGTTTAGCACAGACGCTCTATTTTTCCCCTGTGTTCAATATTTTCGGGGATTTTGTATTGTTATATAATTTTTCGGTGTCGTGTTATTTTGATATTTTTGCGATTTTGATTTAATATATATATATGTATATATATACATATATATATATATATATTATAATATATTTTTTGAGATATCCTGTATTTGACATCTAAATTTAGCAAATTAAATTATTTTCGCTTTCCGATATTTTGAATTTTTTAGACAATGTGCAAAAAAAAATATAGCCTTGTGGAGAATTAGTCGCCTTACAATTTTTGACTTAGGTACATATACCGAGTGTTATTAAAATAATAATAAATCACAATTTTTTTTTTTAAATTATTTTTTTTTAGATTTAAAAAATATATATAGGTATTTATTTTAAGCGGTATATTGATTAATTTTTTTTAAATAAATTAAACTGGTTTATAAAACATGTGCTTCAACTTTAAAAAGTGCAAACTATATGCATTAACATAATGAAAAACAATTATCAAATACACCTTTGCTTAAGTAGATGTTTTTTTAAAATTATTCAAATTTGAAATAAACCTATATTTTTTAACAGGTTGGTTATAATAAAGTACGAAATATCTGCAATACCGTGGTAAAAAAACATAATAAATACAAACTTATAAATATATATTTTTGTATATACGATTGTTTTTAAAAAAATTTGTCAATTTAACTGAGCTATGTTTAATTGCGATTCCTTTTTAAAAGTTTTGACAATTTTACTGAGCTATGTTTAATTGCGAATCATGCGCATCAACACATTGAAAACCTACTACAAAATACATCTTTGCTTATTAATTTTTACCTTCCTAGCTCGCGCAGCAATGGCTAGACAAGGTATTAATTGAGACGTTTTTTTTTTGAGATAACGCCAAAAATGTGTTATTTGGGTGTATTTTAACCTATCTTAGCAATATCCTCGTGATGCCTGTGTGTGTGTGTTTGGGTGTGTGTATGCCTGTCCGTAACATGATAGCTCCTAAACCGCTGAACCGATTTTCATAAAATTGGTAAAATAGCGTTCGACACTCTAATGATCTGATTAGATTTTGGTCAAAGTCCATTAACAGTTTTTTGATAATTTTAAAAATGATAACTTTTTAACGGAGCAACGCATTAATATGCGGTTTTAGGAATATGGTAGATCACATTTTGCTCAATAATTTGGGTTATAACCAAAAACTCCGTAGGAGCCTTACTTTCTGAGATATTAACAAAAAACTGTTTTCAAGGCTGATGTATCATGGTTTCACTTAAAGGACTAGGTTTTGATAAAGTGCAAACAGACCTGTCCGCATATAGTAAAAAACAATTTAAAAAAAACAGTAATTTTTAAAATAATTTTTCTCAAAAGATTTTGAATCGTTTTTTAATTAATTATTAAAAAAATTTAACTGGGTTATCATAATGATTTTTTTTATCAACAAAATCTTTTCATGTAAGTTCAGATCGCATTCGAAATTTTTTCACGTCTCATTAAAAATTGGTTTGTTTATATCTTTTATTAAATTCGAAATTTTGCAGGTTATCTTATCAGAAGGAATTAGTAAAGTATTCTTAGATTCGGCAAATAATTTTAAAAAAACAAACAGATGTGTCACATTTGACCTCTTGGCATTACGTGTCGGGTTGCGTTTATCAAACGGTTTAAAAAAAGTGTGTACAGCTAGCTTATTAACTAAATTATCTGGTCTTAGTCATAGTCATGTTTGTTTTCTTAACAAGAGCGAATTCAATTCAGTTAGACTTTACCACACATTTCGACAATCACAGACTGCAGGGCCGACTCCAGGGCAGGGCAACCAGGGCGGACACCTCGGACACAAGGATCCAGGAGCGTAAAAATTGTTGAGAGACAATTTTCTATTCATAAACGTGTTCAAAAGATAAATAATAAAAACTGTACAGTCAGGGACTTTTTAAATAGTCGGTGAATTTTTTTCTGTCAAAATTTATAATATTAAGATATTAGAAAAAATATTTTTTAATAATACGTATGTATAAAGACAGAGGTAGTGTTCACTATTTTTTGGGTTTGGTTCAAACTGGGTTTCCTAATTTCCAATAAAAATATTTTTTATTTTCGAGCGCGGCCAATTAAAAAGTCCTCGACTTTACAAGACAAAGTAGATATTTTATACAAAGTTCCAAGAGTTGAATTAACGCACACCCAAAGAAGTTTTTATTTTTTGGGGCCCAGAACTTTTAACATTATTCCTTTTCACTCAAAATATTTAAATTCAAAAAATAATTAAACAAATACCAAGAGCCAAATTCCCGATTTCGTTTATGTAAAGTACACTCCGAATACATTGTAAAACCTTTTTAAAAGAAAAAGAAACTTAGCTGCGAAATTATTAAATGGGCGCCAAATGTT
Organism: Aspidapion aeneum; assembly: GCA_963576565.1. Classification (NCBI taxonomy): domain Eukaryota; kingdom Metazoa; phylum Arthropoda; class Insecta; order Coleoptera; family Brentidae; genus Aspidapion; species Aspidapion aeneum. The sequence continues at coordinate 105,712,189 of OY755041.1, forward strand.
GATTTTGCGTCGGCTCTGCAGACTGTTTTAGAGATTTTGCAGACATAACATGATAAAGTAAACAATAAACACAATTTAGAGCCTCTTTTGCATACACCTGAGACTTGTCAATGTTCTTTTTCATCAACTATTAGCATAGGTTGGAAATAATCATAGTAATTCAAATCCTCGCTACTGCCCAAAATGGAGTAATTTTTGTGAGAAAATTAGAAAATGTCGCGTTGATGGCAAATTTTTTAAAAAATCTGCGATTTATGAGTTTGCTTTTTTTACTAGAACTACAAAATAAGTTTTACAGCGAGGGTGATGTGATGGGAGCAGCCCCCTGCCTCTCCTGAATACACCGCAGTTGACAGAACTTGAAAACTTCTTTAAAAATATTAGATATTAGGGACCTTTGGCATGTCCCATTTTTCTCTTATGTTCTATTTGAGGTATGCGCAGTTACCTGGTTTGAACCTTATCCTTTACTAAAGGATAGTGTTTGACCTTACTTGTGTTCCAATAGGGACTTATTGCAATAAAGCCAGGCAGATATTTTGCCGGGCACTATTCGGACAGTTTCGCATTATAAGAACAGCTGTCTTCTTTCAAAATTAGGCATTTGTGTATTATAAGAGCCGGAAATAATAGCGACGGCGACGCCACTATTGATGGAAAATAAACGACTGGATTTATAAATTCGACTTTGTTATGTCAATTTGTCAGATTATGGTCTGGCTTTATTGCAATAAGTCCCTAATACCGTAGGCTACAGTTCCTTTATTTAAAGACAGTGTTGCCGGGCATATAACGTTATGTCAAAATGTAATCTAAATTTAAAATATTTTTGATACCAGACAATTCTTTCAAGAGCTTCCTATGCGGGGTAATCCGCAGATTTAATTTAATGCCAGTTATTGAAAATTATTTAAAAAAAACTGGAAGTATGTGTTGTTTGGCAACAGGCACTAACCAAAAGTAAACACAGACCTAATTCTCTATTTTCCTGGCAGTTCTTCACTGGTATTGCTCTTTCAGTTTTGCCCTAGTTGTTTTCGGAACTTTTTAATTAATTTTGCCTACAGAACACAAAACAGGCGTTTAACAGATAAATAAAGAACAAAGGATAAAAAATTGTATCTGCAAAAGGTTAAAATTGGGCTTCTAAATATCACTTGACATCTGTCATTTAATGTCGCATTTATAAAGGATAAAGTTAGCTAAAGGAGGGCGTACAAAAGTCTATTTATTGACTTAATTCTACATTATTAAACCCCATTAAAAACAAACACTACAATCTAATTGTGGTTTTATGTTTAAAAAGCTTTGTCAGTCTAAAAAGTTTAAAAATGACAGTTATATTTAAAAAAAAGACTCGTATTCTTATAATTATTCAAAAGTCATTAAACCAGCGATAAAACGCAATGCCATCAAACTCATCTAATTAAAAATAATAATAACTGTCATTCCCAACAATACTTAAACAGAAAATACTGGAAACTAGGTATCTACTTAGACCATAAATTATGTAACGCAAACATTCATATTTTTGAACCCTCTTCCCCTTCTCATAATGCATTTTTAAATGTGTAACCCATTCTTAAAGGGTGCAGATATGTCGCCTTTGTATTAAAGGTATTAAATTGAATTTTTTAACTTCATTAATATTTTAAAAACTTTGTTAAATTTAATATTTCACCTTTTTTTAGAAATATCAAATTCAATTTTTTTTTACCTAACAAGAAGAGATTAGGCACGTATCATCAGTTTAGGAGCGTTAAATACTTTTACTTAAAAAATTAGGAATGCCTAGTCGTGTTTAAAAATACTGAAGTGTCTCCCAAAATTAAAAAGTGTTTTTTAATTTTTGCACGTACTCATAGAAATCTTAAACAGTTATTATTATTACGACAGCGCGCGCCACTTTTAAATCCTTTTTTTTTTCGGCAAATTCGAATGAGAGGACTATATCTTGCCATGCCAGAGGGGAATAATAAATTTTAAATACATTTTACATTTTACCTAGACTACTCTGAAAACGAAAGAATTAAAAATACTTACTAATCCATCATTAAGTTGTGCATCAATAAACCTTAGTTCACAAAACAAAATAACTAGTGCGAAAACTACCACTTTCCACCATTGTAAAAAAGCCGTTTTTCGAACGGGTTGCGCCAAATCGCGAAACATACTTTTTACCACATGTTATACAAAGATAAGGCGAGTTAATTTCACAAACTAAACGATCTAATTTTAATGTTGATGAGTAAAAATTACGAATACCTTGCCCTAGATGGACGATAGTTAATCGGAAGACAAGAATTACTATAATAGAACACAGCTACCATCCGAAGCTTTGGCCTTGCCTTTGTAGATACTTGCAAAAAATACCAAAATTACCTAGTTTTGCCATTTTTTTAATTTGTTCTCCTTTTTTCTATGCATCTATCTATCTATCTATTTAGCCTCCTTCGATCCATCTTTAGACATAGGCCTCCACCAATATCTTCCACTCTTCTTTGTCTTATCCATGTTTGATTTTGTAAGTGTCAAGGTCTGGAATCCGTAGCTGAGTACAGAAATGATACATTGGTTACTGAAGAAATTTTTTAATTTTTTAATATGTTGCTTAATTTAGCGAATGCTGCCCAGGCCTCTCTTGATTTCAGCTGTCTGGTTTTCTTTTTTTAGTTTAATAATTTGTCCCAGATATACATATTGTTATGATCTTAGTTTTACTGTTCATATTCAAGCCTATATTTTTTGCTGCTGTATCCAGTACTTCCATCATTTTTCTTAGTTTTTCTTTCTTATCTGTTATTAGGACGATATCGTTAGCATATCGTAGGTGGTTCAAGTAGTGTCCGCTTACTTTGATGCCTATTTTTTCCGAATCCAAGTTTTTAAAAACATGTAGGGCCTGATTAAATAGTTAAGGGGATATTGTCACCCTTTCTGACACCTTCACCTCCTTCATGGATTTTGATTGATGTATCTAGTTGCTTTGCTATATATATTGGCAATTTAGTCTGTGTATCGGCGATCTATTCGGCTATTAATTAAAGATGCTTTTACTGCCCAACGCTTAATGCTCTCAAAAGCTTTTTCATAATCTATAAACGCAATATATAGTGGAATGTTGTATTCGTTGGCTCGTTCTATTAGGATTTTCATGGTTAATAGGTGGTCAACTGTACTGAAACCTTTTCTGAAGCCTGCTTGTTTTTTTGATTGATATCCGTCAAATTTTGTTGTTAGTCTATCTGTTTATATTTTCGTACAAAGTTTATAAATTACATTAAGGAGTGTTATAGGTCGAGTTTATTAGGTCTGCTGCATCGCCTTTCTTATGCAGAATAATGGTTATGTATTTTTTCCAGATGTTTGGGATTAGTTTTTCCTTTAGTATTTTTATCATTTGTACATAGGTAAAGCGGTAAGTAATTTGTTATTCCTAAAAATTTCTTGTACTAGTAGAAGATTTATAGAGATATAGATTCTTGGGTAAGTATGGTTTTTACAGAATTCCGGTTGTTCTGTTTAAAGTATACTTCGATACACACTGTATGTTTATTGGTGACCAAATGGCTATCGTCGTAACCCTTAATTGTTATCAGCGTGTTATCTCACCTATTGTAAATACCGGTAAATAGCAAGCATTTTTTCTATAAGGTGCTTTGTCAAACATTACCCACAATAACCACAAAATCAAAGTTTAGATATCGATACACTCTCTGATACAGATTTAACCAAAAAATTTTATATTATTACATATTTTTTAAAAAACCGAGAAGGTCAAACCACAGTTTATATAACAAGGTTGATATTCGGTAGCCAAACTATTAAAATTTACCTGAAAAGTTAGATAATTTGAGAATAAACTGCTCGTTAAACTGGCAAGTTCGACTTCCCCCCCTACCCCCCCCCCCCCCCCCGTACTATCGTAACGTTACGCTGGAGTTAAAATTTAAAATATTTAATTTATAATTAACGCTAATAGCTTAACCAACCAAACCGAAAATTGGAGGTGAGTTTGGCTTTATCACGTGGGCGCATAATAAAAAAGGATTTTTTAAAATCTTACCTCTTAGATAAAACTTAGCCCTTTGATGATTGATTGGATGATCTCAAAAGGGAAAGGCAACAGAAATTTAAAAATTTGAACTTAAGCTTCACTATTAAAATAAGCAAACGCGCTTTTAAAAAAAATCACTGGGGGTTGAGGAATAGGCCAAAATTTGTGTATGAGGAATAACCCAAGTACGCGAAAATGGTATCCCGTAAAAATAATTGAGATAAAAGTAAACTCAAGTTCTCCAATACAAATTTTAAAATGAAAGGTTCTTGCTAGATTGGAAATGTTTTTCTAAACTTGGCTATTAATGACTCTTGGCACAGTGCTAAATTGAACATAAAGAAGTTTGGCTGTAATAGCTAAGTTAAAAACAAAACATTTCCAAACTGGTAAGAACCTTCCATTAATTCATTGAAATTTGTATTGGAGGACTTGGCTTTACTTTTATCTCAATTCTTTTTACTGAATACCATTTTCGGGTACTTGGCTTTTTTTTACTTGAAATGTTTTTGTTATAATAGCTTTTTCTTAGCTAATTTATTAATTATACAGCAAACCATACCGTGTGATGAGTATCGTTATTTGCAGCAAGCGCACACCCTGTATACCTTTCCCAACCATGACTCATAAAAAAACAAATAAAATACTTCAATTATTAGTTTTTATATAATTTATGATTATCTGTTTTACCTGTTAGTGTTTGTGTGTATAGAGGAAATAAATGTGATTTTTATTATTTTCACAAATAATCATGTTTTTCGTATGACTTATTATTAGGTAGCGCCTAATTCCGGGAAATACGGAAGTTATTCGGCAGAAATAACAACTGAGATTTCACCTAGTGTTAGGCCCGGTCTACATGATATCGCTTAGAGTTCTCCCATTCAGATTAGCCGTATAAAAAAAGGTATTGAAAATATTTGATGTATGAAACCCATTCGTAAAGGTTACAGGTAGTACCTGTTGATAGCCTCTGTTAAACTTTACAAGAAGAGATTAGGCACGTATCATCAGATTAGGTGCGTTCGATACTCGGTTCGATACTTTAACTTAAACAGAGAGAACAGATATTAGGAATGCCTAGTGGTGTTTAAAATACTAAAATGTCTCGCAAAATTTTAAAATGATATTACAATTTTGGCATAGACTCCTGGAAATCCCAAAACTGTTAGTCTGATTACGGTAGCGCAAGCTACTTTTATGACCCTTTTTTATTCGGCTAATTTGAATGAAGGGACTATACCATACCTTAGCATGATGACCGCAGCCTGACTACGTAAATCTTTAAATTAAAGTTAATTATAAACTTGGTTCTCAAGTTAATTGTAATACTTATTATTTATTCTAAATTGGACACTGGGTATATCGAGCTCGGTATACCATGCAAGCAAGTATTTGGCAAGTATCTGCCCTTGAATAAAAATTTAGGTTCCAGTAAATTATTTTTATTTATTTTTATTTCAATGAAATGTTTCAATGTTTTTACACTTCCAACTGTAAGGCTATTTTAATTTTCTTCTAATTTACTAAAACCCAGTATATCCGACCTAAAATTTTAATCTGTCAAACTCACTTTTTTAATAAGAGGAAAAATTAGAGCAACTTAGTTAAATTTAAATTTCCATCTTTTTTCTTTGCCTATTTTTTATTTCTTTAAAACATTCTTTTACCACCTTGTATATCGTAAGCTCGTTATGGAAACATTATTTTTTCTCATTTTTTTCTCAAATGTTCAATCATCAAAAATCTACCATTATAAAATATGACAATGAGTTATCCTATATGAGGTCGACCACACTATAGGGTGCAATTTAAATGATACACCACACTTTAAGGGTTGGTGGGGGAGGTCAAAATCAGTAGCGCACCCAGGAAGATGTCTTTATCTTTTATGAAATATGTGGAAAATATCTAAAAAAAATCTTAGGCTTGGTAGGGCCCAGCTCCCTTAATAACTACATAAAATCGGTATGCTTAATAGAGGATTCCATTAAACAACGATAAAGCACTAATAATAACATTACATTAAAAAATATGGTTAAAAAAACAATACAAATTTTTTGTATTAATTTGTATTTTTTTTTGTTTTCAAATAATTTTACCAATTAAATATCACCTTTATTTAAAACGCATAATTCCACAAAATTTCAATTGTCTGTTGTAATTTTATAGGAAGTTATAACAAAAATCGATTTTTTTTAAAACTTTGATCAGTGGCGTATATAAAGGGGGGCGGCCCCCCCCACCGAAGAAGATTTTTTTGGATATTTTCCACATATGTATTTCATGAATACAAACATAAAATAGCATAAAATACGGCCTCATGGGGTCTCGCCCCCCCACCCCCAAAACTTTCTAGGGCCCACCCCAAAACTTTTTTTCTATATACGGCACTAACTATGCCACTCCGAAAAACAAAGGTTTGATGCAAAATGTAGTCAAAATTTCTTCCTTTTTGACTTTTCCAACCAAATTTTACAGTTTGTTAAATCATTTATACTACACCCTGTATATATTTTATTAAATTGCGTTAAGATCAAAATAATATTACCTAAAAATTTCTTCAAAACTGTTGATATTTAATTATGTTTTTACTTCATTAGCCTTACAAAATTACTAAAACTACTAAAGTTTTTTCTTTTTTTTGTTGTGGTATTCATCAAACGTGTGCTAATCTTGGCCTATCGATTAGTTAACCCAAGATTAAGAGCGTGAAATGTAATGTAATCTATAAATGCCAAAACACCTGACGCGCGGAGAAAAAAAAATTAATTGCAAAAAAAGAAATTTTGTATTTTGTGCAATAAAATCTACCTAAATAGTTTTAGTAAATTTTAATCTGTTTTAGTGTATTTTAACGTGTTTTATATTTGTATAACAATTTTATAAATTTTTTGTAGATTTAAGAAACCAACCAAAGATCAAAAAAAAACATAATAAACCAAAAGTTTTTGCATTTAAAAAATCGTGCACGCAACCAACCCTTCCATTTTTTCTGTAACTTAATCTGTAAGGTACTTTAGAACAATGTTTAAAAATTAAACAAAAGCGTAAACATAACTTAAAAAAAATGTTTTTTAAAAAAAATTACTAAAAAAACACTACAAAATAAAAACTTACCAAAGCTCCATCTCCACTAGGCGCGCCACTACCAAATTTCAAAAACACCCCGACAAATATCGTCGATAATATACCAAACGATCGCATTTTTTTATTTATTAAAAATCAGTCTTTTTTGAAAATTCATATATTTACCTAATAAATACAAATTCCAAAACTTCCCTTTAAAATTTTTATCGCTTTCAAAATTATTATAAACTATTTGTTTAAAGATTTTGCGCGTTCTGTAAGAAAGTGCGTGAGGAAGCCGCGTTGTAAGGGTGGTTTTCACCGGTCGCTCACCGTAACTGACGGATTAGTTTTAACTCGAGATTTACAGTGATACGTACACGGATTAAGGCAGTGCAGTGTTGCTTTAGTTGCGGCGCGCGAACGTTTTTCGATAGACTGAAACGCAAAGTTGGCAAACGACCGTGTTTATATATCAGGATAGCGTTTTTCACTGACCTACCGCGATTTTCAGCTTATAAGATCCGCGCGGTTCTTTTGTTTCGGCAAATGCAGCAGTGATAAAGCGATTGATTGGAGATTCTGCTGAGCTGAGAGTTATGACTCATTTGGGAAATAAATTTCTCTAAACTTAGAGGGAATCTTTTTATGAATTAATTTGTTCTACAACTTTCTGATATAAGTAGTCACTAAATAATTCTTGTAATTTACCAAATCAAATATTCATAGATGAGAAAAAAATAGGAATAGTTATTACGGGTAGTTTTGGAATAGCGTTTTTCACTGATCTACCGCGATTTTCAGCTAAATCGCGTGGTTCTTTTGTTTTGGGAAATGCAGCAGTGAAAAAGCGATTGATTGGAGATTCTGCTGAGCTAAAAGTCATGACTCCTTCCGTAAAGAAATTTCCTAAACTTAGAGGGATCCTCTTTTATTATTTTATGTATTATAAAACTTCTTTTGTAAGTAGTCACTAACTAATTCTTGCGATGTACCAAATCAAATATTTATAGATAAGAAAAGATAGGAATAGTTATTGCGGGTAGTTTTGAACTAGCATTTTTGTTTTGACAAATGCAGCAGTAATAAAGCGATTAATTGGAGATTCTGCTGAGCTCAGAGTCATCACTGATTCGGTAAAGAAATTTCCTAAACTTAGAGGAAACCTCTTTTATTATTTTAGTTATTATAAAAATTTATTATGTAAGTAGTCACTAACTAATTCTTGTAATTTACCAAATCAAATATTAAAAGATGAGAAAAAAAAGGAATAGCTATTGTGGGTAGTTTTGAAATAGCATTTTTCACTAACGTACCGCGATTTTCAGCAAAATCGCGCGGTTATTTTGTTTTGCCAAATGCAGCAATGATAAAGCGATTCATTGGAGATTCTACTGAGCTGAGAGTCATGACTCATCCGGTAAAGAAATTTCTTAAATATAGAGTACTGAATGAACCTCGTTTATTATTTTATTTATTATAAAACTTTCTTATGTAAGTAGTCACCAAATAATTCTTACAATTTACCAAATCAAATATTTATAGATGAATAAAAATAGGAATAGTTATTGCGGGTAAGTTTTGAAATAGCTTTTTTAACTGATCTTTCGCGATTTTCAGCTAAATCGCGCGGCCCTTTTCGTTTGGCAAATGCAGCAGTGATAAAGGCATTGATTTGTAAATTCTGCTGAGCTGAGAGTCATGACTCATTCGGTAAAGAAATTTCTTAAACTTAAAGGGAACCTCTTTTATCATTTTATTTTTTATAAAACTTTCTTATGTTAGTAGTCACTAAATAATTCTTGCAATTTACCAAATCAAATACTCACAGTTGAGAAAAAATAGGAATAGTTATTGCGGGTAGTTTTGAAATAACATTTTTCACTGACGTACCGCGATTTTCTGCAAAATCGCGCGGTTATTTTGTTTTGGCAAATGCAGCAATGATAAAGCGATTCATTGGAGATTCTGCTGAGCTGATTTTTCAATTTACCAAATCAAATATTCATAGATAAGAAAAAATAGGAATAGTTATTGCGGGTAGTTTTAAAATAGCATTTTTCACTGACCTACCGCGATTTTCAGCTAAATCTCGTAGTTCTTTTGTTTTGGCAAATGCAACAGTGATAAAGCGATTGATTGGAGATTCTGCTGAGCTTAGAGTCATGACTCATTCGGTAAGGAAAGTTCCTAAACTTAGAGGGAATCTCGTTTTTCATTTTATTTATTATAAAACTTTCTTTTGTACGTAGTCATGAAATAATTCTTGCAATTTACCAAATCAAATAATTGTAGATGAGAAAAAATAGGAATAGTGATTGTGAGTAGTTTTGAAATAGCATTTTTCACTGACCTACCACGATTTTCAGCTAAATCGCGTGGTTCTTTTGTTGTGGCAAATGCAGCAGTGATAAAGCAATTGATTGGCGATTCTGCTGAGCTGAGAGTCATGACTCATTCAGTAAAGAAATTCCTTAAACTTAGAGGGAATCTCGTTTATTATTTTATTTATTATAAAACTTTTTTATGTAAGTAATCACTAAATAATTTTTGCAATTAACCAAATTAAATATTCACATAGATAAGAAAAAATAGGAATAGTTATTGCAGGTAGCTTTGAAATAGCATTTTTTACTAACCTACCGCTATTTTCAGCTAAATCGCGTTGTTCTTTTGTTTTGGTAAATGCAGCACTGATAAAGTGATTGATTGGAGATTCTGCTGAGCTGAGAGTCATGACTTTCGGTAAAGAAATTTCTTAAACTTAGAGGAAATCTCCTTATTCTTTTATTTATTATAAAACATTTTTATGAAGTAGTCACTAAATAATTCTTGCAATTCTCTAAATCAAATATTTATAGATGATAAAAAAAAATAGGAATAGTTGTTGCGGGTAGTTTTTAAATAGCATTTTTCACTGAACTACCGCGATTTTCAGCTAAATCGCGCGGCTCTTTTGTTTTGCATCAGTGATAAAGCAATTGATTGGAGATTCTGCTGAGCTGAGAAGGAATCTTTTTTATTATTATATTTATTATAAAACTTTCTTATGTACGTAGTCACTAAATAATTCTTGCAATTTAACAAATCAAATATTTATAGTTGAGAAAAAATAAAAATAGTTATTGCGGGTAGTTTTAAAATAGCATTTTTCACTGACCTACCGCGATTCTTAGCTAAATGGCGTGGTTTTTTTCTTTTGGTAAATGCAGCAGTAATAAATCGATTGATTGGAGAGTCTGCTGAGCTGAGAGTCATGACTTATTCGGTATAGAAATTTCCTAAACTTAGAAGAAATCTCTTTTAATATTTTATTTATTATAAAACTTTCTTATGTAAGTAGTCACTAAATAATTCTTGCAACTTACCAAATCAAATATTTATAGATGAGAAAAAATAGGAACAGTTATAGCGGGTAGTTTTAAAATAGCATTTTTTACTGACCTACCGCGATTTTCAACTTATAAGATTGCGCGGTTCTTTTGTTTTGGAAAATGCAGCAGTGATAAAGCGTTTGATTGGAGATTCTGCTGAGCTGAGAGTCATGACTCATTCGCGAAAGAAATTTCTTAGGGGGGAATTTCTTGTATTATTTTATTCCAAATCAAATATTCATAGATGAGAAAAAATAGGAATAGTTCTTGTGAGTAGTTTTCAGATAGCGGTATTCACTAACCTACCGCGATTTTCATCTTATAGATCGCTTTACTGCGGTTCTTTTATTTCGGCAAATGTAAATGCTGCTAGATTCAGATAGCTTCAGAATTCGTGAACAAAATAAGTCAATCTTTTTTTCCATTAAATTTTAAAAATTATGCTCTTACATATAAAGATCAGAATTAGGCTAAATTTTATGGTTAATCAGTTTCCTTAATCATGAATGTCTGGACGTAAGCGTGTCGTTAGAGTTCCTGTATGTTGACATATTTGAATATATTAAAACATTCAAATATGTCAACATACAGGGACTCTAGGTGTCGTTACGTATGGCTCTGGAACGAAATAGCGATGTACAAAATAGCGACTATTAAAATAGCGGTATCGAAATAGCGACAATCAAAATAGCGATGTAATGAAAGGGCGACTATCAAAATAGCTATTGTAACAAAATAGCGATGTAACAAAATAGCGATGTAACAAAATAACGACTATCAAAATAGCGATGTAACAAAATAGCGACTATCAGAATAGCGATGTAACAAAATAGCGATTATCAAAATAGCGATATTTTGGTTCGGTTTTGGCATATAGTTCGACAAAGGGGTTTCTTTCTAACAAATTTTTTCAAAAAAAAAACTTTCCTGACTTCTTTCTCGGGATCCTAGAGGGTGTGAATCTGAACCGAACCGAACTAGCATATTAAAAAAAAAAACTCTCCAGACTTCTTTTCCGGGATCCTAGAAAGTGTGAATCCGAACCGAACCAAACTCAACCGAATTCGGTTCAGTTTGGTTCGGTTCGGTTTGGTTCGGTTCGGCTAGGTTCGGTTCGGATTCACACCCTCTAGGATCCTGGAAAAGAAGTCAGGCAAGTTTTTTTTTTGAAAAAATTTGTTAGAAAGAGAAGGTGGTATAGTCAGTCGATTTCGATTGGTTTGAATCGATTCGGTTTGGTTTGATTCGGTATATTGATACATCGCTATTTTGATTGTCGCTATTTTGATATATCGCTATTTTGACTGTCGCTATTTTGATACATCGCTATTTTGATATGTCGCTGTTTTATTACAAACGCTATTTTGATACATCGCTATTTTGATAGTCGCTATTTTGATAGTCGCTGTTTCATTACATCGCTATTTTGATAGTCGCTATTTCATTAGTCGCTATTTCGTACGTCGCTATTTTGTACATCGCTATTTCGTTCCAGAGCCGTCACGTATAGTAGGAATCGCGACTTAATTATAAATAAATCATTTTAAGATTTTGTTTCGTTTTTAAGTAGATAAACATCAAGTAGGTACTGAAATAAAAAAAATTCATGAATACATGAATATTGATATATTATACAAAAATTTTATTGGTATACATGCTATTGCACACACTGTATACATCCTTATCAATATAATCAACGGCACTCTTAATTTTGAGTCTCAAATGTTTTTGAAACTCATAGATACAGTACAGCCAGTAGACTACGAAACCTAAAAGAAAAATAAAAGTTTTAATAAAGCTAAAAAAATAATAAAATAAAAAAACTTTTTAAAAAATCATTACATAATTTTGTTTTTGTTCCCAGAAAAGAGTTTCTTATTGTTCTTAATAAAATCTCTACCCTAATTTTGGCAACACAATACTGTTGTCCTAAGTAAGACCCACCTATCTGCAAAAAAATCAAAAATGAGTTAGGACCGAAAATGGCTTTATATATTGTTTTATTACTTAGAGATTGCTATTAGAAACACATAAACATTTACCAATAAAAAAAATATATTACTATGTAACTCTTGGCAAGCATTTAAACTTTAAACTCGCTTTTCTCGAAATAAGTGAAAACGTAGATAGGCGGGTCTTACTAAGGACGGCAGAATAGTCTTCAAAAGAAAGTCCAATTTTGAAACACAATTGAATTTGTAGATTTAATAAATATTAAAACTTACAATTGAAAATCAGCACAATCCAAAATAGTGGGGTCATTTTAAAGTATATGGTTATAAAAGTCATAAGGCTCACAAGGACTGAAACGTGCAGGCCCAAATACAGCCAAATCATTAGAGGCATTTCCTAAAAAAATAGAAATTGTAGTCTACATAATCTTGAAAATATTGTTAAATTTACTAAGGTTTAGTGCCTAATATAATAAACAAGATACTAATAATATTTTTCCTCAACCTAGATTTGAACCAAGGACCTCCGTGTAGCTAGGTCGACACTCTAACAACTAAGCTGCTAGACACGGGAAGTCTTAAGGAAAACATTTTTCTTATTTTTCGTAATATTTCCTGCTCTAATATCTACCACTAACTTTCTATATTGTAAATTTATTTGTGTGAGCTGTTTTTTTCAAATACTTTGGAAATTGTTTTATACAGTTATTTTTATGTAAAATTTATTATTTAATATTTGGTGTTGTGTTAACTTTTTATTTTTGAAATTTAACACAGGTAAGAAAATAAGAAAGGAAGTGTATAAAAAAACAACATTTATTTCTGGTTCAAATTTTTGAGTTAAAAATTACATTTTTGTCTGTAAAAACTGTTAAAATGATAATGGCAAATACTTTGGAGATGGTTTTAAACAGTCAAATTTTTTTATGTCAAACTTATTTTTTAGTATTTGGTTTTGTTTAGTAACTTTTTATTCTTGTAATTTAAAACAGGAAAGAAAATAAAAAAGGTAGTATAAAACTAACAAATATTATTTCTGGTTTAAATTTTTTAAATATAAATTAGATTTTTGTATTTGAAAACTTAGTGCAGGCGCTGTAGGTAGTTGAGTATGCAAAATATTAGGACCGCAGTTTGAAAATGGATTCTAGCTGACAAAAGGTCACAGATTAACGATCTGGATGTTGCGAAGCCAGGTTTTGATCCAATTTTTTTATCCCCCCTTCTCTTATAGCCGTGTTCGAATTTCTATTTTTATATGGTAATTTACATATTTTTCACTAAGAAGCTTAGTTTTTGAGAAAATTTGAAGAAAACCTAAAAATTTTTGGTTTAGGGGGTCTGAGGGGTTTTTGGGGATTCTTGCAGCTAAAATTTAAAAAACTAATATAATTTTATTTTTAGGTTAGGTCTTACACATTTTTGATTCATTTCTCTCTCATTGGGGCTTTAGGGCATCAACATAGTTAAATTTATAGGAATTCGAACACGACTATAAGAGGAGGGGGGATAAAAGAAATTGGACCAAAACCTGACTTGGCAACATCCAGATCGTTAATCTGTGCCCTATTCTCAGCTAGAATCCACTGTCAAAGTGCGGTCCTCATATTTGGCATACTCAACTACCTACAGCGCCTGCACTGTGATAAAGAAAATATTTATAACATAGGTACTTACCCATATAATGGCAGAAGTTAAAGTGACACTCAAAAGCAAATGAAATATGGTTAATGTCAAAAATGTTCCGATTTCTGTCATGTCAGACTTTTCTTTAGCTTGACTTAATTGTATGGACAAAACAAAAGTGCCTATTACTCCTACCAACTAAAAAAAAAAGAACACACTAGACTTTTTCACCATTATTTATTAACATTAACATTTTAAGTTCTTAAGTTTGACATTATTATAAAAGTGCAATAATGTAATCAATTCCAAACCAGGGCTGAAACTAAAGAATAAAAAATTATTTAAAAAAAGTTTTCATTGCTTCTGTACTCGAATCCGGAATCTCTGGCTTTGAACGCTAACACCCTATCAATTGGGCCACCGAAGCCACGATTATAAATGTTTAAAACTTCCAATCATTGTCAGTGTCACAGTATCGGAATGCTAGTTCTTAAGATATTTTGGTTCCCACTTTTAAAGTGTAAAATCACATTAGACGTAGGGGAAAGGGTAAAATGGGGTACCGAGATAAAACGGGGCACCACAGTTTTACCTAAACTGCGCAAGAATAAAGCCTCTTCATATCAGATGTTTTATCCCCATGACTGGTGCAACTCTCTGCAATATGATTGGTGCCGGTCGGCTGAGCCTAATTTGGTTTTTGCTCAACATGTGATGTTGTACGTTGTTTATTGTAAAAATACATTTTTTACTTTTTACTCAAAATTTTGTTTACATTAAACAATTAATGGGTTTATGTATTGTTCATAATGAAACCTATTTTGCCCCCCCAAAAAATTTTTTTGTTATTTTTTTGGTACCCTCACTGAAAGTTGTATTTTATGTTGTCTTTACAAAAAATGGCCGTAAAATTCGTGTAGAAGAGTCGACAGCGATGACTAGGTCGCTGTAATTGTTTATACATTTTGTAAATACTAAATTTATTTATTATAAATGTATTTTTTATTACAACTTTTTATTTTTTAAATAAGTATTTTAATCTTGGCTAGTCTCTTATTGAATAAAACTTGTCTTGAAAAAATAATGATTCTAAATTACACAACCTACTTACCCGCCCGTTTTGCCACATTTAGGTACCCCATTTTACCCCGTATGCAGAAGAAAATGGGGCAAAGTCAACTTATTACAAAAATAAAAATAAAAGTATGATGGAGTTCTAAATCGCACAATCTGAAAATTAAAGCACAAAGATAACATATCTAGCTAACTTAATTTCAAATGCCTACAAAATTAAGTACCCCATATTGCCCCCTTTTTTTTACTCAAAACGGCAAACAACAATTGTGAAACTAAAGAACGAAACATTAATAAAAAAGCTTTCTGTGCTTGAGCCAGGACTCGAACCCGAAAGCTCTAGCTTTTTACGCCAAAGCCCTACCAATTGGGCCACCGAAACCATGATTATACTAAATATACTATACTTTTGTTGATAAAGTGTATAGTTTGTAAAATATGAATTTTCAAAGTTTTGCCATTTTGGTCATATGGGATTTCATATCCTAAAATTCGCTAAATGACGTTTTTCCGAATCTCCCTCACGGTTTGCCTTTTTGGCATCCCTATGGTCTCACTATACTGCAACTCGGTGCTTTTGTTGCTGAAGTGTATAGTCTTTAAAATATGAATTTTCAAAGTTTTGCCATTTTAGTCATATGAGATTTTATATCCTAAAATTCGCTAAATGACTTTTTTCCGAATCTCCACTTACGGTTTACCTTTTTGGCATCTCTATGATCTCACTATACTGGAACTCGGTGCTTTTGTTGCTAAAGTGTATAGTTTGTAAAATATGAATTTCCAAATTCTTGCCATTTTGGTCATATGGAATTTCATTTACTAAAATTCACTAAATGACGTTTTTCCGAATCTCCAATTACGGTTTACCTTTTTGGCATCTCTATGGTCTCACTATACTGCAACTCGGTGCTCTTGTTGCTAAAGTGTATAGTATGTAAAATATGTATTTTTCAAAGTTTTGTCATTTTGGTCATATGGGATATCATATCCTAAAATTCGCTAAATGACGTTTTTCCGAATCTCCACTTATGGTTTACCTTTTTGGCATCTCTATGGTCTCACTATACTGCAACTCGGTGCTTTTGTTGCTAAAGTGTATAGTCTTTAAAATATGAATTTTCAAAGTCTTGCCATTTTGTTCATATGGGATTTCATATCCTAAAATTCGCTAAATGACTTTTTTCCGAATTTCCACTTATGGTTTACCTTTTTGGCATCTCTATGGTCTCACTATACTGCAACTCGGTGCTTTTGTTGCTAAAGTGTATAGTTTGTAAAATATGAATTTTCAAAGTCTTGCCATTTTGGTCATATGGGATTTCATATCCTAAAATTTACTAAATGACGTTTTTCCGAATCTCCAATTACGGTTTACCTTTTTGGCATCTCTATGGTCTCACTATACTGCAACTCGGTGCTTTTGTTGCTAAAGTGTATAGTTTGTAAAATATGTATTTTTCAAAGTTTTGTCATTTTGGTCATATGGGATATCATATCCTAAAATTCGCTAAATGACGTTTTTCCGAATCTCCACTTACAGAGTGGCTTTTTGGCATCTCTATCGCCTCACTATACGGCAACTCGGTGCTTTTGTTGATAAAGTGTATAGTTTGTAAACTATGAATTTTCAAAATTTTGCCATTTTGGTCATATGGGATTTCATATCCTAAAATTGGCTAAATGACGTTTTTCCGAATCTTCACTCACGCTTTGCCTTTTTGACATCTCTATGGTCTCACTATACTGCAACTCGGTGCTTTTGTTGCTAAAGTGTATAGTTTGTAAAATATGAATTTTTAAAGTTTTGCCATTTTGGTCATATAGGATATCATATCCTAAAATTCGCTCAATGACGTTTTTCCGAATCTCCACTTACCGTTTACCTTTTTGGCATCTCTATGGTCTCACTATACTGCAACTCGGTGCTTTTGTTGCTAAAGTGTATAGTTTGTAAAATATGAATTTTCAAAGTTTTGCCATTTTGGTCATATGGAATTTCATATCCTAAAATTCGCTAAATGACGTTTTTCCGAATCTTCACTTATGGTTTGCCTTTTTGACATCTCTATGGTCTCACTATACTGCAACTCGGTGCTTTTGTTGCTAAAGTGTATAGTTTGTAAAATATGAATTTTCAAAGTTTTGCCATTTTGGTCATATGGGATTTTATATCCTAAAATTCGCTAAATGACGTTTTTCCGAATCTTCACTTATGGTTTGCCTTTTTGACATCTCTATGGTCTCACTATACTGCAACTCGGTGCTTTTGTTGCTAAAGTGTATAGTTTGTAAAATATGAATTTTCAAAGTTTTGCCATTTTGGTCATATGGGATTTCATACCCTTAAATTCGCTAAATGACGTTTTTCCGAATCTCCACTTACGGTTTAGCTTTTTGACATCTCTGTGGCCTCACTATACTGCAACTCGGTGCTTTTGTTGCTAATGTGTATAGTTTGTAAAATATGAATTTTCAAAGTTTTGCCATTTTGGTCGTCGTTGATCTTACAAACTGACGTATCTCAAAAAAATGCAGCTTTGAGATGACCATAATACTACCTTATTTGTGTCGTTCTCTCATCTCACAAAGTGTCGTAGCTCATAAAAATCCTTTAAATAGCACCAAAATCATTAGATCCAAGAACATTTTTAGTGATATAAATCCAATATAAACTTTCCCTAAAACTTGAAATTGCTTTCTTGTAAAATTACAATAAATGAGTTACGTCAGTTTGTGAGATCAACGACGATATGGGATTTCATATCCTAAAATTCGCTAAATGACGTTTTTCCGAATCTTCACTCACGGTTGGCTTTTTGGCATCTCTATGGTCTCAATATACTGCAACTCGGTGCTTTTGTTGCTAAAGTGTATAGTTTGTAAAATATGTATTTTTCAAAGTTTTGCCATTTTAGTCATATGAGATTTTATATCCTAAAATTCGCTAAATGACTTTTTTCCGAATCTCCACTTACGGTTTACCTTTTTGGCATCTCTATGATCTCACTATACTGGAACTCGGTGCTTTTGTTGCTAAAGTGTATAGTTTGTAAAATATGAATTTCCAAATTCTTGCCATTTTGGTCATATGGAATTTCATTTACTAAAATTCACTAAATGACGTTTTTCCGAATCTCCAATTACGGTTTACCTTTTTGGCATCTCTATGGTCTCACTATACTGCAACTCGGTGCTCTTGTTGCTAAAGTGTATAGTATGTAAAATATGTATTTTTCAAAGTTTTGTCATTTTGGTCATATGGGATATCATATCCTAAAATTCGCTAAATGACGTTTTTCCGAATCTCCACTTATGGTTTACCTTTTTGGCATCTCTATGGTCTCACTATACTGCAACTCGGTGCTTTTGTTGCTAAAGTGTATAGTCTTTAAAATATGAATGTTCAAAGTCTTGCCATTTTGTTCATATGGGATTTCATATCCTAAAATTCGCTAAATGACTTTTTTCCGAATTTCCACTTATGGTTTACCTTTTTGGCATCTCTATGGTCTCACTATACTGCAACTCGGTGCTTTTGTTGCTAAAGTGTATAGTTTGTAAAATATGAATTTTCAAAGTCTTGCCATTTTGGTCATATGGGATTTCATATCCTAAAATTTACTAAATGACGTTTTTCCGAATCTCCAATTACGGTTTACCTTTTTGGCATCTCTATGGTCTCACTATACTGCAACTCGGTGCTTTTGTTGCTAAAGTGTATAGTTTGTAAAATATGTATTTTTCAAAGTTTTGTCATTTTGGTCATATGGGATATCATATCCTAAAATTCGCTAAATGACGTTTTTCCGAATCTCCACTTACAGAGTGGCTTTTTGGCATCTCTATCGCCTCACTATACGGCAACTCGGTGCTTTTGTTGATAAAGTGTATAGTTTGTAAACTATGAATTTTCAAAATTTTGCCATTTTGGTCATATGGGATTTCATATCCTAAAATTGGCTAAATGACGTTTTTCCGAATCTTCACTCACGCTTTGCCTTTTTGACATCTCTATGGTCTCACTATACTGCAACTCGGTGCTTTTGTTGCTAAAGTGTATAGTTTGTAAAATATGAATTTTTAAAGTTTTGCCATTTTGGTCATATAGGACATCATATCCTAAAATTCGCTAAATGACGTTTTTCCGAATCTCCACTTACGGTTTACCTTTTTGGCATCTCTATGGTCTCACTATACTGCAACTCGGTGCTTTTGTTGCTAAAGTGTATAGTTTGTAAAATATGAATTTTCAAAGTTTTGCCATTTTGGTCATATGGAATTTCATATCCTAAAATTCGCTAAATGACGTTTTTCCGAATCTTCACTTATGGTTTGCCTTTTTGACATCTCTATGGTCTCACTATACTGCAACTCGCTGCTTTTGTTGCTAAAGTGTATAGTTTGTAAAATATGAATTTTCAAAGTTTTGCCATTTTGGTCATATGGGATTTTATATCCTAAAATTCGCTAAATGACGTTTTTCCGCATCTTCACTTATGGTTTGCCTTTTTGACATCTCTATGGTCTCACTATACTGCAACTCGGTGCTTTTGTTGCTAAAGTGTATAGTTTGTAAAATATGAATTTTCAAAGTTTTGCCATTTTGGTCATAGGGGATTTCATACCCTTAAATTCGCTAAATGACGTTTTTCCGAATCTCCACTTACGGTTTAGCTTTTTGACATCTCTGTGGCCTCACTATACTGCAACTCGGTGCTTTTGTTGCTAAAGTGTATAGTTTGTAAAATATGAATTTTCAAAGTTTTGCCATTTTGGTCGTCGTTGATCTTACAAACTGACGTATCTCAAAAAAATGCAGCTTTGAGATGACCATAATACTACCTTATTTGTGTCGTTCTCTCATCTCACAAAGTGTCGTAGCTCATAAAAATCCTTTAAATAGCACCAAAATCATTAGATCCAAGAACATTTTTAGTGATATAAATCCAATATAAACTTTCCCTAAAACTTGAAATTGCTTTCTTGTAAAATTACAATAAATGAGTTACGTCAGTTTGTGAGATCAACGACGATATGGGATTTCATATCCTAAAATTCGCTAAATGACGTTTTTCCGAATCTTCACTCACGGTTGGCTTTTTGGCATCTCTATGGTCTCAATATACTGCAACTCGGTGCTTTTGTTGGTAAAGTGCATAGTTTGTAAAATATGAATTTTCAAAATTTTGCCATTTTGGTCATATGGGATTTCATATCCTAAAATTCGCTAAATGATGTTTTTCCGAATCTTTACTTACAGTGTGGCTTTTTGTCATCTCTATGGCCTTACTATACTGGATCGAGGTGCTTTTGTTGCTAAAGTGTATAGTTTGTAAAATATGAATTTTCAAAGTTTTGCCATTTTGGTCATATGGGATTTCATATCCTAAAATTCGCTAAATGACGTTTTTCCGAATCTTCACTTATGGTTTGCCTTTTTGACATCTCTATGGTCTCACTATACTGCAACTTGGTGCTTTTGTTGCTAAAGTGTATAGTTTGTAAAATATGAATTTTCAAAGTTTTGCCATTTTGGTCATATGAGATTTCATACCCTAAACTTGGCTAAATGACGTTTTTCCGAATCTTCACTCACGCTTTGCCTTTTTGACATCTCTATGGTCTCACTATACTGCAACTCGGTGCTTTTGTTGCTAAAGTGTATAGTTTGTAAAATATGAATTTTTAAAGTTTTGCCATTTTGGTCATATAGGACATCATATCCTAAAATTCGCTAAATGACGTTTTTCCGAATCTCCACTTACGGTTTACCTTTTTGGCATCTCTATGGTCTCACTATACTGCAACTCGGTGCTTTTGTTGCTAAAGTGTATAGTTTGTAAAATATGAATTTTCAAAGTTTTGCCATTTTGGTCATATGGGATTTCATATCCTAAAATTCGCTAAATGACGTTTTTCCGAATCTTCACTTATGGTTTGCCTTTTTGACATCTCTATGGTCTCACTATACTGCAACTCGGTGCTTTTGTTGCTAAAGTGTATAGTTTGTAAAATATGAATTTTCAAGGTTTTGCCATTTTGGTCATATGGGATTTCATATCCTAAAATTCGCTAAATGATGTTTTTCCGAATCTTTACTTACAGTGTGGCTTTTTGTCATCTCTATTGCCTTACTATACTGGAACGAGGTGCTTTTGTTGCTAAAGTGTATATTTTGGAAAATATGAATTTTCAAAATTTATTGATTGATAAGCTTAATGCATTAGAATTAACTTTTCCAAATACAGAAATATCATTTAGTTTTTCTGTCAAGAATACAAAACAAAACGTAAACTCCTTTAAATAAAAAAAAACTCACCAAACAAAAGTAAGCCATTAAAACAGCAGCGCTTTTGTGTTTCAAACAAAAACAACATTTTTCGAACATGGTAATTAATTTTTCGATCTGTTAATAGTCTTGATTATAGACACAACACCTTAATTTTCAACTGCACATGCGAAAAGTCAAAAATAGTTTTCCAAAATTAATCGGTATTCACCTCCAAAAGATTTAAAATGGGAATTTTTCGGATCGCTTGAAGCTTGGATAAAAAGATGTATTTGCATTTGGAATTTTGTACTTTGCGACTTTATCACTTTTTATTTTTTATTTCTACTTTTAATTTTTTTTTTAAATGTTTGCCTGATTCGGTTTGTCCACAAAAAATTTTTAGGGGCACAATTATTTTTATTATATATCCAGTAGGCATTGTCAGAGAACATAATATGTTCTCTGCCTATAGGCACTATTCAATTGGCACCTAATCTTAGTCTTGCCTAGCATTGAAAATGCTTTGGTTATTTAAATGAGTAGCACTTTGTGTATTTTTAACTCTTCACTAAAGTGCTTGATATCACACATTTTCTATTATAAGTTTTTTTGGAACACCCCTCTGCATTACTTGCACCAAAATTTTGGTTAATGTTTAGGTGCGGTCTATGTGGCCCTAAAGATTTTATTTGTAATCGAAGTCATCATATGTCAACGTCTCTAAATTTGCATAGTTAATTATATAATCGACGGTATTTATTTCCATTTTTAAAACAAACGAAAACAAACAGTGGATACGCGACCGGCAAGGCCTTTAACTATTAACCTACCCCAAATCAAAATAAACTCATACGTCTTCACTAAGGATAGAACCGACAACGCGTAGGAAGTCAACGAATGTTTTCGCACGATAAACATGGCCGACGTCACCTAAAACAAACATTCATCTCGCCCCCGCGCTTGAACACCCACCCATACCGCGCGATGCTGCCGGCTTGTAATTATTTACGCTAAAAAGGCTTACCCAATTAATCGCCTTTTGTTAACCACAGACTAAAGAAAAGAACTAGACATGTCGTAAGGAAAGATTTAACTTTTTTTAAATAAATCAATTAAAAATACTGTTTGTTGTCTAGTTTGGGAGTGCATATGCCATTGAACGTAATAGATAATTAATTAAAATCAAGAATTCACTTACGCTTCTTCTGCGTAGCACACATGCAATTAGAGGCAGATCAAAACAGTTTATTTAGGGCTAAATTTAGATTTATTTGTTTAAATAATACGATTTTAAAATCAGTCGGGAAATGAAGGCTGGAAACTGGAAAGGACAGGGCAGTGCATTAGGTTTATGGCAAACTGAGGCAAAAAACTAATCATCTATTCATCATGGTGAAATTTGGTGTGCAATAGCAGTGGAGAAGTTTTTTTAAAAAATTGTATTTATCTCAACCCCTGGTAAAAATTCTAGAAAGCTCTACGAATGGCTTGGCTAGCAGGGTTGGATGGGATAGGCGGGCAACCGGGCAAATGCCCGGTGGGCCGGTACAATTTAGGGCGGGTTGGGCCGCAGCCCCGATGTACCTATTCCACCAAATTATTAATATTTTTGTATATTTGACAAACGAACTAATTAAAACATTAAACATTTAAATTTAAAAAATCTGTATGTAGTAACTCCATGCCTGCGTTACTCGTTTGATTGTTACAGTTACTATTATATTAAAATAAGTTATAATGTATTAAGGCGATAATAGGGACTTATTGCAATAAGGCCAGGCACTAATTGTGCCGGGCACTATATTGACAGTTTCGCATTATAAGAACAGCTGTCTTCTTTCCAAATTATGCCTTTGTGTATTATAAGAGCCGGAATTAATAGTGACGCCATTATTAATGGAAAATAAACGAGTGAATTTATAAATTCGACTTTGGTATGTCAATTTTAAAAGATCAACTGTCAGTTTTCAATGGAAAACTGTCAATATAGTGCCCGGCACAATTAGTGCCTGGCCTTATTGCAATAAGTCCCTAATGTGATAATGGCACTAACTTATTAATATCTTTTTACAATACCAATATCCAGAAGAAAAAATCGGGAGATTAAAAAAATTTAATAAAAATATTGTCCAATTTTTTTTCTTATTTGTGTTGCTGTTGTGAAATCTCTTTTAACACACTATGTTGACTATTTTGGTGGGGATTGATCCCCCTAATCTTCCCTTTCGGTACGATCTTGCCAATATCTCACATCTTAGTTGCGGAAAATCATTTTTGGTATTGGGTCTGGGTCATACCTGCTCTGCCCCTGGTAGTTAAAAGGGCGCAAGTGACGAAAGTGTGATCCGGAAAGAAACGACTTCAAAGTTTTAATTGTTCATAAGGCAGTACTACAGTTACTGCTATTTGTTTTTTTTTTAGTTTTTTTTTAAATTTATTACATAGGACATGATGGAAAATCCGTCGAGACCAAAAACCTAAATTGCTGTTGTATGTTGAAATTTTGTACGTTTTTTTTTTGAGCTTTTATTTTGTGAAAAAATTAGATATTAATTATGTTAATAGGTACTTAATATTTAATATAGGCATACAGAATATAAAACTTTACAAAAATATCTAGAGCAGTATCACAGATATTAATAAAAAAGGAGATTATCTGAAAGTCTTTAAACAGTCTATCTCACAAGTTAGGATGTATACCACATACACATGTTTATATGAAGTTTTTTTTCTCAAAATGCAAATTACATCCTTTAAAATTAGCATGTTAGTAAATAACAAAACCTCCATAATATCAAAAACAACACAATATGGCTTCGTTTTCTTTGCCGTAAAATTTTTGTGCCGAAGCAAGGGCCGAATAAAAAGAAATTGCCAGGGCCGGTTTGGTTGATGGGTTGGATGGGCAACCCTGTTGGCTAGAGTCCCTGTGTGTTTACATATTTATATCCTAATACGTCAACATACAGGGGCCCTAGTCTTGGCCTATTTTAATAGTAAAACTCACGTACAGAGTGTCCCAAATACGGTGTTTTTGGGGGGTTTCAGGAGTTTCTGGGGGAGAGAAGAAAAAATAAGGCTTAAAGGTAAAATCTGGATTTTGATGTAGCATGTCGTTCTTATTCTACAGGGGGTTTTTGTAAAGTCTGCATTTCAGGAGTGGTCCTATAATTTTTTTATTTAAGGAAATTTTATTTTGATGCAAATTGCTATTTTATAGTTTTTTTTAAAATAAAGATTCCAATTTTCAAATTAAATTTTATCTGTCTGTTTTTGAGATCTTACATAAAATTTCTTTTTAATTTTTATATTGTTTGTTTATATTTATCGTTTTTTTTTACTGGGTTTCAAATATTCTAAAATAGTAAATAAAAAAATTTATTAGAAATAAAAATATTAAAAACAGTAAAAAGAATAAAGTTATGAATGTGATAAAGAAAATTTTATGCTGATTCCAAAAAAAGCGACATTCCATAAGAAATAAACCAATTTTGTGTAATATCCCAAAAACTAAAAGTAATATATAACATTTCAGTTGACAGTTCAACCCTTCATTTAAAAAACCATATAAAAGACTTATTGCAATAAAGCCAGGCAGTAGTAGTGCTGGGCAGGATTCTGACAGTTTTACATTGAAAACTGACTGATCTTTTCACATTGACATACAGTCACAGTCGAAGTTAAAAATAAGTCGTTTGATTTCCTATAATAAAGGAAGGCAGTATCAATTCCTTCTTCTTCTTATAGTAAACAAAGGCCTTGCATTGAAACATCACAGCTGATCTTACAATGTCAAACTGTCAAAATATTTCATGGCACTATTACAGTCTGGCTTTATTGCAATAAGTTCCTAATAAGTGTTAGGGTTAGTGCTAATAACCCAAACCCAAAATTTGTCTACATCAGAAATGTTGTTCGCTACAGACATAAGCAACGTAATTAGAATGACGACACCCTGTATATAAAACCACAAACGATCAAATTTGTCGCACTCTGGAGTACAATAAACCACAAAGATGGGGTCATCAAGTCATTTTCTTCCTTTTAAAGGATCATTTGAATACAAAACCCCACAAGACCATACACAGAAAAAAACGGATTTTAGAAACATAGTTCAGGCAAGATTCGGGAAAATCCACTTTCTAGAAGCATTTTATATTACTTTTTGACAAATGGGCAATTCCCCCTATTTTGACCCCGCTGAATCCGAATATCCCTGTTGCCAACTCGAAATATTGACAGGGGCTGAGATATTCAAGATGGCGGCCAAAATGGCGGCGGAATTTTAAATTGCCGCTGGAAAGCCCAAATTGTCACAGGTGTACATTCAAAATATATATTTGTATAATTAAAAAATAATAACATATTATTTTTTTTTTAAATGGCTGCAAAAACCTCCAAAAACCCCCCAAAATCTGAAAGTTTGAGGTTTTTTCAAATTTTCTTAAAAACTAAGCTTCTAAGAGAAAAATGTATAATATACTTTACTGTAGACAATAAAATTCCCTTTTCAACACGGTATAACCTAATAAAGTTAGACTAATAACAAGCTCTCCAGCGGCGTCCGTTAATTGAAGTAATTAAAAAAAGTTGAAAAAATACCTATGTTTTTTCCAAGATTTATTTATTTTTTTTAAAAACTAATATCTACAGAAAACCATGTATTACATTTTGGTATACTCAATAAAATTTCCTTCAAAATGACGTATAACATGATTAAATCGGTTTTATAAATAAAACTTCAGGGGCATCCGTAAATTAAATTAATTTTGAAAAAACAGAAAATAAACCATTTTTGTTACAAGTTTTATCTAATTTTCTCAAAACTAAGCGTAACATCAAAAAACTTGTTCTACACTTTTTTGTAGACAGGGAAATTCCCTTTTTAAAAATGTAAAACTCGGTGGGGTTTGACTTATAGCAAACTCTCCAGCGACGTCAGTCAATGGGGGTGATTTCAACAAATCATTAAAAAAAACATGTTTTTCATACGTTTTATTCAATTTTCTTAAAAACCAAGCTCTTTATCAAAAAATATGTTCTATACTTCGTTATAGACAATAAAATTTCCTTTCAAACGATGTATAACAAAGTGGAAGTTATTTTATATTTACCGCTCCAGTGGTGTTCTTAATTTAAAGAAGTTATTTAAGATCAATCCAAACTAATCAATTTTGTGTGCATAAAAGGTCGAAATTACAAAAGATCGAAAGTACAAAAGGTCGAAAAAATAAGGTCGAAAGTACAAAAGGTCGAAAATACAAAAGGTCGAGAGTACAAAAGGTCGAAAGTACAAAAGGTCGAAAGTACAAAAGATCGAAAGTACGGCCGCGGGTCCACATCGACTGGATAGGTCAATTCGACTTGATAAATTTGTATTTTTAATATTTTGTTTTGTCGATTTTTTTCGACCTTTTGTTCTTTCGACCTTTTATGGCTTCAGCGGCGGGCCCGATAATAAAATGTCCTTTTAAACAGTGTGTCACAAAATGTGACCCATAGTATAGAAAACTCTCCAGGGGCGTCCGTAAATTGCAAAAATTACCAAAACATATTAGTTTTGTTACGGGTTTCATTAATTTCCATCAAAATCGCAATTTCAATTTCAATTTCATAAATTGCATAAGTATAAGGCAAAAAATCAAACTCTTCCTAACAGGTTGACAGGTTGGTTGTTGATCCCAATGAGTACCTAATTATAATTATGCCCCCCCCCCCCCCAAACCGTTGCATAAGATTCACCACTTTATTTTTAGTTCCATATGCTTAAAAAAATAACCAAGAACACCTGTGCATGTCAAAGTTACTACTGTTACTTTCTGCACAAAAATATTGCTTAGGGGGGGCCATGGCCCCTATGCCCCCTCCCCTTATAACCACCGGTGTTTTTTTGCTTTAAAGAACTTATTTAGATAAATCAAAATATCTAATCTAATCAAAAAACAGTTTATTTTAATTTGGAAACATTTTATTTTAGTAGGTATAAATTACGAACCTTTTTGAAGTATTTATCAAAACATTAACCTCACTTTGTAATATATCATTTAACAAGAAATTGTCTTATCCTCAATAAAGAATAAAGGCACATTTCTTTCTGAAAATCTTAGTTGGAAAAATATTTAAATATGCAAGAGAAACTGATTATTTCAGTTATTTTTGAAAATAAGTTTATACTAGTACGCCCCTGAAGCCTTTAATATGGCAACAACCCGACATTTTAATAAAGTTTTTAAAAGAAAATGTTATCTATGTTCTACAATAACGTATACTACATATTTTTTCCTAAAAGTGTAGTTTTTGAGAAAATTTTGAAAAACCTATAATAAACATTTTTTTTCTCTAAATATTCCCAATTTACGTACGCCACTGAAGAGCTACTTGCTTTTCCTAAACTTATTGACCAATACATCGTTGGAAAGGGAATTTTATTCTCCACAAAAAACTGTTCTTTGCAATTTTTGATAAAAAGGTTAGTTTTCGAGAAAATTGCATAAAACTGAAAAAAAACAGGTTTTTGGGGGTTTGGGGTGGATTTTCTCCGTCCCTGTCGATTTTTCGAGTTGGCAACAGATATTCGGATTCAGCGGGGTCAAATTTGGGGGAAATGGTCTGTTGCCAAAATCTAATTGAATTTGCTTCTAGACCGAAAACGGAAAGCCTTTTAAAATAATATGCTCTGACTATTTAGTCATTTGCAGCCGTAAAAAAGCCAAATTTAGAAAAACATTTCCAGACTAGTAAGAATCTTTCATTTTGAAATTTGTATTGGAGAACTTGGCTTTACTTGTATCTCAATTTTTTTTGCGAAATACCATTTTTACGCACTTGACATTTTTTTACTTGAAATGTTTTTGTTATGATTTCACTCCTTTTTTAAAGTATTTGTATTAATATGATTATTCAAGTGGTAAAATATGACCAATGTAACCCCTAGGCCTGGCATAAGAGGCGACTAAATGGGCCTCGACCCATGGGTAAATGGGTAGTCTGTTAACGGACAAACATTGACAGTATCAAACGTGAAATTTCGTACCCGTGAATTTAAAAATCAAACAAGTTTCGTGGCTAATCGGGCAAAAAGGAGTTTTTGTTTCTCTCATATTTTTCCGTGGGTAGCCTGAAAGCCTAACCTCACGGGGGTCCAAGATCTAATGGACACCTAATAAGTGTTGACAGTTAACTGTTTCGTCCTTATGGGACTCCTCAGAACACTGCTGGTCAATGTGACAAATCTTGCGAAGTTAAGTATACGGTTTTGTCTTTAATTAAATGTAAATAGTGAGACACCTATCGCAAGAAGCGCCATCTACCGAGATACGAGAGAAACAAAAAACAAAAGCAGGCGAAAAACTGCTAAACAATATCGATCAATGAAAAGATCGAATGCAAATAAAAGCTACGACAGCTCTTTGTCTTTCAGGCCGGATCAACACATATTGCATTTTTACCCGTCATCAAGACAGTGAGCGTCAATCAACGGAATTTTAAAGCCAAATAATACTAACTGTTGGTGCAAGCAATGAATTTCCTATTTTCATTTTCTTTTCCTTTTCTGCGCGTTTAAAATAATTTAAATTTTCGCGCTCTTAAATATGCATATGGGTTTTCACGGCACCGCACACGTGCGAGGACAAGCAGCGCCGCGATGAGTGCGCAAACAACCACCGTCACAACAAGACACTAGAAAAATCACGTTCCCAAAAAAGTGAATTTTGAGGTGAAAAACTGGACGTTTAAACGTTGACTGGAGCCGCAAGAGAGTCCGAGGTAGGTGCCTTTTCATATAAAATTCCATATGTATCGTAACTTTCCATTTACAATCGTCAATACCGACAATTATTTTTAAATGTGCTTGTAAAGCCAAACCGGCGACCTGTCGAAGGAAATTCCATTAATTTTCAGTACTTGCACGCACATTTAATGGTCCTTCTCTCCAAATTAATAGTTTTCCAAACTACCTAGACTCCTGTGGTTCAGCAATTTCCTACAAAAATTCCAAATTTCTATATATTTTCAAAATTTATTTCCAATTTCAATTTCAATTATTTCTACAATCAGTATGTTCCTTCAAAGTTGATCGAAGTGTTTATTACCGTTCAAAAATAGCTATAGCCAATGCACATATTTCGTATAGTTTACTAGTTCATCAAAGTTGATCGCTTTGTTCATTACATTTTCAGTAAAAGTGGCGTCAATACGCCGAAAGTGAAATTTTAAGGCGGTTCTTCCATCTACTTTCCTTTAATTATCGATTTTACAGGTGTCGCGTTAACGCGCAGGTGCAAGTGTCGCCGTCACCAGGGTCATCCCGCTTGAATAGTGACGTGGGTCTCACGTTGCGCGCTCGTTGTTTCTTCAAATACCGATTTTCTTAAAAACTTTCAAACAGGACCGCTAGTCGTATGCACAGAGTGTGCGACTTGGAATCGAGAGGTGCGGGGTTCAATCCTTGGTGAGACATAAAAGTTTTTTTTAAAGGATATGTTCAAATAATAACATACAGACAAACTTACAAACATTTCATTTCAAAATTTTCGAAAAAAGTTAATAAAATTAAAATAATAAAATTGTTTAATTTTTGCTAAAATTCGGGTTATATTTTAAGCTATATTTTAAGCATTTTTTTTGGGTAATTTTAAAAACAAATTAACTTTCAAAAACAAAAATGTCTACGCAAAAACAGAAAAAACTTTGCGACAAAAGGCTTTTGAGCTTCAACCAAATGGCGGAAGCTCACGAGGTAGCTTTGAAAGCGAACTCGGATACAGCGTTTCACTTTTTGTTTAAATCCAGATATGAAGACGTCGAAGAATGTCATGCTCAATTCTATAATTTTCATAACCAAATTATTGGCTCTCTCGAAGAGTTTAAACTTTCATTTGACGAGCAGGATAAAACTAGAAAAGACTTTGACAACCTTTATTATGAATGTAAGGGTATTTACTACGACCTTTTTAGGGCCAACCCTGTGAATTACGTAGGCAACCCTAACCAACAAAATATTGTTCAGAGGTCAAATACAAGATCATTTCCACAACCAAGGTTGCCAATTTTCGATGGTAATTATAACAACTGGCAACACTGGTTTGACTTATTTAAAGTCATGGTACATCAAAATTCTGATTTAAGTGATATAGAGAAATTTCAACAATTGCGGAGTTCTGTTCTGAATGAAGCCCTTTCTCTAGTAAAAACCATTCCCCTCGCAGATAGCAATTATCACATTGCATATGAAACCTTAGTACAGAGGTATCAAAATAAACGAATTATTGCTACTACCGCTTTGAATGCTATTAACTTTCTTTCAACTAAATCCAGTTCTGGGAAAGAATTACGTTCCATGTTGGATACATTTTCTGAGAATCTAGCCATCTTAAATGAGCTTGGTTTTCCTACAAAAGAATGGGACTTTCTTACTTTTAACATGATGCTCTCAAAACTTGAAGTCAAGATGAGGACTGATTTCGAACTTTACTATAGTAGAGAGAAAAACAATTCAGAAATTCCGTCCTACACTGATCTTTACACGTTTATAGAAAATCATTGCGTTGCGCTCGAATCTGTAGTGCAAACGCCCAGTTTTAGTAGGCAAAATCAAACCCCTAGACAACCTCAAACTACGCGTAATTCTCAACAGAACAGTTTTCAGAGAAACAGTTTTAATAATTTTAATTCACCTTCTGCTTTCAATACAACTATTTCAAATCAAAGTTCAAATTCAAGAAATCAACAAAATACTTTACAAAATAGCAATCAACGCAGCAACCCTCAAATACAAAATAATCAGAACAGAACTTTTAATCCAAAAATAAAATGTTACCTATGTTCTTCGAATCACGCATTATCGAAATGTATCGAATTTCAAAACAAAAGTCCACAGGAAAGGATGGGTTATGTTCGGCAGGTGAATCTATGTCAAAATTGCTTACATTTTGCTCACCAGACCGTGAATTGCCCCTCCTCCTACAACTGCTTTACGTGTGGAGCTAGGCACCACAGTCTTCTTCACGTTCCACAACCAGTAGCGCCCTCTGTGAGTGTTAATTCATATCCTCCAGAGAACGCTAATATTCCACTTTCCAATTCCAATAGCACCCCTATGTCAGGAAGCCATTCCACAAACTGTCATGCGACAATGATTTCCAAAAATTCCACTTTTCTACTTTCTACCGTTGTAGCTGACATGTTAGACTCAAGGGGACATTACCAACCAGTTCGTATCTTACTCGATTCTGCCTCAGAGGCAAACTTTATTTCAGAAAAATGTCTAAATCGTTTAGGTCTTTCGAAAAGCTTCTTTTCGACTTCTATTCAAGGCTTAAATCAAATGACATCTTCCAATACCAAAGGTAAGACGAAATGTCTTATCAAACCTCAAGGTCAAGCGGGACCTGCCTTTGATTTTGAGGCTTTAGTACTTCCAAAACTTTGTACAGAGATTCCTTCTTGCGCTGTCGACTCGAGCAAGTGGAATCACATTCGCAATATCAAACTTTCTGATCAAAACTTCCATATACCAAGTTCCATTGATGTCCTAGTAGGTTGTGAACTTTTTCCGCATCTCTTACAAGAGGGAGTTATCCACGGAGAGCGTGGACAACCTAGTGCTTTTAATAGCATCTTTGGCTATGTGCTGATTGGTAAAGTTGAAACTTCAAAGCAACAAAATCCACAATCACTCATAAGCTGTTACACTTCCATCGAACCATCTCTGGATATCTGCCTAGAGCGCTTCTGGGAGATAGAGCAGGTTTCACATAAGGTTCATCACAGTCCTGAGGATATTATGTGCGAAAATTTATTTTCACAATCAGTTTCACGCAACGAATCAGGTAGATTCGTCGTTCCATTACCTTTCATAAACTTAGAACCCCAGTTGGGTGACACCTATCCAATCGCTTTAAAACGTTTCAAGATTCAGGAAGCTAGACTTCTCAAAGACTCAGCTAATTATCAAGCTTACAAAGATTTTATGCAAGATTATTTAGACACTGGTCACATGATACCTATTCCTACGCCTATATCTAAAGATGTCTTGGATAATTCCTACTTTATCCCTCATCACAGTGTCTGGAACACTGGGAAGATAAGAGTGGTCTTTGATGGGTCTCAACGTAGTCCCAGAGGTGTCTCACTCAACGAGACGTTGTGCGCAGGTCCTAAACTGCAAAATGATGTCCGTGAAATTCTACTTAATTTTCGAATTCATGCTGTAGCCTTTGTTACTGACATAGTAAAAATGTTCCGACAGATTTTAATTATTCCTGAGCACACGCGTTATCAAAATATTCTATGGAGATTTTCTGAGGATGATCCTGTCCAAACCTACTCCTTAAGAACAGTTGTTTATGGACTTAAGTCATCACCTTACCTAGCTATTCGTACTATACAAGAACTAGCTAAACTTGAGTCTGAAAGGTATCCTAATGCTTCCAAGGTGCTTCTTAAAGACATTTACGTCGACGACGTGCTCACTGGGCAGGATTCTGTGGCCTCTGCCAAAGAACTTCAGTCGGAGTTAATCTCCCTGTTGCGCCTAGGAGGGTTTGAACTTAAAAAATGGGCGAGCAACAGTCCGGAACTTCTCTCCTCATTCTCAGAATCAGAAACACAAATGTCCATTCGTTTCGACAAATCCGAACCTAATTTTGTAAAAATATTAGGTCTCCAATGGAATCCTATCTCAGATTCGTTTACCTACTTGGTCGTACCAGAAGATAAACCATGCACCAAGCGAGGTATCTTATCTCAAATCATGAAAATTTTTGATCCCTTAGGTTTCTGTTCTCCCGTTTCTTTACTTGCTAAGCATCTCATGCAAGATCTGTGGAAGGAGAAGCTGGACTGGGATTCTCAGCCTCCTCCGCATATCGTAAATGTTTGGAATCAATTTCGAACCGAACTTCCAAATCTTTCAAATATTCATTTACCTAGACGCCTTTCCATTGATCAACCACGTAGCATTGAACTTCACGGCTTTTCAGACGCCTCTATGATAGGTTACGCGGCTACGGTCTATTTCAGAATGGAGTCAGTTTCCGGAGAAATCCATACCTTTCTTGTAATGGCCAAATCTAAGGTCGCACCAGTGAAAACAGTCAGTCTTCCGCGACTGGAGCTTCTTGGTGCCACTTTGCGACCTAATTTCCTTTATTCAAAACACTTATTCAGATATTCTTAACTTCAACCAAATCTGTGCATGGTGTGATTCCCAAGTGGTTCTATGCTGGTTGGCGGCTTCACCTCACCGGTTTAAAACGTTTGTGGCAAACCGTATCTGTCACATTCAAGAAACCATTTCTCCTACGGCCTGGAAATATATTCCATCAGCGCTAAATCCAGCCGACTGTGCTTCGCGCGGTCTTATGCCTAATCAACTTGTCAAACATGACTTGTATTGGGAAGGTCCTTGTTTTCTTAGGCTACCAAAAGAGAGCTGGCCTGATGATTTTCGCTGTCCAGACCCTCCGGAAAACGAGGTTATTCTGGAAGAACGAAAATCAGTATTTCAAACATGCACAGTTGAACCACACCTGCTTGATACTTTTCTTTCTCGTTACTCTTCCCTAGAGAAAATTCAACGCATAATTTCCTATATTTTTCGCCTTACCGAAAAGAAATCTAAATATCCTAACGAAAATATTACCGAAGTAGAACTTCAACATTCTTCTTAACTAAGTAAAAACACACGTGTTTTGGCGGCCGGAAAATGTTGGTGCAAGCAATGAATTTCCTATTTTCATTTTCTTTTCCTTTTCTGCGCGTTTAAAATAATTTAAATTTTCGCGCTCTTAAATATGCATATGGGTTTTCACGGCACCGCACACGTGCTAGGACAAGCAGCGCCGCGATGAGTGCGCAAACAACCACCGTCACAACAAGACACTAGAAAAATCACGTTCCCAAAAAAGTGAATTTTGAGGTGAAAAACTGGACGTTTAAACGTTGACTGGAGCCGCAAGAGAGTCCGAGGTAGGTGCCTTTTCATATAAAATTCCATATGTATCGTAACTTTCCATTTACAATCGTCAATACCGACAATTATTTTTAAATGTGCTTGTAAAGCCAAACCGGCGACCTGTCGAAGGAAATTCCATTAATTTTCAGTACTTGCACGCACACTAACAAACGTGGAATTTCGTACCCGTGAATTTAAAAATCAAACAAGTTTCGTGGCTAATCGGGCAAAAAGGAGTTTTTGTTTCTCTCATATTTTTCCGTGGGTAGCCTGAAAGCCTAACCTCACGGGGGACTGATTGACCAGTATGTTAACAGAAAAAAAACTGGTAACCTATGAGATCACACCAAATAACATCCATGGTAAAGGGGGATGGGTTAATCTGGTGATTCTCTAAATGGATTAGGTGGGCTGGCCATTCAGGAAATCACCACATACGACAGGGTATATGGAGTGTCTATTTGGAGCTAGCATCTAGTGCGGTCACATTGTGGCTCTCTATACCCTGTTGGTTATGTCAAAAGGTTTATGACCCATCAGTGGTCTAAGGCTACAACCATAGCGTTAAAGGAGATCAAAATAAAGAAAAATCATTATTAAACCACAGAACCTGACAGCCGCTTGGTAAAGAGAAAGAAGTTTTTTTCTTGTGTAGGGAGAATCACTTTAAGGAAACGCACATTTCTTGCCCATGAATTTTAAACAATGTCACTCACAACACATGCAGAAAGATCTGATTTTTTTGCGATTCAAATGACAGATAACAAATAATGCGTTATTGAAATCAAAGAAAAAATGACAAAGTTCAATTTGCGAGGTTCGAAAAGGCAAATTATGCATTCTGCAAATGACTTTGTAAATTATTCAGATTGTATTCGAATGATTTTTTTTTATTTATCTATAGTGATATTCAACTTTTTATTAAAAATAAACAAGATTTTTTTAAAGTCTCATTTTTATTATATCGACCACAACCGAACCAATTTGTTAGTTTGTGCTTGCAGAATGTATACATTAAGGCGAATGTCATTCAAAACATTCGCGATTTTGATGTTCCGAGTATAGTCGCGAGCAAAATACATAATAATTTATTACAGTAGTTTTAGTTTATAGTGTAGGCGCTAGAGGTAGTTGAGTATGCATAATATGTAGGGTCACTGCATCCTGGAAGCCCGGCGTCTCCAGGATGCAGTGACCCTAATAATATGAGGACCGCAGTTTGACAATGGATTCTACATGAGAATAGGTCACAGATTAACGTTCTGGATGTTGCCAGGCCAGTTTCTGGTTCTAATTTCTAAAAATTTAACTAAAGTTAACGCCCTAAAGCCACAATGACACAGAAATGCATAAAAATGTGTAAAATCTAACCTGAAAATAAAATTATGTTTTTTAAATTTTAGCTTGAAAAACCCCCAAAAACCTGAAATTATTAATAAGTTTTTTTTATGTTCTCAAAAACTAAGCTTCTTAGGGAAAAATATGCAACTATCTTTATTGGAGAGGTACGACTAATGACAAACTCTCCAGCGGCGTCCGTTTATTAAGGTAATGTAAAAAAATGAAAAAAATAAACATGTTTATTACAAGTTTTACCCGATTTTCTTACAAACCAAGCTCTGCATCAAAAAATATTCTATATACTTTATTAAAGCCATATAATTTCTTTTTAAACGATGTATAATAAGGTAAGATAAGTTTTATCTATAACAATTTAGGAGCGTCCGTAAATTAAATCAATTTTGAAAAATGACTTTTTTTACAAGTTTTATCCAATTTTCTCACAAACTAAGCTATTTGAGGAAAAATTTATTCTACACTTTATTGTGGAATATGAAATTTCCTTTGCAGCAATGTGTATGTCAATAAGATCAGACTAATAACAAACTCTCCAACGGCGTCCGTTTATTGAGAAAATGTCAAAATATTAAAAACACCACATGTTTGTCACATGTTTTACTCGATTACCTACTTGGTTTTGTCGGGACCTTGTCAAATTGGTGGAGACGGTCAGCTGTTGTTATTTTTGTTGTTTTTGTTAAAAAGGAAAGAAATTCTCGGACTCGGAAAAAGAATTATTTAAGAGATAGGTTTTATACCAAATTTAATTTAAAAACTAGAAAAACACAAACAAACAAAAACAGCGAATGACAAGCACTTGACATTTCTAAACCAGAGAACAAAATGACAAACCAAAACACACACTTTAACTTTGGTCAAATCCAATACAATATTCCGTGAGTGGGAGATTTCGGCATAACGCCAATGGCCCGTATTTCCCCACTCTCCCCTACAATCGTTTTTTATAACAAAAGGTAAAATAAAGCCACATCAAAGAGACTCTATAATAATACAGGCATATGTCGTGTGACTCAGTCATGAGTACTGCGAAAACTGATTCAAATTAAACAAAAGTTCGTGGTGTGGTTATTGACTCATGAAAAAATTTATGGGATCGCGGCAAGCTATATCAGTCAAATTTTTTGACCCCCCACATTTAAGTTACTCACAAAACTTACAATCACTTTTAAAATTCACCGGTACACCCAAAATTAACGAAGATCTTCATTAAACCTTGTCAAAAACACGGATTATTGAATATAAACGGATTGGGTTTAACTAAAGAAAAAGGGTCAAAATCTAAAATTAAAATTGGAAATCGACTTCAAAAAGAATTCCTGGTAACGAAAGGCTTAAGACAGGGATGTTTTATCTCTTCAACTCTTTTTAAAATATATATCGCAGTGGCTCTAAAAAACTGGAAACGTAAAGTACACGGCATGGGAATACAACTTAACGACCGATGTACCATATACACACTACAGTTTGCAGATGACCAAGTAATTTGTAGCTAATGATAAAGAAGACATGGAGTATATGGTGAAAGATTTAACGGAAGAATACCAAAAGTGGGGGTGGGTTAACAGTGAACGTGAACAAGACACAGTACTTATGTATTGAAAACGAATCAAGTGAGTTAGAACTAGACAATGGACAAACAATATCTCCATTCAATGAGTATGTGGATGATTCTCAAAATTTGGGACAATTTGATGTAACCATCCAATATTATTAAAACAAGAATACTCTTTATTAATTTATAATTTTTAGGTAATAATATAAAATGCCTTTTGTTAGGATCTTTTATTAAATTATTTGTTTTCAGTTTAAAAATATTTTTAAAATCAGCCCAAAGGCATCAAAATTCCGCTCCATGGACTGTAACCATCACGTTTTGCCTAAAATATTGCTTTATTTAAAAAAACCTTTTTTTTTCGGGTCATAACAGCCATTTATATCAAAAGATTAAATGTCAATAAGTATTATACTATAGCCAAAAACAAATATTTACTAAAAATAGTTATTAAAAATTATTAAGAAAAGTGTGTACCTACATTTGAATTCTACTACGTGGACCTGGGAGAATTTTGCCGCCAAGGGTTGGTACTAGATTATTAAGCGCGCCTGGACTATTTGACACTTGCGTTTTAGTTTGGTTTTGTCGTTCGATATGATAGCATTGCTCAATTTTGTGCGGATTGGTCGTCATGCTCGTTGGCAGGTACGTATTTTTATTGTTTTCTACTCCATGGACGCGTTAAATTTTTTTTAGCAAAGTTAAATTTAAAAAAAATATATGCGTTTAGTTGACCATTTGTTGGCATTTTAATCTTATGCGCCAATTAGTACAGCTTTTTTTGTTTCGCGAATATATAACAATTTTTTTCCAAAAAAATTCTACTCCATGGACTTCTGCTCCATGGACATTTATAAGTCGATGGAGTAGATTGGTGTCTATGAAGTAGAAATAATAAGTGTTTTTTAACCTTAGAAGACGCTTTAATTTAAATTAATTGCTAGTATTTGTTAATTACTTGTACTGGGGTTGAAGAGTCATCTCCTAGGGCGGGTTAATATTTAGCTATATGACTTTGTATTTATTTAAAAGAACAGCAAAAATAAACTTTAAAAACGTATATATTTTTGCATTAAATAGAGGATTTCTGTTCTGGTTTTCGTGCTTGTGAGAAAATCAACAAATAATTTACTCATGCTGCATTCTGATTTTAGACTATAATAGTAAACCGGTCATAAAAATTAATTATTTTTACATAGATTTTTGTTTTAGCAAAAATATGGCGAAACCAAAGGGGGACTTAGAAAAGCGAAGACAGTGAAAAAAAGATTGTCAGCAATATGAAATGGCAAAGCAGGAGAAAAGACAAAGATATTACAAGCGGCAAAACAAGGCAAAATTAGGCTTATTGGGACAAAATTAACGCAGCGGTACAAAACAAGACTACATAGAATAATAATAATTATAATAGAAAAATTCTCCATTAACAAACACCAAAAATTTGTTAAAAGATCAAACCGTTTCTTCGGAAGTCAGAAGTTTTAAGAAAAAACTATTTACCAATTTTATGTCTATGAACAAAAGCTATAAGGCTAAAAAACAGTTTATAAATGCACATCCAGGTAAAAACGATGTAATTACCTCCAAAAAAAGTAAGAAACAAAAGTGATACTTAACAGACATAGACTAAATCTCGAAAAACTGATAAGCAACAACATAAAAAAGATAACTCAAAATATGATATAGTACTTAGCCCCCAACAGCAAATCTAAACATAATACTAATCTTGAATGGATTCAATGCCTAAATTGTCTTAAATGGATCTGTAGCAAGTGCAATAAGGGGAGCTAGAACGCGTTTTTTACTTGTTCTGTATGCGACGACACCGACGACGGTTATGCATGCAAAATTATTAAAATAAATTATCCTCTGTTTAGCGTTTTTTTATGTATTTCATACATTTTTAAACTAAGTTATTAAAAACCTGTTTTTTTTTAAATACGAGTTTATTGTTTCTTTGTTTATATACTAAAACAGAAAACCTTTCTTTTCTTTAAAAAAGTAAGCTTACCACCCATGTTCTATTTTCTCTCTCCTTAATACAGCATTTTTAGTAACATATACCATGCGAAAATTTTAGTTTTAGAATTTTTTTAATATTAAATTAATTCTAAACTACATGAAATTTCAACTCCGTGGAGAAACCATTCCACTCCGTGGACACTAATTTTTATTTTTTATCAATAATATTTCAAATTTTGACATAGATTTTTGGCCACACACCTAAACATTATCAGAAAGCGATATCCCATGCAAGTAAATTAAAAAGAGTGTTAATATTCATAACTTTGGTCGATTACACTTTTACCCCTCATATTGTCCCAAATTTTTAGAATGACCCATGTATACTTGGGTGTCACATTTGATAAGACAGAAACAGACTATAAAGAACTGGAAAAAATAATAGTAA
Organism: Aspidapion aeneum; assembly: GCA_963576565.1. Classification (NCBI taxonomy): domain Eukaryota; kingdom Metazoa; phylum Arthropoda; class Insecta; order Coleoptera; family Brentidae; genus Aspidapion; species Aspidapion aeneum. Next base: position 105,751,900 of record OY755041.1, read on the forward strand.
AAGCAAAAAAGGTTATTGGATGTCTTAACAGTATTTTATGGAGCAGAGAGATTAAAAATAATGTAAAATGTAACATATATGATACAATGGTGAAAAAGACGCTGTTGTATGGAATAGAGACTTGTCGCGTAACAGAAAACTACAAAACAAAAATGGAAAGTGTCGAAATGGATGCAATAAGAAGATCAATGAGAATATCTAGAACAGATTATATAAGAAAGAATGAGAATCGAGGGAAGCATAACGGATGATATCACTAAAAGGCAACTGATATGGTACGGCCATGTACAACGGATGAACGACGAAAGATTACCAAAGCAGGTCCTAGAATGGCAACCAATAGGGCTCAAAAAAAGAGGGCGTCCTAAACTAGAATGGCAACAGTCAATCCAAAGATTAATGAGTCAAAAAAACCTGACAGAAGATGGTTGTCAGGATCAAAGGAGGTGGAGAATAGGCGTCGGACAACGTAGAAAAACATTCTAAACCGAAATAGTAGTAATAAAGTGGCAAATTCAAAATGACCGCCCGGCTTCTTTTGTGGGTGGACAGTTTTGAAAAAAAAACATTTCCAAACTAGTAAGATCCTTTCACTTGGCTTTACTTTTATCTCCATTCTTTTTACGAAATAACATTTTCACGTACTTGGCTATTTTTACATGAAATGTCTTTCTTGTGATAAAATTACTTTAATTTTATTTAAAAAAATATATTTTAAAAAATCCCTTCATGTTGTGAAATTTTAATAAGTCTGTTTAAGTCAAAAAACTAAATTTGAAACCAAATACATTTTTAAAATTCATAACGCATGACCGGCTAGCAAGTAGACTGAACCCTGTGCACCTGAGAGGAAACAAAAATGACCATCGAAATTATTTTAAGGTCAGTGGCGTTTGCGCTTGGTTTTGAAAAAGGGGGAGTGAATTAAATCAGAAAAATATGCCGGGTGGGCCAAAAAAAAATCGGACAATTTTTTTTTCATTATAACTTTTAAACTATACCATCGATTTTAATAGGACAAACTACACTTGGCAGATAATCAATCAGAGTTTTGACTAAATATATTTTTTTGTCCGCCATCTCAAAATCCAAGATGGCGGACGAAATTAAATTGTACCCTTCAAAGATGCTCGATTATTCTTGTGTTGCGAACATGTTTTAATATTTTTTTAATTAGATTTTTACTAATCTGCATCTTGCCATGCAAAACAAGGTACGAATCAGCAAAATCGGTTTAGTGGTTCTAAAAAAACTATTTTTGTTTCAACCATTGTTTTGCATATTATCCGATTGATCGATCATTATTTCCTTATAAATTCATTACTACTGAACCGATTTTAATGAAATAAAAAACATCCATACATAGAATTGATTTCACTTTAAAGATAATGATCAAAATTTATTGCCATCTTAAAACTTAAAATGGTGGACAGGGTTTTAGGTATTTCGATATTAAATAAAGTTGGTATTTTTGTTATGGAATGACCTTGTTTTACAATCAATAATTATCTATTTTTTGTTTTTTAAATTTCTATTTTTAATTTTTTAAATAGTTTTTTAATTTGATTATCTAAAAATATTTTAAATATAGCAAATAAGTTAAAATATAAAATTAAAACAAACAATATAAAAACATACAAATGATAAATAAGAAAAGGAGTAAAGGAATCATTCCATAAAGAAATAAATATTTAATGGAATATCTCAAAAACTAAAAGTGTTAGATGAAATTCAATTTAACAGTTTGATTCTTTTTACAAAAATCTATAAAATATACAGGGTGTTCGGCACATGAACCGTCAAAATTTTTTGGGATATTGTTGGGGTCATTTGCTACCTTTTCAACCTTGGAACTTTGGTCCTAAGAGTCACGGCTCAAGAGATATGAATTTTTAAAAATTTTTTCTTAAATTTTCCAAAATCCCACCTTTAAACCCTCGTAAGCTTTTTATTAATGTCTGGAGAAGCACCATTTTTTTAAAAATAATTCTGTAATCTTATGCTTCTTCAACTAATTAATAGATTTGTTAAAATTGATGTACCAAAGGGACATACGAGGTTTTTTATTGAAGAACATTAGTGATTTTGTGAAAGAAAATCAATTTCAAAATTAAAAATCAAAAAAAGTATTGACAATTGAGAACTTCATTTTCTTTTAAAAACTTCTTTAATTGATTACCTTTCTAACGGTATGCTACACAATGATTAAAAAAAACATTTCTCCTTTAAAATACGGATATTCCGTCAGAAGGGCGAGACTCGTTCGGAATTGGTAAGAAAAAAAATTTGATGTTTATGATCGTTTACCTACTTAAACAAAAGTTAAACTTTTAACAATAATGTATTGTGTTCTTTATTTATAAATTTTGTTCGAAACGATCATAAACATCAAATTGTTTTTCATATCAAGTCCGAACGATTATTGCCCGTCTCACGGAATATCCGTATTTTAAAGCAGAATTGTTTTTTTTATTCAATGTGTAGCATACCGTTAGAAAGGTAATCAACTAGAGAAGTTTCTAAAAGAAAATTAAGTTCTCAAGTGTCGATACTTTTTTTAATTTTTAATTTTGAAATTGATTTTCTTTCACAAAATCACTAATGTTCTTCAATAAAAAACCTCCTATGTCCCTTTGGTACATAAATTTTAACAAATCTATTAATCAGTTGAAGTAGCATAAGATTACAGAATTATAAAAAAAAATGGTGCTTTTCCAGACATTAATAAAAAGCTTACGAAGGTTTAAAGGTGAAATTTTGGGTAATTTGAGAAAAAACATTAAAAAATTCATATCTCTTTAGCCGTGACTCTAAGGATCCAAGTTCCAAGGTTGAAAAGGTAGCAAATGACCCCAACAATATCCCAAAAAATTTTGACGGTTCATGTGCCGAACACCCTGTATACAAGCAATATAAATAAGTTTTCATAAATAAAAAAATTATAGGCTCTCTCCCAAAATGCAGGTTTTTGTCGGGTACCTACTTTCTTCCACAGATTTTAACTTTAATAACCGAGCCCAAAAATTATATAAAAACAAATAAAAAACCACTTTGTATTGTTTCGTAATCTAAAAGATCAAAGAAATTTGCGCGTGCATGTCAAATGCATTTTGAGGAAACGCCTCTCATTCTATTTAGAAAGATCTTTGAACCATATTGAAATAGCATTTGTCTTTCCATTGATCTTTGGGCCTTTGTTACCTTATCCACATTTGATTTTGAAATTATCCAGGTGTGGGATCCATAGGTTAGTACAGGAATGATACCTTAGTTATAGACTTTCGTTTTATACTGAGGATATTTTTTATTTTTTAATATGTAGCTTCATTTACCGAATGCTGCCCAGGCCAATTTTACTCGTCTCTTGATTTTAGCTGCTTTGTTTATCTGATCGTGATATCTTTATCTGTGTTTGTTATGATTTTAGTTTTAGTGTAGTTCATACCCAAGCCTATATTTTTAGCTGCTGTATCCAGTTCTTCCAGCGTTTTTATCAGTTCTTCTTTTTTATCTGTTATTAAGGCGATATCGTCAGGTGGTTCGCTTACTCTGATGCGTATTTCTTCCCAATCCACCAAGTTTTTATAAACATCTTCTAGGGCCTGGTTAAATAGTTTAGAGGATATTGTATTAACCCTGTCTGACACCTCTATGCGGATTAGCTTGGTTCCTTCGTGGATTTTGATTGATGTTTTTGCTTCACTATATACAGGGTGTTCGGCACATAAACCGTCAAAATTTTTTAGTATATTGTTGGGGTCATTTGGTACCTTTTCAACCTTGGAACTTGGGTCCTAAGAGTCACGGCTAAAGAGATATGAATTTTTAATTTTTTTTACTCAAATTATCCAATATCCCACCTTTAAACCCTCGTAAGCTTTTTATTAATGTCTGGAAAAGCACCATTTTGTTTTTATAATTCTGTAATCTTATGCTTCTTCAACTAATTAATAGATTTCTTAAAATTGATGTACCAAAGGGACATACGAGGTTTTTTATTGAAGAACATTAGTGATTTTGTGAAAGAAAATCAATTTCAAAATTAAAAATCAAAAAAGTATCGACAATTGAGAACTTCATTTTCTTTTAAAAACTTGTAGTTGATTACCTTTCGGTATGCTACACGTTGATAAAAAAAAATCATTTTGGCTTTAAAATACGGATATTCCGTCAGAAGGGCGAGACTCGTTCTGAATTGGTAAGAAAAACAATTTGATGTTTATGATCGTTTACCTACTTAAACAAAAGTTAAACTTTTAACAATAATGTATTGTGTTCTTTATTTATACATTTTGTTTGAAACGATCATAAACATCAAATTGTTTTTCTTATCAATTCCGAACGATTATTGCCCGTCTCACAGAATATCCGTATTTTAAAGCAGAATTGTTTTTTTTAATCAAAGTGTAGTATACCGTTAGAAAGGTAATCAACTAGAGAATTTTTTAAAAGAAAATGTAGTTCTCAAGTATCGATAGTTTTTTTAACTTTTAATTTTGAAATTGATTTTCTTTCACAAAATCACTAATGTTCTTTAATAAAAACCTCGTATGTCCCTTTGGTAGATACATTTTAACAAATCTATTAATTAGTTGAGGTAGCATAAGATTACAGAATTATAAAAAAAAAACGGTGCTTTTCCAGATATTAATAAAAAGCTTACGAGGGTTTAAAGGTGGGATTTTGGGTAATTTTAGAAAAAAAATTAAAAAATTCATATCTCTTTAGCCGTGACTCTAAGGACCCAAGTTCCAAGGTTGAAAAGGTAGCAAATGCCCCAACAATATCCCAAAAAATTTTGACGGTTCATGTGCCGAACACCCTGTATATTGGCTATTAAGTTTGAGTATCTGTGATCTATTAGGCTCCTAATTTAACATACTTGTACTGCCCAGTGCTTAATGCTATCGAAAGCTGTTTCAAAGCCTATAAAAGCAATATATAGTGGAATGAGTTATTCGTTGGCTCGTTCTATTAGGATTTTTATGGTTAATAGGTGGTCTACTGTACAGAAGACTTTTCTGAAGCATGCTTGTTCTTTTGATTGATATCAGTCAAATTTTGTTGTTAGTCTCTCTCTTAATATTTTCGTGAAAAGCTTATAAATTACATTAAGGAGTATTATAGGTCGATAGTTTTTTAGGTCTGCTCTATCGCCTTTCTTGTGGCCAATTGCAAGGAGACACTCTCGTGTATATGGCTCTACTTCAACTCACGAGCCGTGCCAGACGTAAATCGGTGTGTGAAAAATAATATACATAAGAGAGAGACAGAGAAAGTAATATTGGTTCGCTTTCCCTTTTTAGCCACCAAATTAATCAATCAAATTTCCCTGACAGTTACCACATTAATGAGCAGTCGCTTTTTTAAAAGAGGGAAGAAAACTAAATGTAATAACCCGCGAAAATTCAAATTATGACAGTTGATGCTAGCAGCCATGTTGGATCCCTCTCTTCCCTTTTAGTAACGCGGCGTTCACATCGTGTAAGTAATTAACAGCATTTTATTAATTAACGGGCGCGAATATTCGCCCTAAAGATATCCCCAACTAAGGGATATTAAACTAAATACCCGATTAGCCACGAAAACTTCTTTGATTGTTAATTCAAGGGTCTAAAATTTATGTTTGTTAGTATTTATAAAGCTTAAATTCCGCTGACTGACGCTGACGTCTAGAAGGTGGATAAAAACGCAAATCAGCGTTGATCTGACCTAAAAGACAATGTTTCTCGATCTTTTCATCGATCGATATATAGCTTTTGTTCTAGTTTCTCTCGTATTTCGGTAGATGGCGCTTCTTGTGTTTTAGACTTTTGAGTCTTCTCACTATAAACGTAGGATGAGAGACAAAACGGTCTAATTAACCTCGCAAGAGTAGTGTTGCTAGATCTGGTGAAAATTCACCAGATTTTGGTAATTTTTCTACTCATTTGGTGAAATGGTGAAAACTTTTCGAAAAAGACTGAATTCTGGTGATTTTTTGACACTGTCGTAATTAAAGTAAATTTTGACTAAAAAGTATGAAATTAATAAAAAAGAGAGTAAAGTAAACACATGATAACCTTTTTTTTTTGGTCGCATAGTTTGTTATGGCGTCCTTTTCAGCCTTTGATCCCCTCCGCCGTCGCTAACCCGTACAAAATGTGGATTTTTTGGCAAACTGGTGATTTTTGCCAAAATCTGGCAACTTTTATCACAAGCGTCTGGTGATTTTTAATTTTTGGATCTGGCAACACTGCGCAAGAGTGTCACATTGACCAAGCAGTGTTCTGAGGGGCCCCATAAAGACGAAACAGTTAACTGTTAACACTTATTAGGTGTCCATTAGTTCTTGGACCACCGGAAGATGGATAAGCTTTCAAGCTACCCACGGCAAAATTGAAAATACGAGATAAAGAAAAACTTTTTTATCCTATCAGCCACGAAAACTTTTTAATATTTAATTCACAGGTATAAGGTAAGCTGGTCTAACATTGACATGGGTGATACATTGACACTTCTTTTAAAGACGGTATTATTTTACTTCTAGTTTGCTTTTTAAATTGTCTATGCATCCCCACGACACCGCATGCTATCCCTTCCTCGTTCGGAGCAAGTCGCGCGGCCGCCGTCGCTCTTTCAGTCTAGACTAGAGCGTGACATGGTGAGTCAGGTGAAAAATCGCGGCCTGTTTTGTTATAAAAACTTTGATAATTTTCATCTTTTCATGTAACTTGTACTACCAAAAAAGGTGAGTTATTTTCATGAATTGATTTTTGATTGATTTTTGTTTAAGTTATAAGTAGTTTTCCTTATTATTATTTTTTATTCAGATTTGTGTTTTAGGTTATGTTTGACAGTATCAATGTTAGGTCTCCGTCTAAGATTGACATGTCAATCTAAACCTCTATTTAAGATTGACATCATCACTATTACACTGGTAAAATCTTTACACGTCTTTTTTTTCAGATGCCAAGAGTTAAGAAGACGAAACGTCCTGGATCTCGAAAATATAAGGAGTACAGTGATGAGATCATGCAGAAGGCAGTAACAGAGTGTCGAGATGGTGGTACTTTTAAAAGGGTGGCCGAACGATATGGAATTAATAGAACTACATTAATGAACCACGTTAAGGGCTACAAATGCAAAAAAGTTGGTCGGCCAACAGTCTTAACCCATGAAGAAGAAGAAATGCTCGTACAGACACTCATTCAGCTGGGCGACTGGGGTTATGGATTAGACCGGCTGCAAATTCAAAGATGCGTGCAAGACTACCTACGTAGGTTAGATCGACCAAACCCGTTCAAAAATGGCTTGCCTGGTTTAGACTGGTGCCTTATGTTTGAAAACCGTTGGAAGGTAGTTCTAAGTCGTCGAGTTGCGCAAAATCTACCACGAAATCGTGAGGTCGCCGGCACCAAAGAAGTGATGGATGATACGTTCGAAAAGCTCAAAAATGTTATCGAGACTGGGATTACAGAACAAGCCTGAAAATATTTTCAACTGTGACGAAATTGGTTTCCAAACTGATGCTGGCATTCAAAAAGTCATGTGTCGAAGGGGCTCCCGTAATCCAAATAAGCTAGTGGGAAGTGTAACCAAAGCGACCTACACTGTGCTCATGTGTTGCAATGCGATAGGTGACTTTTTACCGATGTTCATAAACTATAAAGGCCTTCACCTGTACTCAACATGGTCCGTAAACGGACCTGACGGGGCTCTGTACAACTGTTCTCCATCGGGTTGGATGGAGGCAGCACAATTCCTAGATTGGTTCGAGAAGGGTTTTGTCAAAAAAACTTCGCAGATTGAGGGTAACAAGCTATTGGTCCTTGATGGCCATAATTCACACATTTCATTGGAACTGATAGAAATGGCGATCCAGAATAATATTGAGATATTCTGTTTACCGGCGCATACTTCCCATCTGCTGCAACCGCTCGATGTGGGGGTGTACAAGTCAGTCAAAAATACATGGCGACTAATTCTTCGTGACTTCTATCAGGAAACGGGTTATAAGAACGTCGACAAATTAGTATTTCCTTCCTTAATGAAAAAATTATCTAATGCTGTGGGTGGTTTTGAAGGAAGCGGTATATTTCCTTTATCTAAAGATAAAATGATGCGCAAAGTTGAAATTGCGGAAATAGTCAGTGAACAAGAGCCAACAGTCAACCCACCACTACAGCAAGAGCCAGAGCTGCAAGAGGCAAACGAACCTTCGACATCCAAAGAGATTTTACCCTTAGAAAACAGCATCAATAACGGCGCTGTCAATGGCACAACCTCAGAGCTGCTTTCTTTATTCCCTTCGACGTCTTCTAGCGCACATAGTATGACAAAATCACTAATGTCCCTCCTAAAAGTACAAAAGAAAAACAAGACTAACCCGGGAAAACGTTCTCGAGTCAGCAGAAAGTTTGCAGAGAGCCTGACAAGCGCAGAAGTAGTAGAACGACTACGTTGTGATAAAGCAAAAAAGCAAGCCAAGAAACCTATGAAGAAAGGAAAAAAAAAGGTAGCTGATCTTCCCAGCTCTAGCTCTAGAGCGAAACATCCATGAATCTCGAAAGTGACGAAGAAGTCGAAGACATACCTGAAATCGATGAAAACGCGGAACCGGTACAGTGTGACCCAAATCTTCAAAACCAGACCGTTGAACAGGGTTCCTGCGTAATTTCAAAATATGGTAACTCTTACTATGTGGGCCAAATTTTAGTAATAAAAGGAGACATGGCTGAAACTATATTTTTGCGTAAAAAAGAACTATATTTTGTGCACCCTAATATCCCCGATATCGACCACATCAAACTAGATCAGGTTATGCAAATTTTGGAACCACCTGTCATTCAAAGAGGCAGACATTATTTTAAACTAGCAAATTTTTTGCCAACAATAATGGTTCAGTAATAAAATATTGTACTGTTTAAATTTAGTTTTAGTTTGTTTCTTGTTTTTGCATCCAAATTTAAACTTAATTAAATTTTGATTTGAATTTGCCAACATTTTTTTGTATTTTTCAATATTTTAAGGCAGTAAAGTTGACTTTCATTATCAGGAATATATTTTTTTTTTTGAAACGTTTGTTCCTGGTGTCAATGTTACGCCATCCCTAAGTAACATTGCTACCAAACGAGATAACTGCAACTTGCTATATGGTGTCAATGTTGTACTTATGTGGGGTAACATTGACACTTGGCGATTTTTTTAAAAAGTTTTTTTTTTATTACATTTCATGTTCAAATTGCACAATTCGCAGAAAAAAAATAAACAACACCCCATAAGTGCTCACAAATGAAATAGGAATGCAATATTGTTTGAAAGAAAATTTGTGCAAATTTTTATTTAAAGTGGTGTCAATGTTTGCCACCTTTACCTTAGTTTTTGCAAAGTTACTTGAATAACTTCTAATACGGGGTTCTAAAGATTTTATGAAATTTTGCTTGATTCTGCCCTTCAAAAGCTATCCAAAATCATATAAAATCTTCCTGGTATAATTTCAACCCTACCGACAGAGAAGAGACGCGGCTCTTTGCGGTCCGACCACAAAGTATTTGTTTCCCGGCCGACCGAGCCCAGGTGGGTCGACGGCACCTGATTGGCAGATTTTTTAGAAATGCGCTTTTAATTGCTTTCGGGTGTGCTTTTCGGGTCGGCAGTATGCAGAGTTAGAAATTAAATCAGTGTCGTTTCTGTAGGTGTAGGAATAGAAAGTTTTATTATCTATTTTTATTTAGTATATGTACCGCCGCCCATGTCACTTTCTATAAAGGAGATGCCGATGGTCGGCTTTTATCTTTGTTCAACTGACTTTGCAAAAACTATACTAAAATTTACGTTTGTTAAAACCAAATATTTTTATTCTGAAAATATGTTAAAATATCTTAGTGTCTCGTGGTTAAAAGCAATGAAATTACGCATCAAAAGTATACGCATAATGCGTATTTAGGCAACAACATTTTTCTAGGAAAATAACTCGGTAATATGTAATACGATTTATTTAAATTAGTGGCACAAAGACAGAATCTAAAATTATTTTATTTAGTTCCGCATTTACAATGTAACTAAGTATCTACCTATATGTAGATATGTCAGTGCCTACAAGCACAGATGATTTGTATAGACTTCCACATGATAAAAATAAAAGTATTTTTTTTTAAGTCTAAAAATAACAAATATCGACTAAATGGTTGAACCGATTTTAAACAGACATATTAAAGAATTACTGCAAGTTTTTCAAAAAGAAATAGATCGATCCAGGAAGTATATTTTATAATTTTTTCAAAAATATAAAAAATAGTATTTACCGGGTGGGCCAAAAAAAACCGGACAATTTTTTTTCATTGTAACTCTTGAACTATATAATCGATTTTAATGGCACAAACTGCACTTCGCAGAGAATGAATAAGAGTTTTGACAAAATATATTTTTTTGACGACCTTCTCAAAATCCAAGGTGGCGGAATGCAGACAGGATTGGCAATGCAATCGTATAATCTGAACAACAATGGTTGAAACAAAAAAAGATGTTTTGAGAACCAGCACACCGGTTTTACTAATTTATATCTCGTTGTGTGGGGGAAAAGTAGTGCTTTTCAATAAATTAACAAAAAACCTAAAACATTTTCGAAAATAATCTTAAATTTTAAGATGGCGATAAACTTTGATCATGATCTTTAAAAAGCAGTCAATTCTCACCAGGATGTTTTTTATTTCATTAAAATCGGTTTAGTAGTAATTAATTTATAAGAAAATAAATTCAGACATGATTGGCAAGGCAATCGTATAATATTTAAAACAATGGTTGAAACAAAAATATTTTTTTTAGAACCACCAAATTTTGCTGGTACGATCTTGTTTGCCGTTGCAAAAATGCAGTTTTTTTACTGATTTAAAAAAATAATTGTTGTTCGCAACACAAGAATAAACGAGCATCTTTGAAGGGTACAATTTAACTTCGTTCGCCATCTTGGATTTACGGGCAAAAAAATATATTAGTCAAACCTCCGATTAATTCTCTGCTGAGTACAGTTTGTCCCATTAAATTTGATGGTATAGTTCAAGTTATAATAAAATTCTCCGGTATTTTTTTTGTCCCACCCGGTATATACCAAGGGATAAAAAGACAATTTTATCACGTGGTTTATACCATATTATTCGCACTTTGTTATACCTAAAGTGTGAAAAAATAGTGTACGTACAACCAGCGTAAAATGTGAAATAAATCTTTTATTTTTTTAGCGGACTACTATTTACGCTGATTAAATAAAGTTATTTTTGCACTAAAGAAATGATAATCTCACTTTTTATCCTGTGGATTAAAAGTGACAAATCAGGGATAAAAAGTAAAAAAATCGAGATTAAACTAAAAACCCTAAAAAAAAGTCAAAACCTAAAAACACTAAAAAAATACTCTGCCAAGATATGGGTCCCTAAGCTCACACTAGGTACTATAGTTATATTGTACGTGTGAGCTAAAATAACTAAAAACTGAAATATGTTTTATTTAACTCCAGATTAAATTACCTTTGATATTGATTTGATACCACACAAGCAATGCAATTAATGCTTATTAAACTCACATTTTTGAAATCTACCCCCATTCTTAAAAAAACAAGAACTAAAATGTATTTTGTTTAACTCCGGACTCAATTACCTTTCGTTTGATATCACACATGCCATATTTTCACGTAAACTCTAATTTTTGAAATCTTCCCTCACCCTTTTTAAAAAAAAACTAAAATGTGGTTTGTTTAACTCTAGACTCAATTACCTTTCGTTTGATATCACACACGCCATATTTTCACATAAACTCTAATTTTTGAAATCTACCCCCACCCTTTAATTTGGCTTGTGTTCGGTGGATTTTGTTGATTTTTAAATGGGACCATCTCGACTCAAGATCCAGCCTAGTTACCAAATTTCATTGAAATCGGGCAAGCCGTTTTTGAGTTATGCGCGTTGGTCGTTACAGACAGACATACAGACATACAGACAGACAGACAGACAGACAGACAGACAGACAGACAGACAGACAGACAGACAGACAGACAGACAGACAGACAGACAGACAGACAGCGCAACAAAAAAGTTTCAAAATCATCTGCATTCTCGAAAAAATAAATTAGGATCACCATAGCTCACACTACTATAGTATAGTATATGTGTGAGCTAAAAATAGAAAAAAAAAGGAAAATAAATTAAAAACTACGAAATACCGTGTAAACCTCATGCAAAAATATTATTTTTATTCCTGATTTCAATCACTATCAATCATCTCACCTGGTGCTAACAGTCAAAACTTCTAAATCCTCTGACTCTAATAAATCCTTTCTGAAAAACCTCATAATCTGACGCGCTGTTCAAATGATACGTCAGCATTTTTTCGGCAGCTAAAGGATGCCATACGCCGAACGTACAGGCTGGATTTTCGTTTATGTCATAGTAGTGACATCTTTTAGTCGCCCTGGCGGAAGGGACGTATTCCACTATGTCCACGAAGTTGCATGTAGGAAGAAGTAATCTTAAGCCTGAAAATATAGGTACTAGTTGCCAAAAATTATTTCCTCCTGTTTTTTCTTCCTCCATCACCCTTTAAAATATTTTTTTACATCCAATTGGTTCTTTTTCAAATGTTAAATTGTTAAAAAGAAAAAAAATGTATGTTCAAACAAAATTTTGTTGTGGAACCTTTGTTTAGATGTTTTTGAATTGTCTAAATTAGTCTGCCTCTATTTTTTTTGTTGGGGAAGCCCTAGGAAAGGGCATAAATTCGGAAAAAAAACATATAAATAAATATATAAATAGATATATAAATAGATATATAAATATATATATATATATATATATATATATATATATATATATATATATATATATATATATATATTACAGGGTGTCTTAATTGCCATGGGTCACTATTGCTATCTCGATAACAATAAGAACGGCTTTTGAAACCAACAGAAACAACTACTCCGAAGGAAAATACCCCTACCAGCATTGAATTATACTGATTGCTTGATGCTTTCGTTGGGAACTTGTTAAAAATGTTTGGTTTTCACTATCTCCAACGTCGATCTAAGGGATACGAGTGATCCCCGTCTGGAACACGTCCTGATAGTCAGGAACAAGTGATCCATGCCAATGCCGGTCCGGTCGTGGATTGGCATGGATCACTTGTTCCTGACTATCAGGACGTGTTCCAGACGGGGATCGCTCGTATCCCTGTGATCGACGTTGGAGATAGTGAAAACCAAACATTTTTAATAAGAACGGTTGTTCAAATTAGATAAAATGAGCACTTTTGGGGGATATTAAAACTCTGGTTTCACATTTAAAAAAAACTATTATATCCCGAGCTACGGAGGTTTTTGGAAAAATTGCTCAAATCTATTTTATTAAATATCTCAAAAAGCATAGTTTTACAAACAAATCGTAAAGGAATTTTTTTTTGCATTTTTGACGTTCTTCAATTTGGTATTTGCTAAAAAAATTTACTACTAGTTTTCGAGATATTACTATTAACTTACTTTTTTTAGATACGGACCTGTATTTTTATGATTTTAACGAAGTATCACATGTCCATATTTGTTTGTATTTTAATGCAAACAAAATGGTATTTAAGTTTTTTAGCCTTTTATTGTTTTATCATAGGTGGCTTGGAGAGCATAAAAACAATTGCTTATAAAAGTCTATGATGCGTAATACATAATTCTGGTATTCTTTCAAACCAAGAAATAATATAAAAACGAAACATTCTTACCTAAGAACCCTGAAGACGGAGGATTTTTCCTTAACTGATAAAGAGAATTTCTTTGAAAAAAATTCCAAATGTTCCAAATATTTAGAGGGTTTAAAACGTACAACCTCGGCTTCGGCTCGTGCTTTCTGTACTCGAAAACGTTCGGAAATAAGTTGAAATCTGGGCTTTTTAACCTAAAAGATTTTTTGTTTTATTATACAGGGTGTTTCACGAACATCGAAATAGAGGCCTTTTTGGGTATTTATAGTGTGAATTTGGAGAAACGCTCAGACACGTCGATTTTGTTTGTGAGGGGGACACTTTTTGGCTATCTTGAAATTTTTGTAGCACGAATCCCCTTCGAGAGGTATACTTTACCCATATATTTTAAATAGGGAAAGTGGGTCTAGGTACCTTGTTTTAAAGGCCTTTTGAAAGTCCTTACAACCGTGTAAAAATTTCAAAAATCTAGCCATTAGTTTTTGCGATAAGTGCCTTCAAACTTTCAAATTTAACATGGACTGATAAAATAAAAATTTAATTAGAATTTTATATTTTTCGGATTTAATTTTTATTTTCATGTTAAATTTGAAAGCAAATATTCAAAAACTATATATATTTATCGGTTTCACAACGTTCTACGTCTTCCGATACCCAATCTCCACTCGTTGCTGTTTGCCCATAATTCATCATCTAGGCCTCTTATTCTTATTTCACTGTCTATTCCTTCTCTCCAGCTTCTCCTCGGCCTTCCTCATTTTCTTCGGCCAGTTGGTTTCCATTGTAATATTTGTTTACATAGTCTTTCATCATCCATTCTTTGTACATGTCCGTACCACACCAGTTGTTTTGTTCTTATATCATCCACTAAAGTACGTTTGTAACTCTTTCTCTTTTTGATTTCCCTGCTGCTCTTCTCCAATAGTTCATCTCCGTAGCGGAAAGCATTTTTTCTGTTCTATCTTTGATTGGCCATACTTCTGAGCCGTATGTAATAATACTGTTTACAATGGTGTTATATATATAAGCTTTTTGTTATGTTTTGATATATTTGGTCCCAAATTATTATATTTAATAAACTCATTGCTTTTCTTCCTTGTACGTATCTTTTATAGCTTTGTCTAGTGTTCCGTCAGCTGTAATTTTTAAACCTAAGTATTTATACTCATCACAGGACTGAATTCGCTGCCCAGTATTTAAGATTAGATCCTGTTTCGTTCCACCAAGACACATATACTCAGTCTTATTGATATTAACCTCCAGTCCCCACTTATTGTACTCTTCTATTAGTTTTCGTGTCATATATTCGAGGTCGTCATAATCCTGAGCCACCACTATCTGATCATCGGCGAAACATAAATTATACAAGGTGGTTTCATCCAACGGAATTCCCATGTTTTGGCATTTTCTCTTCCAGACTTTAAGGACCTATTCCAAATATATCTTGAAGAGCGTAGGCGAGATACAGCAACCTTGTTTAAGACCTTTATTTACTTGAAAGCCTTTGGTTAGTTTTGATTTTATTTTAACTTTTGCCTTACTATTGCGGTATAACTCTTTGATGGCCTTAATTAGTTGTACGCTTATGTTTTCGCACTCTAAATACCCAAAAAGGCCTCTGTATCGATGTTCGTGAAACACAGTGTATGTGGGCATTTATTAAAAATTCAGTTCGTTTTTAAAAAAACACATACACATCGATTTTTATTTTAAACTGGAATTTTATTTATGGTAAATTCGTGTCCACAGGGTGTCCTAAAACTAAGTGACGATCAGCAACTTCTACTTTTTAAAGGCAAACCGTAATTTTTTTTTTCATTACTCACGGGTTTCAAAACCTTGCTATATACACACGATGTACCAGCCTTCCCTGTGTTTCGCTTTTACAAATTTATTTTTCTTGATAAAGCAAAAATATTAAACCAAACTTTAATTTTAGTGTTTGTAAAAATTTTATACAGGATAAAGACATAGAATGAACGAGAAGAGGCTTAATCTTTGGTAGACTAAGATGCGTCACTTACCATCAGTGGCGGATCTAGAGGGGGGGAGAGGGGCCCGAGCCCCCCTCCTTAACATAAAGCTTATACTTTTCAGTTTCAGAGAAAAAATAACCAATGCATAGGCCGCAATGTTTTACCAAATATAACATTTTTCAAAAATTTTCGCTAAAATATCATGTTTTCAAATTTTGACGCAAAATTTAACTGATTTTGCTCAAATTTTCGCCTGCGGCACATTTTGTTTCACGTAGTGGCAAACCTTAAAGCTAATTCTTATTAAATCCCGCAAAAAACTCTTACCAAATAAATGCTGGTGTGCCACAGGGAGCAATCCTTTCGCCAACACTTTTTCTGATTTACATAAATGACCTCATAGATAAAACAGTAAATCCACTTTATTGCTTTGCAGATGATGGCAATGTAGTCTCCTCAGTCATACCACCCACATGTCTCTCCGCACGTGAATTCCATCATCTTAGACTAACTCAAATATCGCAGATAAATAACGACCTGGAGATAATAGAGGACTGGGGCAACAAAAACCTTGTACAGTTCAACGCGCAGAAAACCCAAGCAGCCCTGTTTTCAAAAAAGACCAGCACCGGTGAGCCAAACATCATGCTATCTGGAAGTGCTGTCCAATTGCAGAGCCAGTTGAACATCTTAGGAGTCAGTGCAGAGACCAACAAGTCTTGGCACAGTCACGTGGCAGATATAGCTAAAAGGGCGTCCCAAAAGTTTGGGGTGCTATTTCATACAAGACATCTTTATACACCAAGCCAACTGCTGACACTCTACAAAGCCCAGATTCGACCAACTATGGAGAACTGCTCACATATATGGAGTGCGGCACCCAAACATACCTTAATGCTTTTGAACACCGTGCAAAAACAAGCTATCAAGATGATCAATGACCCCGCACTTACCCGTAGCTTGGATAGTCTCGCACATCGAAGAACTGTGGGCGATCTATCTCTCTTCTACAGGTATTATCACGGAAAATGCTCTGAAGAGCTGGCACGTATGATCCCCGCGGGAGTAGCACCAACTAGGCGAACACGTCAAACAGACGCTAACCATCAATTTACTGTCAAAATAGAGGCACCAAGCACCTCATTATATCAGAATTCATATCTCTGGAGAACAGCATCGCTGTGGAATAAACTCCCTGCGACAGTTTTCCCTGCAGGTTACAACCTAAACTGTTTCAAAACCAATACACACCAACATTTCCGCGCACTTGCCGCTTCTCGAGCGTGATAGGGATCTCCTTGCGAGTGCGCTTAACCGTAAAAAAATAAAAATAAAACAAATTGTTTTGTGTTTTTTTCCGTCCTTAGCCCCTCCCCCCCGGACATCCTCGATCCGCCACTGCTTACCATGTATTTAAAGTTGAGGTATAGTTGCTCGGATCCCAGGCCACAACGGTGATATTTTTATACAGTTTCGATTTCAGGAATTTAAATTCCGGTTTAGTGACTACTTGGGAGTTGACAACTCTGATGGTAGTTTTGCGACCCACATCTTTTTCATACTCCCGTGTCGGGGCATGATTAAAACGTAAAACTATGTCGTGGGAATCTAAAATAAACAAAAAACTAATAAATAACAGCTAGCATATGTTTTTAGTCAAAATACATCTTTTACCTATGATTACACAACAAGAAGATCGGCAGCACAGCGTACAAATGTCGAGCCCCGCGTAAAGCAGCAGCGGATAGATGGGTCTGCTGTATACATTAGCTAGTACGCAGCAACAGCCGGGAGGCGTATTTACGTTTCCGTGCTCATTTCACGTCGGCACGGTTTTGAAATAGACACGGAAATGTTACAATATATTTGGGTTCAAATACGTGTTGATTTTAAGAGTTTTGATCTCGAAATGAGCACGGATCTGTAAGAGAACATCGCTCATTAAACTACTACAAAAGCGTATTCAACTGTCAGGTTAAAACGCTAACATAACGAAAGCTAATCAATCAAATCTAACCGAACCGAACCAAAGCAAACTGAAACAATAATTTTTTTCAAAAAAAAAACTTTCCTGACTTACTACCCAGGATCCTAGAGGATGTGAATCCGAACCGAACCGAATTGAACCAAACCGAACCAAACCAAAGCAAACTGAACCAACAATTAAAAAAAAACTTTCCTGACTTCTTTCCCGGGATCCTAGAGGGTGTGAATAGTGTTGTAGTTTAGTTTGGTTAGGTTAGGTTTGGTTCGGTTTAGTTAGGATCGGTTCGGTTCGGATTCACATCCTCTAGGATCCCGGCTAGGAATTCAGGAAAGTTTTTTTTTTAATTGTTGGTTCAGTTTGCTTTGGTTCGGTTCGGTTAGATTTGATTGATTAGCTTTCGTTAGGTTAGGTTTATGAAACTTTCTATTTTCATGTGGTTAGAAATCAAGTGAAAATCATTTAAATCATTAAAATTTATTAATAGCAGAACAACATCTGTCGTCGTAGTTGCCGGTGTAAGACAATGAAGACTGAACTTTGCAGGTATAGTTAATGGAAGAGTGTTCTTCAAACTTCAAAGAATTTCAAAATCTTGAGTAATATTAGTAAAAATACTTTTAAACTGCTCCATAATTTTCATATTAACAAACATATAACCTCAAAATCAAACTAATAAACAACGTGAATCAAATTTAAGTTTCAAATGTGCACTAATAAGTAAACCCCTGCGCTGCGTAATTCAATACAAATCCGTGCCTTGTTCGAGCCTCGGCGCCTTAAAATCAACACGCATTTGTAACCAAATATGTTGCAACATTTCCGGGTCTATTTCAAAACAGCGCTGCCGTGAAATCAGCACGGAAACGTAAATACGCAGCCGGGAGAGGGTGCTGTAGCTGTTCGGCGGCCTCTCTCCGCGAAATCTTAGAACTAATTTTGGAGGCACACCGCTCGGGAAGTAGACGCAAAAACTAATTTTTCGTGCTGCTGTATCAAAAAGTAATGTTTTTCGTATTCATGCATTAGGATGGGGTCTTTAAATAGAAAATATATTTTTTATGCCTTCATTTGTAACATTTTTAAGCAATGATAATTTTTAATTAGATCGTCGATGTTTTCTTAAAAACTCTTCTGTGTTCAAAATGAAATTTTACAGGTGTGACAATAGGATAAAGTTGAAAATAATATTTATTTGCATTAATTATGGTTAAGGTTAATTAGATTAATATTTATAATATGACACAAGTAATTATAATTAAAATATCTAATAGGAGAGGATACTCAATAGGTAAAAACCATTCTTTATCAGCTTGATAAGTGACATGAAATATCATGTCAGAAGTCTCTCAGCAACGGTACTACCCAGACTCATCAAATATATCTCATTTCATCGGCTATTAATTAGTCTTTATTTTATGTTATTACAAATTTTCTCAAAAACCTTGAAGGCCACTAAAACCATGGTTAATATAGCCTCATAACTCAAAAACCATTTATAAAAGTGCTTTTGTAGGAAATTTTAATGTCTTCAACTTTTGTTTAAAACGTATTCTTCCCAAAATGAACAAAAACCAAGTAATTTAAAATATTTATTTTTGTGAACACTAAATCCAAGATGACTCCAATCAATGATTACACAACTCATCCTTCTAAACATTGCTCCAATGTAAACAACATCAATCGAGACCACACCACCTTTTGCAAGGGGGTCTTTTTTTCGATCTAATGACTGACTGAGAATGGTCCAATCAAACCAAAACCCCGTGTGGATTGGCATGGATCACTGTGCCCTAAGCTTGTCAGTTTAAACAACGATTGGAGAAAGTAAAACCCACATACTTATAACTTGGAGCTGACCACGTACTTACCAATAAAGTTTCCCAAATTCGAGCCTCTCAAACTTCCAGAACTTGCGACAACAACACAACTGTTGAATTGCTTGTTCTCAAAAACACCTCTTTTGGGCCACATGTTCCTTTGAGGGTCGTACGTCACAAAATCACCCCTTTTTAAAGTGTTTAGGGGTGCGTTCTTGAGTTCACATATTAGTTCTTTTGGTGATTTATCCCTAAAAGTAAGAAATGGATCTGTAAACAATCTGTATAAATTCGATGGTTCGGTTCTACTACTACTACCACCAGGTTCCTAAAGCAGTTACGTTAAAAAAGTGACCCCCAATTTCTAGCCTCAATATTCAAGACATACTTAAAGACATCGACACAAACTTGATGCCTTACAGGTGAAAGCCGCATCTTGTTATACCGCGTGAACATCCACATCTAGGGGGCTTAATTTTCGTAAGAGGATAAAAAACAGATATATATAGAGTATAGCATGTATTAATAAGAGACCGCGATACGCCTGATTCCCGTCGAAAGCATTTCAGCGTTGCCAAAAATAACCTTGATAAGTTCGTATGTTCAGTGAGTGGTCAAGGGGCGGACAACCTGAAGGTTTAGGGCGAGAATTATTACATGACTTCTTGTTTAGTCCAATATACAAAAGGTAGACTATTAAACGTGAAAATTAAATTTTTACTTTTAATAAATGTGAGTTTTAGGTCCTATATATATATATATATATATATATATATATATATATATATATATATATATATATATTTATCGGTTTCACAACGTTCTACGTCTTCCGATACCCAATCTCCACTCGTTTCTGTTTGCCCATAATTCATCATCTAGGCCTCTTATTCTTATTTCACTATCTATTTCTTCTCTCCAGCTTCTCCTCGGCCTTCCTCGTTTTCTTCGGCCAGTTGGTTTCCATTGTAATATTTGTTTAGGTAGTCTTCCATCATCCATTCTTTGTACATGTCCGTACCACACCAGTTGTTTTGTTCTTATATCATCCACTAGAGTACGTTCACCCACTGTCATAATTTCTCTTATTCTTTGATTGGTAACTCTTTCTCTTTTTGATTTCCCTGCTGCTCTTCTCCAATAGTCCATCTCCGTAGCGGAAAGCATTTTTTCTGTTCTATCTTTGATTGGCACTACTTCTGAGCCGTATGTAATAATACTTTTTACAATGGTGTTATATATAAGCTTTTTGTTATGTTTTGATATACTTTGGTCCCAAATTATTCCATTTAATAAAGTGATTGCTTTTCTTCCTTGTACGTTTCTATCTTTTATAGCTTTGTTTAGTGTTCCGTCAGCTGTAATTTTTAGACCCAAGTATTTATACTCATCACAGGATTGAATTCGCTGCCCAGTATTTAAGATTAGATCCTGTTTCGTTCCACCAATACACATATACTCTGTCTTATTGATATTAACCTCTAGTCCGCACTTATTGTACTCTTCTATTAGTTTTCGTGTCATATATTCGAGGTCGTCATAATCCTGAGCCACCACTATCTGATCATCGGCGAAACATAAAGTATACAAGGTGGTTTCATCCAACGGAATTCCCATGTTTTGGCATTTTCTCTTCCAGACTTTAAGGACCTGTTCCAAATATATCTTGAAGAGCGTAGGCGAGATACAGCAACCTTGTTTAAGACTTTTATTTACTTGAAAGCCTTTGGTTAGTTTTGATTTTATTTTAACTTTTGCCTTACTATTGCGGTATAACTCTTTGATGGCCCTAATTAGTTGTACGCTTATGTTTGTCTTTTCCAACGCTTTCCAAAGTAGATTTAGTGGTATACTATCATATGCCTTCTGCAAATCTACGTAAAGCAGATGCAGCTCTTGTCCGTATGCCACTTTCCCTTCAATAACTTGGGTTATACAAAAGAGATGATCTGAAGTCGATCTACCCGCCCTGAAACCAGCTTGTTCTTCTGCCTCCATATCTTTATATTCGCTCTCCACTTTATTTCTCACTATTTTGCCATATATTCTGCTTAGCGTACTAGTTACAGATATACCTCTATAATTGTCACATATATCTTTCCTTCCTTTTTTGTGTATTGTGGATATATATGACGTTTTCCACTCAGTTGGTACTACAGCTCCATTTAAATATCTTTGGAAAAGATTCCGTAATCTCCAAAACAGTTCTTCAGTGCCATATTTAATAAGTTCAGCTGGGATATTTCCGGGTCCGGCAGATTTACCGCTTTTTAAGGTTTTGCACACGTTTTTGACCTCAGATATTGTGAGGGGTACTGGAGATCCCATCGTTCTAATGATATTTTCTCTTTCGTCTTCCTTGAATTCTGCTCTATCTTCAGTTAAAAGTTTTTTAAAATGCTCATCCCATTCTTTGTCTGGTATTGGTGAAATAATATCTCTGCATGTTTCTTTTTGATCGATCTTATAGTTTTCCAGCTTTCGGTACTTCTCCTATCTCCTAAGTAAGAATCTATTTTCTGGCACTTTTGCATCCATGATTGATTTTTCTTATCACTGATCATTTTTCTCACCTTTGATTGCGCGATTTTGTATTCTTCTCTGCTTCTATCTGTCTTTTGGGATAAGTATGTGTGATATAATTTCCTTTTTTCCTCTATTTCACTTTCAATCTCAGCATCCCACCAGTATGGTTTTGTTCTTTTAGGAGTTTCTTCCACTAATCCTAGTGCTTCTTTTACAGCTTGATGGATGCTTAATGTGATACATTCGTACTCCTCATCTGGGGTTTCACCTGAACTTGAATTAAGTTTTTCGTTCAGTCTCTTTTTGTATAAGTTTTTTACGCTGTCATGTTCTAGGCTTAGTAGATTATATTGACAGTGATCAATTTCCTCATTCACTGTATCATCAAGATTTTGTTGATGGAGGCTTCGGCCTTGATAAGGAAAGAGAATTTTGGTCTCCAGAAAATAGTGATCACTTCCGCATGTTGCTCCACGCTTTGTTCTGACATCTTGAATTTTTAGTTTTGTCTTTTGTTTAGTGATAAGATAATCAATGACGGATTTCAGGTTTTGTGAGGGTTTGGTCCAGGTATATTTGCGTATTTTCTTATGTTGGAAAAACCCGTTTTGGACTTTTAGGTCTAATTGCTCACATACTGTCATAAGCCGGTTTCCATTATCAATAACAACATCTTCTCCATATTGGCCAACTGTCATCAAAAGTTTTAGGTCCTAAAACACCGAAATCGGCGAATAAATTAAATTTTCTGTTTGAATATACGATAAATTAACACCTCAAATGATTTTAACCCAATATATTACAGAAGTCTTTTGTTGGCATTAGATTTTGGTTAAAATGAAGGGGTTATTATTATTATTTAAACAATTTTACCTAAAAACTATCACTTATGCATATAACTTTACTTATTACATCGATTTTTGTTTAAAAATGTTCTTTTTAAATTTAAAACAAAAAGTACATCATTGTTCGAGAAAGATAACAAATTCTTAAGGTGTCTGTTTAACTTGAAAAGATTTTTGCTACCGGCGGCGTATTTTTCCGGTTTTAAGCTTTTTTCTCTATTTTTCATTTATCAAAAAAGTTTGTATCTATTTTCGCCTGCAAGCATTTAAAGTATTATTCCTCCAGTATTTTCCGAAAATTTTCCTGTTTTCAAATTTTCATTTGTGGTTTAAGAGGGACTGCACTACTCATAATTTTGATTTTGTCTAGGAAAAGTACTCAATCAGGTCAGCGGACCTACTTTTGAGGCTTTATAGCACCTCTGCCGCCCCCCCCTAGGATCTCGCTTCCATCCCACGTCCACCACCCACCCTGCGTCACTGTGGTCCACCATTACGTTTTTTTTTATGGTTGGACTAAAACTAAAATTAAATAATAAGTACCTTATAATAAGTTATTATATTAAAAAAAGAAAATGATTAACAGGACTTGGAGCATTGGAAATTGTAGAGCGGCAAAAAACGAAGTTAAAAAAAATAAATGCGTGAGCAGGGGCGTTGCGGGTTAGGTTTGGGGGGGGGGGGGGGGGGTAAAAAGTGGCAGGGAATCGTATTATTGCGATTTCCGGCGAAAGTTGACCTCGGAGAAAAAAGTAATATTCAGAAAAGTCATAGGCCATGAAATTGGCTAAAACTTTTGTAAATGACATAAACCGTAATTTTTTTTATTTTTTGTTTTTTATTTTTTAATTTTGTAAAAATAATGTCAGTTTAAGAAAACTTGGTAAGAGTAGAGCTCTTTGGGTGCTAACTGTCTACAATATTTTACAAACAAAAAAATTAAGTTGTTTCAAAGATATTTGTTCTCTCCGCTCAAAAACACTTTAATGTTAAATGAAATTTCTCCTTCAGAAAATCATCGTATCCAGTTCAGCTGGTACTGGGTATGACCATATACGTATATTACGTATATGGGTATGACAGGGTGCTTCGCTTTAGGTGGCACTTTTTGGGGGCGATAAAACTCAGAAAGAAATTAAAAATAACATACAGAGCGATAAAAAAAAATTCTTAGAAAAAATAAAATTTTTGTCATAATGTATATATATACATACATAATTTTCCAAAAGCAAGGCAGGTAGTCTAATTTTTTTTAGCCATAATAATAGCCATTTATCTTGCGTGGAATTAAGTAATATAGTCAGTTTTAAAAAATGTTTTAAAATAACTCCGATAACTTAAAAAAATATTGTGAATTTTTTTTTTAAAGTTTTTTCCTTTTTTGGACATTTTTTTAAATGACGCATATTATCTTTTTTTTATTTCGCCAAAAAGTACATCTCAGTGCCAAAAACTGAGTACCAGCAGAACTGGATACGATGATTTTCTGAAGGAGAAATTTTATTTAAAAATAAAGTGATTTTAAAAGGAAAAAACAAATATCTTAGAAATTTCTTAATTTTTTTGTTTGTAAAATATTGTAGACATTTAGCACCCAAAGGGCTCTACTCTTACCAAGTTTTGTTAAACTGACATTATTTTTGCAAAAATAACATATAAAAAAAATACGGTTTTTTTTAATTTTTCTCGAACATTTTGAGGTTATGTAAAAAATTACATTTACAAAACTTTTAGATATTTTCATGGCCTATGACTTCGCCGGAAATCGCAATAATATCCCTGACCCTTTTTACCCGCCCCCAAACCTAACCCGCAACGCCCCTGCTCACGCATTTATTTTTTTTAACTTCGTTTTTCGCCGCTCTACAATTTCCAATGCTTCAAGTTCTGTTAATAATTTTCTTTCTCTCAAAGTGTAATTTGCCTGGTCTATTAGTGAATATGAAACGAAAATCAATAACCAGAATAACACTTTAAAATACTGCTTGTTTGTAAAACTAAGTGAATTATTTACTTTTAGGAACAAGCAGAATTTTAATGTATTATTCTGGTTGTGTATCACCCCGGCACTTACATAAAACTGACTAAATTTCCCTTTCGCGAATTGAGTAGCGGGTTATACTGATATTTTCGCTAAGCCGGCAACGTTCGTTTTATCTTTATGGCCCATACAAAAATCCTACCCCTAGAAAGAAGGCTGGCCACGCGGTCTAACAAGATGTTTTTAAGCTACGATGCGTTCTTGAAAAGACTTGTGAAACGGGGTCTATAACTTTTTAAATTATCAAAATATCATTGTTGAGTGTTTGTCATACATTATAATAGGTATACCTATCAATTTTATGTACCCAACTGCGACTAGTAGTTACGAGTGGATTTAGCAGTTGGGTGTTTTT
This sequence comes from Aspidapion aeneum, assembly GCA_963576565.1. Classification (NCBI taxonomy): domain Eukaryota; kingdom Metazoa; phylum Arthropoda; class Insecta; order Coleoptera; family Brentidae; genus Aspidapion; species Aspidapion aeneum. The sequence continues at coordinate 105,777,166 of OY755041.1, forward strand.
TTTATTAAAATTTATTTTTTCTTATCGTGTTTATAGAACTTTTAAGAACTTTTTGGGCGTGTACCTAAAATCTTCCCTCGCTCCTTTATAAAACACATTATAAGGATTCTCCAAGTTTCCAATTTTTAAAACGTTGCTTTCGTCACTCAACACATTATTCAACTGAGCCATCAACCTCTGCTTAAAATCGGACGTCTTTTTCTCACAAACGGTCAAATTATCTTTCGGGAAACAAAGAAACTGATAGTTATCCAAATCAAGAATTGTATTCGTACTGTAAAAACGCGGTTTGCCTTTGGTTGAGTAAATTATTTGTTCGTCTTCAGAATCTCTTTTGGATTTGGTGCGATTTTTCGATATTTCTTCAGTCGAAGGGTCATTCTCTTTTATTGGAAGATATCCTAAAAAATCATATATGTAAGGTGTGAACGGTACGAATGCCAATACAAATATACACACTAAACATATGATGGGTCAAAGCTCTTTTGGACTTTAATTTTTTGTTTAAAAAGCAAAATACAAATAAGAAATTTGATAAATAGTTCAGGCCCTACATCTAAGATTTGAGCGATATACTATGTTTAATGAGAGAAGCAACACACCTGGTATAGATAGACATAAGACTCCCCCAAACATTTTACGAGGAGGAACCACCCCCCATTCGTGGCAGAGGGGTGGTCTCTCGCTTAAATATGCCTTGACAGGTTTTTGCTGATAACTCGAAAACTTTTTTAAAAATCCTATGAAAATAATTTTTTAAAGACATCATTTTCTTTTCATCGATATACATAAGTCCTCTCTGAAAGTAGTGGTAATCCTGCCGTAGGAGTAAATTTTTAAAATTCAAATTTTTGATTTTTTTTGTGGTATCTTTTATCCTTAAGTGTCTTCGATTAAACCAGATTTAAGTTATGTGTTAAAAATACTTCTCTTCACAAAGTATTTTTAGGCAAAAACCCATTGTATACAGTTACATATTACAGTGACACCTCCTATAAGCGGACACTCACGGTTTTGTCGATGTTGTCCGCCTATTGGAGGTGTCCGCTTATGAGAGGAAATTTTAATATATATTTATTAACAATTTCCGCTGCTTGAATTTTTCCGATATTAAATTTTTCAGTGATCTTTCGTGCTGATAGCTGTTCCTTCTCCGAAACGTTAACAACTTTTTACTTTTTTACGTAAACTAAGGAGTTTTTTACTTTCGAAAACAGCGGCTTTAAAATAAAGATAATATAAAACATAGGAGTTATATATATCCTTAGAAATGATTTTTTTCTGCTGCTTACCCCTGTTATACAAATCAATCTGTGCGTCATAGGACAGTGGGGTAGTTAAACCCAACTGATCAGATATTTTTATCAAATACTCGGACCACATAAGGTAGGCGTAGCCGCACATTCCAAAAAATATTAAGTTTAAAAATACTACTAGCCATAATAGGCGTTTCCTCATTTTCACGTTGGATATCATTGTCGGTGACCTAAAAATAGAAGCTATGACATAGCTAAATTATAAAATAAAAATGAAATCAAAATCAAAAATATACTAAAATGTTATGTACAAAAATACTCTGCCAATATATGGGCCCCTAAGCTCACACTAGGTACTATAGTTATAGTGTACGTGTGAGCTAATATAACTAATAACTGAAATATATTTTATTCAACTCCAGACTAAATTACCTTTTGTTTGATACCACACAAGCCATGTTTTGACTTAAACTCAAATTTTTGAAATCTACCCACCACCCTTAAAAAAAACAAAAACTATAATGTATTTTTTTAAACTACCGACTCAATTACCTTTCGTTTGATATCACACACGGCATATTTTCACATAAATTCTAATTTTTTAAATCTACCCCCACCCTTTTATTTGGTTTGTGTTCGGTGGATTTTGTTCATTTTTTAATGGGACCATCTCGAACCAAGACCCAGCCTGGGTACCAAATTTCATTAAAATCGGCCCAGCGGTTTTTGAGTTATGCGCGTTCGTCGTTACAGACAGACAGACAGACAGACATACAGACAGACGGCGCAACAAAAAAGTTTCAAAATCATCTGAAACGCAAAGATATATAAAAATTTTTGAAATCGGAGCAACTTTTTTTTTCTTGATCACCATAGCTCACACTACTATAGTATAGTATATGTGTGAGCTAAAAGACGTTTGTTTATATGAACTTTTTGTCTTAAAATTTAGTACTACCGCGACTTCTAAAAAAAAAATTATTATAGCGTGTTAAAACATTTTATAGGAATTTGGCACAAAAATATTTCCTCAACAGTGAAGGGAATTTTTTAACCAGAATAAAGCCAAAAAGCATTGTTTTAATACCTTAGTTGATTTTTTTTTTCGAAAAGGACTACGTTTGCAAACTACCAGGAAGCGAATTCGTTCGGCCCCCCCCCCCCAGCCTAAGTATATTTAAGACGGATTGATAAATCTTAAATCGGCATTTATCATAAATAGCTTATTGTAATTTTAAATTCCCTTCTTTAGTTGACATTTTTAAAGAAGCGGCAACACCTATGTTGCAAAAATCAATACCTTCCCTGATGCATATAAATTTTAAGCCAAATGTAGGTCATTCTCTTTAAAAAAGCTAGAATAATGTGTTTAAACATAAAATATAAATATCTGTTCTTACCTTTAACAGTGTTTTCACGCTTTATTAACTGATATTTTCTATCACATATTTTTAAAACTATTGGGTTCCTATTAATTTCTTGTTTTTTTGTATTTATATAATTATGAAAACGTTTTTGCTCTATAATAGAGCAACACGGCAGCAAATGCAGAATAAGATGTTGCCAGATTTATTGATTCTAATTTATATTTTCTAACTTTCAATAAATAAAATTACAGGAAAATCTTAATAGTATTTAATTATTGAGAAAAATGTCATTATCACAGCACACATATTTAAGTAATTACCTAACTAATTATTAGTTTTTAAACATCCTAAAGTTTTTTACTAAAGATTTTACAAGAAAACATCACCATGGAAGTAAGAACCCCAAGGAAAATTTATTCCTAGCATTATGCATTCTTTTACCCAATTCAGACTATGCACCAAACTCATACAACTTTTGTTTGAGTGATAAAAGTTCCTTCATTATAAGTTGCATAATCTGAATAGGGTTTTAGAAAAACTAGTTTTAGTCTACAATGTTCAGATGGTTTAGATCAACGATATTCCATAAAATTAAAAAAGGATATCTGATGAGCATTTTTTCTTCAAAGTTTTGACGTCATAGTATTGTCCATATTTTTCAAAATACCGGGTGTTACTAAAGTATGTCGCAAAACTTCAGAGGATTATTTTTTTAGTGAATTTAAGAAAAAAACTTCAAATAAACATAGTCCCGCAAATGTTTAGTTTTCGAGATACAGGGTGTCAAAGTTTCAATTTTTTGTTTGTTTTTTCCGAGGGGTAAATATCTGAGGATTTATGGTGTACAGTCTGGAGGATTTACGGGAATTTGCTCGGAATTACGGGGATTTGCTGGGATTTACGGTGATTTAACACGGATTTATGAGGATTTATAGTGAATTACCAAGGATTTACCAAGGATTTAAATCAGTGACGTATATAGAAAAAAGTTTCGGGGTGGGCCCGAGACAGTTTTGGGGGGGGGGGCGAGACCTAATTAGGCCGTATTTTATGCTATTTTATGTTTGTGTTTATGAAAATGTGGAAAATATCTAAAAAAGTATTAGTTTGGGGGGCCGGACTCCCAAGCCCCCTTCCTTTATATACGTCACTAATTTAATCATTATGTTCTACGCAAAAGCAATCGTCTATCACGTGCCAACAAATCGTTGGGGGATCATGATACACACGCTTTTCGCGCGGTGTTGCAAGTTTAACTAAAATTCACTAACTCTGAAGAGCGGGCGACTATGCCATTGGTCGAGACAAGTCATTTCGCAAAACACGCGACCGCTGAGAGTTTACTATTGGTCAAAACGTGTGATGTGGATGGTATCATCGTTCAAGATCCAGAATAGCTACTCTGTAGGAACGTACGGTCTCCCACTTTTCTAAACTCAACTTGAAACTCACTAAACTCGTCTCAAAAGCACAGAATTTCAGCGGACTTTTAAAATTTTTAAAGAGAATAGCTTATTGAATCATTATGCTTATTTTAAACCATGCGGTGTTGCCAAATAACGTACTGCTTCTTTCTATTCTCCAAATGTAGGAAACATAAGATGACATTAAAAAAGTGGACAAGTTTACACCAGTATTTACTAAAAGGTCTAAGATGCTAAAGTGCTTTAAAACTCGGGACAGGTTTTTTCTTTATAACTCGTGCACTTTGTGAGACGTTTTTTCAGGAAAAAACTACAGAGTGATATTTTTTCAGGGTCATGCCCCCTTTTCTACCCCAGAACTTTTTTGCAGTTAGCCAATGGCAAATTCAAAAATATTAAATATGAAAGGAATTTTTTGAGGTGTGGTCATAGACTCAATAAATTATTTACGGGCTGGTCCTCAGTAGTAATGTTAGATTTTTGCCTCAGACCCGAGGCTGATACCGCAAATTGGCAGTTGGTTTTCTAAAGTGGGTATCCACATTTCATTTCTGCTTTCAGATTTTATCATCTTCATTTCTTCGCCTTTCCATCCATCTTGGTTATGCCGTACTGACAATGTCTAAGGAGACTGTAACATCGATGTATACGGCTACCACTACCTTGTTCTGAGGACCAGCCCGTAAATTAATTTATTTAGTCTATGACCCACACCTCAAAAAATTCCTTTCATATTTAATATAGAACCTGGGCTTAGGATACCTACTGAGATTGACTTTAGCTGTCTCCGTAGTAATGTTAGATTTTTGCCTCAGACCCGAAGCTAACCTAGCTGATACGGCAAATTGGCAGTTGGTTTTCTAAAGTGGGTATCCACATTTCATTTTTCCTTTTCAGATTTTATCATCTTCATTTCATCGCCTTTTCATCCATCTTGGTTATGCCGTACTGACAATGTCTAAGGAGACTGTAACATCGATGTATACGGCTACCACTACCTTGTTCTGAGGACCAGCCCGTAAATTAATTTATTTAGTCTATGACCACACCTCGAAAAATTCCTTTCATATTTAATATAGAACCTGGGCTTAGGATACCTACTGAGATTGACTTTAGCTGTCTCCGTAGTAATGTTAGATTTTTGCCTCAGACCCGAGGCTACCCTAGCTGATACCGCAAATTGGCAGTTGGTTTTCTAAAGTGGGTATCCACATTTCATTTCTCCTTTTCAGATTTTATCATCTTCATTTCATAGCATTTCCATCCATTTTGGTTATGCCGTACTGACAATGTCAAAGGAGACTGTAACATCGATGTATACGCCTACCACTACCTTGTTTTGAGGACCAGCCCGTAAATTAATTTATTTAGTCTATGACCACACCTCAAAAAATTCCTTCATATTTAATATAGAACCTGGGCTTAGGATACCTACTGAGATTGACTTTAGCTGTCTCCGTAGTAATGTTAGATTTTTGTCTCAGACCCGAGGCTACCCTAGCTGATACCGCAAATTGGCAGTTGGTTTTCTAAAGTGGGTATCCACATTTCATATCTCCTTTTCAGATTTTATCATCTTCATTTCATCGCCTTTCCATCCATCTTGGTTATGCCGTACTGACAATGTCTAAGGAGACTGTAACATCGATGTATACGGCTAGCACTACCTTGTTCAAAAATATTAAATGGATTTTTTGTTTTATTCAGAAATTTTTTGATTTGTTGCAGTTTTTTGTATCTCTAACAGTTTTTGAGAAACAAGACAAAAAAGGAAAATGTGTACCCTGCTAAATGACATTAAAATTTAAAATAGTACCCACATTACATTATTTTAATTTTATGCGTGTTTCATGTAATCAAAGATACAAATGATCTTTTTTTGCCTTTTGTCTCAAAAACGGTTAGAGATACAAAAAATTTCAAGACGCCAAAAAGTTTCTGAATAAAACCGGGAATTCATTTTATATTTTAGATCTGCCAGTGACTTACTGCAAAAAGTTCTGGGGGAAAAAGGTAGTTAGTTTAGCATGCTTGATGATGTATGCCTTGTAGCTAAATACACGTTTCAGATTTGAACTAAACATCTCAAAAACTGCATTAGCTATAAAGAAAACACAATGTTGTTACAATGTTTACACAAAGTTTTTCTCTTAAAATCACTTAACGAATTATCCTCTGAAATTTGGCGACATACAATATTAACACCCTGTATATAACAAACCAAGAGGCGTGATTCTTCTACTTATTTTATAAATAAACATTCATACAAAAATAGGTTCATATACGCTTTATTACCTATTTAAAAAGTGTTTTTTTTTTCAGAAATCCTGTTCTTTTTCTCTCCGTGTAAAATGTTTCCGTTTTTAGTTTCTTATAAAATGTATAATTTTAACTATTTTATTTCGAAACTTTTTTGTCTCATGTAATGTTTTTGTATCGGCTACCGTATTTGAGAAGAAAATAAAAAACGATCATCTGTAATGTGCTTAATGAAATTATTTTTCTTTAAAGTTTTTTTTGTAGTTCGCCGGATCGAACTACAAAAAAACGGAACCAACTATGTAACTCAGTAACGAAGCGTTTTCGGACTTTTGTTTATATGAAATTTTAGTAACAAAATAAGTCAAAGAATCACAACTCTTTGTGTCTGCGTGGTATTTAGGAATATTATATTAATAATAGAATATTGGTTGACGTCATCGCGGTTTTATATAAAAGGTTGAAAATCGTTGAGATCCGTTATTTTTTAAAATTTATCACACACACAATAATATGTACATATACTAGTGTTTTCGAATATTTCAACCAAGATCTACTTCGTTTATTATAAGGGATAGACAAAAGAGTAAATTCAAAAGTTGTAGGGCTTATCCTAGACCGCCAGCAAATTTCATCCAACGAAACAAATGAGAGTTCGAGTTATAGAAACTCGAGTTAAAGAGGTTTAAATACGTTAAAAAGTGCAGGGATCACTTAAAAGGTTCGAGTTAGAGAGGTTCGACTGTATTGAAATTTGAAAAATTTTATTGTATTGATTAACAAAATAGTAATTGTTGTAAAATGCAAATATTTCAAACACGGCTGGGCTAAATGTCAACATATCAAATATTTTCGAATTTAGCAAGAAAATATCTATTTATTTTGGTGTAAATATACCGTAGAGGACAAAGCTATATACTGGCCTTCGGGAAGCCTGCTTAGAAAGAGAAAAACTACTTGACCAGGTGTTTAGATATTACCTAATAGAAGCAAATTCTTCTCTCCATCCCCTCATTCTTGCTTCGTCTGCCATGCCAAGTGGAATGAATTTTATTGCATTGACTACTACCCAGAAAATATACTGTGGAAACCATAACGAGAGCTTGTTTGATCTCCTGCAAACTCTGGTGTATTTTTTCTCCTCCGATGTTACCGCTCTTCTTTTAACTTTTAGTTGATGAGCCACCGGAATTTCCTGAGATCGGGTAACCCCTTATGTTTCCATTCTTATCTAAACGCCTGCTAAATGATTTTTTCCTTTTCTACCCAAGTAACATTTCTTTATTTATAGCAGAAGCTAAAAGGTTGCCAGCGCCTTTCCTTAAAACCATTAGTTTCAATGTTTGGTCGCTGGTACGTTCCCATTACCCTTATATACCCCTTAGACCTCCTAAATGGGACTTCCCAATTGGTGGTGGCAACCTATGTATTAAACTCACTATAAAACCATAAGAAATAAACTCCAGCTTCGCCCTCTAGAGCCTAAAGCTATTATGCCAGGTTCTAAAAGCAACTCAGAAACGTCCTCTTTCCTATTATAAAACTAGATTTGGTAATTTGGTATCCTGGCGATTCTGTTGAATACCTTTAAAGTAAAGAAGTTTTCCTATAAAAGCTATGGCGATATTTTAGATTCACAATGGCTATATAAAATAATTTAGGTCACAAAATTGTCAAAAATGTCAGAGTCCCAAAATTATTTTATCACATAAAAATATATATAGTTTGTCGTTTTGTTGATGATCAAATTACCTGCCAGATTTATTTTTCTGATAAAATCCTATCTGAAAAGCTCTCAAAACAAGCGCGCCACCTTAGAATGCTTTTTAATAGTTTTTTGATACCAAAATAACAAATATTTAAAATAAAAAAAAATCATTTACACTATTCACCATTAAAAAAGTCTGTTTGGCTTACATAAATCAAAATTAAAGTAAAATTATTGTTAAAAAACACTGCTAAAACGACTAGATAAATATTTTCTCTTTAAAATATTTTTTAAATAAATTTATATACGCCATTATGGTTTTATAGTGGTCACTTGGTTTTATTTGTTACTGTATCGCAACTAGGATTTTTGAGTGCCCTTATGAAACCAACAAAAAAGAACAATGTAAACATAGTCAACATAACCTCACTTAAATTTTTTGTATTTGTTTTTAAAGTGTTTAAAAGCGTATAATTGAACACTGTTAAATGTTTTTTTCGTGCAATTTCGACACAATCGAGAGGGCCAGTGCAATGATATTCGTTGTGCCTGCAGGTTGGAGGGCAACCTCTTATATTGGTCGTCTAAATAGGCCTTATCTAGGCCTGGGTGTCCTACCCAGGAGGACGGAAACTCAACAATTATTAATTATTGGGCTTTAAATAATCAATCTTGCAATAGGTAGGTACCAATCTTTACCTAGGTATATCTATTATTTTTACAAGAAATACCTAAAAAAATAAAACACAAAAGTATTTACTTACTTCTGTTAGAACCCTTAAGGAAATAAGGTTTTATATGGCCGCCTATTTAAATAATATTTAATATACAGCTATGGGTAACTATAAATACAAAAGAATTAAGTTTACCTTTAAGCCTTCCTATAAAACCTTTTTAAAATGCCTAAAAATAATGGCAAAAACCAAAAGTCTAAAGTTTATATTTACTACTCTTAAAAACCTTAAGGAAACTAGGTTCTATATGGCCGCCCATCTAATCTTTTAAACTACTGGTAACTATAAAAACAAAAGGATATAAGATAACCTTTTAGCTCTATTATAAAACACTTTTGTGATGACCTAAAGTAATGAAAAAAACTAAATGACCAAAGTTTATATTTATTTCTTTTTAAAAACTTTAGGTAAAATGGTTTTATAAGACCATCTTTATAAATCAGAAATCAATAAAACAAAAAGTATCTAAAAGGAACAGAAGGAATATCAGTTTTATTATACTCCCTTTATAAATCACTTTTGGGTTGTATAACGCTCCTTTAGGTAATTCGTAATATAAATTACCTTTATGTAGCCAAATTGACTAAAACCCATAACAGCACCCTCTAAATAACCTAGGAACCAAATTAATAAAACCTTGAGTGGTAATAATGTTACTTGGGTAAGCAGGCTTCCCTATGGTCAATATAGCTTTTCCCCATAGGGTATAGGGTGTTCTATAAGAGATTTATAATTTTTGTATTTTATAACTTTGCAACAAATAACTTTTGTATTTACAGTGTTTGTCTATGTCTTATAATAAGCGCAGCAGACCTTGGCTGAAATATACGGGAAACACCCTATATAGGTTGTCCCAACTTCGACGTTTTTTGAAGGTTTCGGCCATTTCTAGTGGAGGGAACACCAGCACCAAAAAAAAATTGAATTTGGGACACCCTGTATTTTTAAAGGTTTTTTTACAGACATATTTAAATATCGTTGAGATCAGATCACTTGTTTTTGAAAATTCTTCACACAATATCTAGGTACAGGGTGTCCCAGCCTTCTCTACATTTAGCTTTTGTGAGTTTAATATTCGTTGTAAAGAAAAGGCGTTAATTTATCATTTGTAAGAAAAAAATCAGCAGTATTTTGGTAAAAATAAAAAAGTTTTGCCCTATTCCAAAAACAGAGAAGGCCGGTGTTTCTATTCTTTAAACTAGGGAAAAAAAAGAAATCTTCCTTGAATATGCACACCTGGATATGTATTCTTGAATTTTTGGGAGGAGAATGTGAGTAGTCCTCATCGTAAAAAGGTGAATGGTCTATTCCCCAAAGCACAGTCCCGTGAATTCAAGTTCACCAACTATCACGAGGTGAAAACGAGTTCTCGGGAAAGTTTCTAACCTCACGTTTTTGTTTTGTGATTTGTTTTTCTTTTGCGAAAGTAAAAACAGAGTTTTTAGGTAAAGCCCTAATTAGATATACAGGGTGAGGAAAAAGTACCGGGACCCCTAGTACTGGGACCCCTAAATATCTCGATAACTAAGAGTTATTTGCAAAAATGGTCTAAATAAAAGTTTTAGGATTGAATTTGTTCTATTTGGTCGTGACATTGACATTGACGTATCTGTCAGCATTAGGAGTTTTTCGGAGGTCAACTTTAATTTATATTCTTTGAAATGTCATTCTGACACAAAATTACAATGTCATTTTAAACGTAGATTTTTATTCTCCATCGAATGGTAAACGAAAAAAATATGGTTTTCATTTAAATTTTTAAAGTTGACCTCCGAAAAACTCCTAATGCTGACAGATACGTCAATGTCAATGTCACGACCAAATAGAACAAATTCAATCCTAAAACTTTTATTTAGACCATTTTTGCAAATAACTCTTAGTTATCGAGATATTTAGGGGTCCCGGTACATTTTCCTCACCCTGTACAATGTATGTATATGCATTGAAACTAAATTTCTATACTGCGATGCATTGGTTAAAAGCAATATCTCCACTTTCAGACCCAATTGAGTGAGAATGTTTAATTTAATGCATAATATAATTGTGTACCTATATAACATATTATATTACATCTTAGAAGCGAGAAAAGCCGCGTGTTTATTAATTTCACACTACAGAGAAACGTTTATCTGAACCTAAAGGCGGTTTAAATTAATGTATAATGTAGTGTTCTTACAACTACATTTTTAAACTGTCCTTATATAAAAGCACTTTAGTAGGCCTCTATAAACAAAGTGTTAAACATTAATAATCATAACTCCATTTGGCCTGAAATAACTGACATAAATAAGTGTGAGTTATGTTTATGTAAGACATCCGCCATTACTAATGGAAAATAAACTAATGGATTTATAAATTCGACTTTGGTATGTCAATTTTGAAAGATCAACTGTCAGTTTTCAATAGAAAACTGTCAGAATAGTGCCCGGCACTATTACTGCCTGGTTTTATTTGCAATAACTCCCTAGTTTTTAAAAAAATCCTGGATTCAAAAATAAAATGGCATAAAACGCACTGTGGTTAGTTGCGAGATACGCGGCAACGTTGTACACTGGAGTTGCACGGCGTGATTCTAAACCCTGCACTCACAAACCGCTTCGAGCGTTCAAGAATACGACATTTTCATTCCCAGGAGAAGAAGTAAATTTGACTTCCCGGGAACGTTCCCGGGAGCACTCCCTTCACAAACTTTGAAGAATACTGCTCCTGATTGGTTGACGCAGTTAATTCTTCTTCGTAGTGACCCAGGTGGCATGATTTTCGATGAAAGTTGTTCTATTGGTCATGAGTGGGAAAAACAAACAAATTCCATACAAAATTATGTTACTTTAAGATTACTTTTAAGGACTTGTCTCATTTTCCCTAGTTTGAAGAATAGTGCTAAGTATAGACACCTTATAAAGTTAATTTTAAATTTCTAGCTTCTCAAACCTAAACCGCTTTGCGCAGCACTGTAAACTCCAATAATGCAGTATACCATTGGACTGGCAGCAGCCAAGACCAAAGTCACTCCTATAATGGGCCGATAAGCCATCCACGCGAAGGCCACGATCAGCAGAGCCGTAGATCCTGCTAGTAAAAAGTTTTTCATGTCCAAGGGACTTCCAGATATTAGATCTGTGAGGTAGGGTACTCTTGAAACTAAAAATAAAAAAACCTGATGAAAACCTTTCATCGAGTTTTTTCTGAATAAGCAGTCCTGCAGCACTTAGCTAGGGTAAAATTTAGCAAGGACGCACCCAGGGAGGGGGCCTCGGGGCCCGAGTCCTCAAGCCTACATTTTTGGTAGATATTTTCCACATATTTTATGAAAAAAGCTAAAAATAGCATAAAATATGAAATTCTGGGGTCTCGCTCCCCCCCCAAGACCTTAATGTAGACAAAAACAACAAATATCGCGCCCCATATACCTTTCCCCATGAAAATTAAAAGAAGTAGTGCGCATTTTCTTTTAAATAAAAAACACTTTTAAACAGGTGGGGAGAGGCCAAGGCAGGAAAAAATAAAATAAAAATTCCCTAAAGATAAAGTTCTAGAAAAATCAAGTACTTTTCAGAAAAACAAGAAATTTCCCGCTCCATTTCCCCATAAAAATGAAAAGAAGAAAAGTGCGCTTTCTCTTTTAAAAAAAACAAATTTTAACAGGGGCTATAAAAAACCGAGGAAATCCGAAGGGAGGGGCCAAGAAGATAGCAAGAAAATAAAATTCATTATAGACAAAAGTTTTAGAAAAATCAAATACTTTTCAGAAAAACAAGAAATTTCCCATCCCATAACCCTTTTCTCACGAAAATTAACAAAATAGTGCGCATTCTCTTTTAAATAAAAAACACATTTAAACAGGGCGGACAGGCCAAGAAGGCAGCAAAAATGAAAATAAAAATTCGCTAAAGACAAAGTTTTAGAAAAATCAAGTACTTTTCAGAAAAACAAGAAATTTCCCGCTCCATAACCATTTCCCCACCAAAATTAAAAGAAGAATAGTGCGCATTTTCTTTTAAATAAAAAACACATTTTAGCAGGGACTATAGAAAACCGGAAAAATCCGAAGGGAGAGGCGAAGAAGGCAGCAAAAGATAAAATAAAAATTCGCTATAGACGAAAGTTTTAGAAAAAAAGTACTTTTCATGAAAATGGCGCCGGACACAAAAAATTGTAAAATAATAAAAATACTCTGCCAATATATGGGCCCCTAAGCTCACACTAGGTACTATAGTTATAGTGTACGTGTGAGCTAATATAACTAAAAACTGAAATATATTTTATTCAACTCCAGACTAATTTACCTTTTGTTTGATACCACACAAGCCATGTTTTGACTTAAACTCAAATTGTTGAAATCTACCCCCACCCTTAAAAAAAACAAAAACTATAATGTATTTTGTTAAACTCCGGACTTAATTACCTTTCGTTTGATATCACACACGCCATATTTTCACTTAAACTAATTTTTGAAATCTACCCCCACCCTTTTATTTGGTTTGTGTTCGGTGGATTTTGTTCATTTTTAAATGGGACCATCTCGACCCAAGACCCAGCCTAGGTACCAAATTTCATTAAAATCGGCCAAGCGGTTTTTGAGTTATGCGCGTTGGTCGTTACAGACAGACAGACAGACAGACAGACAGACAGACAGACAGACAGACAGACAGACAGACAGACAGACAGACAGACAGACAGACAGACAGACAGACAGACAGACAGACAGACAGACAGACAGACAGACAGACAGACAGACAGACAGACAGACAGACAGACAGACAGACAGACAGACAGACAGACAGACAGACAGACAGACAGACAGACAGACAGACAGACAGACAGACAGACAGACAGACAGACAGACAGACAGACAGACAGACAGACAGACAGACAGACAGACAGACGGCGCAACAAAAAAGTTTCAAAATCATCTGAAACGCAAAGATATATAAAAAATTTTGAAATCGGAGCAACTTTTTTTTGCTCGAAAAAATTAGGATCACCATAGCTCACACTACTATAGTCTAGTATATGTGTGAGCTAAAATCGCACCGCAGGCGAAAATTTAAGAAAATCTTACTACATTTCGGAAAACTGTCATCATAGAAGAAAATTTTTGCAAGATAAAAAAAACTACGGAAAAATTTGAAACACATTGCGCCGCACAGTGTTTCAGAAGCACAATCTTGGTAGAAAATATTCATATATTTCAAGATATGCAGGGTGTTTTTGAATAACCTGCTAATATTTAATAAGGTTCAGGGTCCATTTTGAGAGAAAAACTTTTTGTGAACATATGTCTTAAAACGTCTTACTTTAATAATATCTTTGATACTGCTCTAGATATTTTTGTGAAATTTAGTATATAGTTTCTATTTATCAAAAGGAATTTTTTGATGTATAACATGTTTTTTTATATTGACCAGTGGCGTTCGTATGGGAATTTCCCTTGGTATTTTTGAAGAAAATAATAAATTGTTTTTCTTGTAAGGGATGCTAGTAAATAAATTTTATATTTTTTATTCGAAATCCGTACATTAAACGAAAAAAATCAACATACAACATATCCATAACAAAGAATATTAATTTCAATAATAACTTTTTAGTTAGAAAACAGTGACGTACCATTATTTTCTTTAAAATTTATGTATTTTAAACATACCTAAAAAATATTTTATTTACTGCGTAGTCTGTAAGAGGCTGTAATTTTTTATACAGGGTGTTAAAGTTGAAGATCCAAGTAATACCAAAATAAATTATCCTGCAGACAAACCTTTAGTTACTAAAAACATAATCCATATAAAACAATATAATTTTTTTGAGAACTTCAAAAATTCGATAAAACATTTACATTTAGTTATCTACGATTAAGCTACAATTTCAGGGTAAAAAATATATAATGCCAAACTAGATATCTTTAGGAATGACTGGTATTTTGTATCTTTCTAGTTTTATTTTAGTAAGCAGAGTAATTTAGGTTTCAAACTAGCCATTTATAAAATATTTTTAGTTCAATATTTTAACGATAAATGACCTACTTTCCGGCACTGCAAAATAAAAAACAAACGTATTTTTTTTTAAAATGCTTCATTTTTGTATGGTATGGAATGTCTGCTTATCAAATGAAAATATATAATTTATTTTGCTTGTGGTCAAAACATAATTTTTTTCTAGCTGGTTTGGGATGTTGAAACACAGTGCGCCGCAGACAAAGATTTTAGAAAAATTAAATTCTTTTCGGAAAAAAAAAACTAGCCGCAGAAACCTTCTTATCGAATAAAATAAAAATTTTAGAAAAATAAGGTACTTTTCGGAAAAAAAGGCGCCGCAGAATTTTTGTCAAAATATAAAAAAAAGTCCTAGGAGATTGAAATAAATTGCGCCACAATATTTGTTGACATAGCAAAAAAAAATGGGGCCGTTGAACAATTTAGAAAAATTACGTTTTTTTTTATAAAAAATGGCGCAAGAGGAGGACATTTTTGGTATAAAAGAAAAAAAAGTCAATGTTGAGAATCAAATAAAAAAAAGACGCCACAGGCCAAAACCTTTTGGGAAAAATGATACAAAGTGAATAAATATCTAATTTTTTAAACATTTTTTATATATCAAAAACTGACTGTGACGAAGTTTAACGTTATGACAAATATTGTTGAAAATATAATTCTTTATCTACCTTTGAAAATATCGTTTTGCTAGCTGTGTAATGAAAGAAATATATATATATATATATATATATATATATATATATATATATATATATATATATATATAGATATGTATTACTGGCAATGACTAACATAATACCATAATTGACAAGATAAATATAACAAGCAGGTAAACTAATACAAACTGAGTGATCAATATACAACAAGCTGCTGTGGTTATTAATTTATGATTTTGATTGAATTGAATTTGAACTCGTTTACTCCCTCCTTGCAACCCTCCACCTACATCAAAATTTAATGGCCTTATCCACAGGTACCGCAAAATTTTTGTGCCAGATTTGGTTAAAATCGGGTTATTGTTTTTGGAGTTATCGTGTCCAACACATCTAGACAGACAGACCGGCATCATCACAAAATAACTTATTTTAAGTGAAAAAAAAAGTTTTTTTTACTCAAAAATACTTACACAATATCTTAATAATCGCTGCCAAACAAACGGTGGCAAAATAAATAAACGCACAACCGTAAAGCCTAAATTTCCATGTTTCTATTTTGGCATCAGAATGCTCCGCCGTAAACATTTGATTTAAGTTCAAATTGCCGTATCTCAGCAGAACTATTTCCCTGTTCCTGGAACTCCTGTAAGGTTGTAACACGCCGTTTTCTTGTTTGGCCACTATAGTAATTTCTTCGCCAGCCAAACCCGCGTAATAGAATTGAATTCTTATATCGCCCACTCTGGGGTTATAAATGTCCTAAAATTAAAGGTACCTAGGGTAAATGACTGTTCAGCTTAGCTGACTCTAGTGGCTCTGTATGTATGACATATTTTAAAGAAATAGAGATGCGACAAACCCATCGGTCAATATTTCAAAAATGGTTAGACTTAGGTATCACGGTCCTTAAATAAACCGGTTGCCTGGTAACTCGGTGTCCTGACGGCCGTGACGTCAGAGCTACGTCACAGTTTTCCTAGCAATCAGCAGTCAAACGCTGTTTATAGCGTAATTTCGTGTTTCGCCAGGAAACTTTGTAGATTTTGGGTCTTGTCGTCTTGTACGTAGTGTTTATACCTGTGCCGTGCTTGCTATAAATGTATTATACCCTGTTTCCACCAATGCATGCCCACCCTAATTCAAAAAACGGACATGATGGGCCATAGATTTGCACCGGTTTTAAATGCAGCGTCACCTGATGCGTTTTTTGAATCGGGGTGGGCATGCATTGGTGAATACAGGGTATTTAAGACTAACCAAAATAAATTTTAGAAAAAGATGGTTTAGTTTATATTGTACGATTTTAGCACGAAAGCATCACAATGAGTTCCCTGAACTTGGTTGCTATACATATGAAAATGAACAAATCAACATACATTCATATGCCATGCCATCTTGGGTGCAAAGCCTTTCTTTTGGGGGCTTAACTGAGCCTTCACCATCATGGAAAGAAGATGTTAACAAAATGGACAAATGGTTCACAAAATTACATGGTGCCAATTTTAAATATATTAAAACAAATATTGTGGAGCGATCCACTAAATTTATATTTGAAAAAGTTTCTATTCCATATAAATTGGTATATTTATTTGTATTACGTATAAGAATCAAATTTATAAATACCAAAAAGCAAAATAAATCCACAATGAAACGAAAGCTGAATGATGATACAGGGACTGATGAGAGTCGAAAAACGGTAAAAAAGTTAAAGAAAATTATTTTGTAACTATTCTATAATTAGATAGGTTTAGAGTTTTGTTACTTGCAATATGATTTAAAAACAAAACTGATGAGGACCATTCTTAAATTATATACTGGGTGTTCCAAGTTAAAAGTCTACCATATTGCTAACTTTGTTATTATTAAAAATTTTTATTGGCAAACTGGTAGAATTTTTTAAAATATTTTTGTTTTTTGAAAAAACTTAAAAACTCAATGTTTGATTTTTTTATTTGATCATCTTAAAGAGCATCAAAAATTCTACTAGTTTGCCAAATTAAACTTTTTTCTATCTTTTATAATAAAAAAGTTAGCAATGGTGGACACTCAACTTGGAACACCCTGTATAATGCTCAAGTAGGAGGGAAGGAATATTAGCGCTACAGTCAATGTATTTTAATTATAATTTTTTTCGAAATGCGTTAAGAAGGGGGGATCAAAAATCCTTGTGTTATGTAATTTATGAATGTTCCCTTACTGCCATTGACTTAAAGTCATTTAAATTTCCTCTCTTTTCATTTTTTTGATAAAATTTCTCAAAAAAGAACTTATTTTAATTACCTCCTATCCACAAAAAAAATCAATATTGCAGTGTTCTGCGAAAAAAGTTAAATTAATAGTATGAACAAGAGTGTCGAATTAACTTAGGAAAAGTATTTATAATCGTGTCCTGAATCTGATAATAACAAAACTGTTTTATCAAAAATTTTTAAATTGTTTGATTTTTTAATAAATTTTGGTATTTTTACGGCATTTATCTTTATTTGTCTCATAATATAACATATAGGTCTCTCTTTATTGATCGTGGAGCAGGCATATTACCGCGTTATAGGCTGCCGAGTTCTTATTCGCTGGGAGTTACCAGACAACCGGTTTATTTACGGACCGTGCTTAGGTATAGGGCATTGAACATAAATTATGTCCATTTTCTAAAGAATCCAAAAAATAAATAATAGTAGGTAGCATTTAAACTAAGAAAGTTGGTATTGGCCACCGTCACATAACACACCCTATATAATTCATTCCATTTGGCTGTTCCACACTGTTTTTCATTTCTTACCTCAGTTTCAAACTATTTACCGACTTTTTAGCACATGCTCTGCTAAGCTGTTTTAAGCCCGCAGAGCAGTCAATATCCCAAAAACTACTGAAGCAAAACAATGGCAAATAATTAGCAATAAATAAACTGCTAATTATTCAATAATAAAAACTTTGATCTGCTACAAGCTTAATGGTCTGCTAGCTTAAAGAACATGACTCTGTACTTACTTGACAGTGATAATAAATTCCTAAGTGCAGTTTAATATCCCTCCTTTCGGGTCTAGAATCGCTTGAAACTTCAGTAAAATCTGCAAATTTTTCCTTGATTTGGTTGCCCAATTGAAGAGCACCGATTTTTACTACAGGAGATACCCAAGTAACAGTTTTCAATGGTATTTCTCTAAATTTGAAAAAAATATATATTTTTATTTTGATTATATGTGTATGATTTAATTAGGAACTAGACAGTGTGTATAGGAGCCGGGAAAAAACGGGAATTTTACAAAGCTTTGAAAAACCAGGGATTCGACGGAATTTCTAAATCAAACTAGGAATTTTTAGTTAAATTGACTGAAAGAGAACTGGAAGTAAAAAATATGACAAATCTTAAAATTTCCTTTTTTTTTCTGAAACCGGCTTTTTCGATTTTTTTTCCAAAAATTTTAGGTTGCATAAAAAATAGTTTATACAAGAGTTATACACGTTTTTATTGCCTATTCCTTTCGTATTTAACTTTTTTCCCTAGGAGGTTTAGTTTCGCTGAAAATCGTGAAAAACCATTATCCAAACATAAAAGTTCACCCTAATTCAACCTTGTAACATGGATCGAGTCTAATTTATTTTTCCTGTTGACTGTGATATACAGTCTGTCCACGGATTGAGTTCGGGTAAGGTATAAATGACAAAAAAATATTGATTTAGATTCTGATTTTCTGGGAATCGCTCCTGCTTGGTCTTAAACTAACATGTTAAGAAAATGAGCCAAATCAATTGATATACAGGGTGGTTTAGTAGGTTGAATTGATAAAAAGTGTTAAAAGTAAAGTACAGTCGAACCTCTCTAACTCGAACCTCTATAACTCGAACCCCTCTATAACTCGAACCTTTTCAGCGGTCCCTGCACTTTTTACATGTATTTTAACCTATGTAACTCGAGTTTCTATAACTCAAACTCTCCATAACTCGAACTGTTTTGGTTGTCCCTTCAGGTTTGAGTTATAGAGGTTCGACTGTACCTTTGTTTTAGGAGATATCAGAAAAGGTTATTAAGAAAAGTTGTTTAGAATTAAAAGATACGACTGATTCTTAATTTTCATAAAAATCAGGATAAAATCGTCCAAACAAAATTTTCAAAATCGACCTATAAAATCAGAGTTGGCTGATTTTTCTGAATATTGAGAATCTGCTGTCACTTTTGAATCTAAACAACTCTTCTCAATAACATTTTCCGATATCTTTCAAAACAAAGGTATTTTACTGTTAACACTTTTTATCAAATCGCCTACTAAACCACCCTGTAGCTTAATTGATTTTATCCATTTTAATCCATTAACATCTTAGTTTTAGACTAAGCAGGCGCAATTCCTAGAAAATCAGAATCTAAAACGAACACAAACCACCCTGTATATTAATTGATTTGGCTCATTTTTTTAACTTCTTAGTTTGAGACCAAGCAGAGCTTACCCAAACTTAATCCATGGACACACTGTATATTCTTTTATTTCCAATAGCTTTCATGTTGCAGTTAATAGTTCCCTTTCTAACAGTGAGTTTCATTAGTCTATTATTGTTAGAGTAAGGTAAAAATGTTCATCACTTTGTATTTGTTTAAAATAAATCAATTCAAAAATAGCTATAATGTTGTATGAGTTTTTAAATAACACCTAATTTTTTGGGATTCTATAGTGACATTGACAGTAATGACACATACTTAGGATTCTCATGGCCATGTCTAACATAAAAACTGCTGCTGTCAACAAGTTTATCCCTCCAATCTGTGACATAATAGTAATCATTGTCTGATTTTTCCTGCACAATATCATCATTTTCATTTCTTGGCCTAAAAAAATTATTTTACTTTCTTATTTATTTATTTATTGGATACTTACAAACACACAATTACCTACATGCAAAGGAAAAAATTTAATTGAAAGAAAATTGATAAAAGTAGTTAATACTATTACATCCACTACGAGCCACAATAGACCCACTGGTGGTTGCAGTGGAAGGCCTACAAGGCCCACTGACATATGAGTCATCATTATATCTAAAAACAATCTAAAAATGAATAAACTGAAAAACAGTATTATGATATCGCACCCCCGCTAAAAAATAGTCAGAACTTAAAAAAACATTGTTTTGAGAAAATTGCTGTTAAAGAATTTAGTTCATTAGAGAGATTCATTTTTCACTTACATGACAAATTACGAGTTAGAAAAAATAATTTTTGTCGTTTTTAGTTAAAAACAAAGACAAAAACCCGATATTGTGACACTTTTTTAGAACAAGGCATCATGACGTTGTAAATCAGGATGTCACGCAGGATCGTAAATAATATAAAAAAAGAAAACAAATAAAGAAGAAACTTTGTATTTATTTTTAAGTTATAAAATGCTGAATAACAACTGGGAATGTGATTATTCTCTAATAAATTCAAAAGATTTTTTTCTTATTCTCCTTAATTCTAAGTACACTGAACAATTCGAAAAAACAGTCACAACACAAAAAAGAACAGTATTTTATATATGGGTCAGATTTAACCAATAGTTCACACGAAAACCTTCACAACTCGAAATGTGACTCTTTTCAGGATGACACTCCACGTTAACGCTGTTATAAAGTCAAAAGTGACACTGTAAAGGAACGCATCCTCAGCTAAACTGGACAAAATAAAAGAGTCACATCGCCATTTCACAGTGAATTGTCGAAACATCAATGTGACACTTTTATGGAAGAAAGTACAAGTTATTTCCATGATGGCGGCAGGTTTATCTCAATAACGGCGATTTTTGAGTTGTGACTCTTTTTCAGCAGGTGTGTGATATTCCTACCTATAGAGTTTTTGTAACTACCTGGTAACTCACATTTTTCATGCTAAATAAAAGATTTATAATAATAGCAAAACTGTATAAAGAGGGGTGAAAAGCTAAGTGTGTTCTACAATAGTTTTGAAAATCCAGAATCTTTTCCCATATTGTGAGGGATTGTGTGTGTAAGATTGTGAAGGATTGTGAGATATTGTTTAAGGATTGTAACAAGATTGTGAAAAATTCATACACCGATTATGAGAGCTATTCACCCGATATTCACCCCTTCCTGTATAACTTTTATGACTTACGCTCTCTCTTCAACCCACTGATACATTTGCACTCTTCTTTTCAGTTTAACAGCCTGCACAGCAATACCATAAATGGGAGCAGTTAGGGGCTCCTCCACCACAAGCTCACCAGCAATATGTACCACTCTCCCATCATATTCGGGCTGCAGTTGTTCAAAAGGGTTTAAAACTATAGCTTGACTGTAGGCTTCTTCAAGGGAGTGGTGATGGTGGACTGCTCTACCCTACCATAACAAGTCCTTGTTATTATAACATTGTTTAATACTCCAAAGCCCTTTGTGTCTTGACCAATGTTTTAACCAGAATTTAAAGCTTTTGAAAAACCAAATGGTAATTAAAGTCGATAAGTATTAGTAACTTTAAGTTTATAAAGGGAGGGTAAACCAATAATATTGCAGGTCTTTTTCTATGGGGTAAACTAGCCTTTACTTACTTCATTCCAGGTTAGCAAGTAAACACCACCAAAAAACACACAAATCCCTATAATACAAGTGAGCCAACTTCTTTGGAACTCGTCGGCTAAGACATTTGCCATTACTTGAACAAGAGAAACCAAAAAACTTATTTAAACTTAGGAGTTTCTAAAAAAAGCAAAATAACAACAAAAAATATGGAATTCTAACCTCACAAAAAAGAAGTTACTGCTAAATCACAACACCGCCTCAAAATCAAACTCCGTCATTTCGTGGTCGTTTTTCTATTTTTAAAAAATCAAATTTAATTTTTTTGAACAGTACATTTGTCTTTCAATGTAATAATTTAAAGCACATAACATTTTTTTATCTTGTTTTCTTGAAAATTTTCTTTAACGGTTTGGGCCAGGTCGGGTTTTAACCTCTTGATCAGCTGTTTGTCATATTTTATTACCCTAACCTTACAAAACACAAATAATTTTTTCTAAATATTTTTTTTATAAACTTTATTTTTGACCAAAGATTACAATCTATTACAATGAATATTTTAAGTTTTTGCTTCAGTAAATTAACTTTACTATTCTTCTTTTATTGCATGGTGTTTAGTACTTATGAATGTACTGTTAATCAATCTGTGAAAAAAAATCAACAAGAATGCACTGCAGAAGAAAATTGTGGAGCAGAAAAAATTAGCAAGTACTCTAAGGGTAAGTCCTTCATTCTAAGCTTAAAACCTTTAAAATTGCTGCCCTTCTCCAAGGGCTATACAAAAAACATACACAAGTAAAGGACAGTCTTCTTCCATATGGCCCATATAAATCATGTAATCCAAATTTGCAACATCATCAATTTATTTTTAAATGCAATGTGAAAGGACAGAACAACTTATATAATTTAGAATTGGTCGATCTCATTAGACTCACTCTCGGACTCACTGAAGGGTAGAATGAGATATTGGATTAAGAGGAAGTATCTTTCTCTTTCTTAGCTTTAGAAGAAAACTATCGCTGGACCAAGGCCCAAACGCAATGTGGAGAGCATATTCCTTGCCATATCCTATGGTTTATGTAAAGTTCTTGGGCCATAGTAGATTGAGATGTTGTGTATTTTATTAAATAGTGATTTTGGCTTTTGTTGTAAAATGTTGGCACCTCGGTTGGCACTATAAAAAGCAGAATGATAAGAAGAAACATGATTCTCTTTTTTTCAGAAGCAAACACAAAATACCACTTATTCCTTAAAGAAATTGAAGAAGCCAAGAAAAACTACCAACCCTGCAATAGTAAAGGATGTGGTTGCTATTCCTCCATCATTTCTAAGGATCTGAAACCTTTTAGGGAAAGTGGAATTACCTATGGTATCACTGAAAAGATGATAGATAATGTCAAAACCAAGTAAGTTGTTTAATGTTCAGTTCTTTCTTTTCTATTGACATTAGAAGCTGTGATTGTGATGATACATTTTTGCTCAAGGACAGGTCCTAAGGGTCCATCACACCGACTTTTAAAATTTCCTTTTTTAACTATGGATTGCTTTAATTTTAAGCATGCCTTATTTTTAAATTTGTTGCACCCAGCAAAAATCTCCTCTCCTTTGTTAAGATGCGACCACCTTGTGACCCAATCAGGCAATGCTACTGTTTCAACCAACCAAATTTTTAAACTATGGAAACAAACAACACCCAGTACCTCCCAAAATAGTTTTGTCAAAAGCCATCAATTTTTCTATCTCAAGCATTTAAGTTCTTGAATTTTTGGAAAAATATTTGTAAGATCATAAAATCGAGATGGTGTGTAATTTGTGTGTTCTTGTCGGTACAACCAAAGGACTAAAAATTATAGTGAAATTAGGGTAAAGTGTAAAGTCAGAAAGGAAAATTGTCTTGTTACATCATGCAGTGTAGTTTAATTTAAATGCAAGGGTTCTCTTACACTGGTCAGTCCTATCCTACCCTTAGGGCTGTACCTACCAGGCTGTGAACAACAGTGAACCCAAAAATCAGATGAAAACACTGTAATAACAACTAGAAGAGAGAACTTTATTTAAATTATTTTACTTCCTTACAAATCTTTTTGTAATACATAGGTATATTTTTTCACAAAAACATTGTGCTAAAAGAACCAAAATCCTTAGCCTTTTGCAAAATCATTTTTATTTATTTTAAGATTTTTTTACAGTTTTTATTAAAAAAAAAACATGTTTCTTACTTTATTTACGCACAAAACACAAAAATGCCATGCCTTCACTTAAATTACAACACTCTGCTCATTTGTAGGTGTTGTCAGTTGCTATGGCTGTGCCAGACGAGTAACATTATGTGACCAGCATCTTATCTTTAAGCAGCTCTTAAGGAACAGTAAAGTCACGAAAAAAGGTGTTAATTTAAACAACATCAAGAAAGGAATAAGTCTGCCTTTAATTTCGGTGCAACAAAATTTTACAAAATAAGGTATTCTTTAGGCTAAGTAACGGAAAAAAAGTCGGTGCGATGGGCCCTAAAATCAAATCAAAGGTATAAAGTGATAAATAAAAAAAAACTAACAAAAACAAAACCTAGCCAAATGTTACTCAAATTTTTACATTCTTGCTGACTCTTTAAAGATCTTTAAGTCCTAAAAAGTCCTTTGATGGTCAAGGGGATAAAAAATCCCATATTTTAACATTGTCTGTTCAGTAGTTCTTTATAAATGAATTTTTGAAAATAAAAATACTGCCTATTTTGGTAAAACAGTTATGTACCTACTAAAATAGATTCAGATTTCTCTTGAACTACTTACACCATGCTAATGATATATGACTTGTTTGAAAGGTCTTTAAAATATCTTCACACTAGTTCACATTAAGAAATTTACAAATTGAAAATTTTTGTTTTTTGTAACAATTACATCATGTATTATCTTATTTAAAAGGTATTTCAAAGACCTTTTAAATACGCTATATATATATCACTCACACATCTTGGTGTAAATAGTTGTCGAGATATCTGAATTTCTTTTAGTAGGTACGTGTTTGAGCCAAATTTTTATTTTCAAAATGTAATTAAAGAAACCTTGAAAGAAACTACTTCTCAGAAAAAATTGAAATTTGGGATTTATAATTTCCTTTATTGGTAGAATGAATATATTAAATATGAAAGGAATTTTTTGAGGTGTGGTCATAGACTAACAATGTCTAAGGAGACTGTAACATCGATGTATACGGCTACCACTACCTTGTTCTGAGGACCAGCCCGTAAATTAATTTATTTAGAATGAATATATACCAAAAAAACATTAAAATCGGAAAGATCGTCTGCTAAAAACCTTCTTTTTTTTCATTGGTTTCATAGAAATTCCAGACATATAGGGCCTTTTTTTACCTAGGATTCAGAATCAGCGTCGAACAATACAAAGGAATATCATAGTCTGTCTTACAGACCTTTACATATTTTTTCTTGTGAAGATCTTTATATTTTTACCTTCCTAGCCCATGCAGCAATCTGTGTGTGTTTGTGTCTGTCCGGCTCACAATAGCTCCGAAACCACTTTACCAATTTTCATGAGATTTTCATGAAAAATAGTGTTTGACACTATTGTCAAGAATGTAAATTTACCCTTGACTGTGCCACTGTACGAAACCAGCTTACAAAACTAAAAGCGCAAAACATGGTTTTGCAGAGATAAAGTGATTTCGCCTCCCTCCAAAATGGTAAGCATTTGGTAGCCGCCTACCACACAGCAGGTGGTTTATGCGAGAAAAACTACTGAAAAGTGAAGAGTGGGAGTTGTAAAGGTTAAGCGTGTGGATACATCAAGTAGAAAGGGGGTTTTTGTCATTTTATCTCTGTTTTTGTTTAGATTTTCTTGTTTAGCTCATTAGCTAGAATGTAAAGTAAACTTTAGGATTATCAGCAACGCCACTGACTTGGTTTCTCCAAGCTCTTCAAAGGGGGGGATAATGGATTACTTAGGTCCAACCTACCGCTAAAAAAACCCAAACTTTGAGGAACAAGTGTGTAGCAAAACAAAATAACTAGAAAATTTAAATTCTTTTCGCGCTATAAATCCATACTCTTGCACCTGATTGGGAATCTGAGGGCACGGCAGTGCCTCGCCAAGTTCGCGCGCCGTAACCATCTTTTCTGGAAACATTTCAGCCGATATTTGACCTATCTAAAACTCTACTTCGGAATGAGCTACGAATCTCAAACTTTGCACAATCGTAGATCTCCATGGAGTTAACAACCCCTCCAAGTTTCATGGAATTCCATAAAGTAGTAAATTAGTTACGAAATTTCAAAAAACGTCGAAATTGCCACTCACTCACTGACTCACTCATGTATAGATCATCAATATTCTACTGTACTACCAGACATGCTACAAAGCTGAAATTTGGCAGACTGATAGAAATTATGACGAAACCCCTGGAAAAAATCAAAAAACCCCAAAATTTTAAACTAGTAAGAACCTTTCATTTTGAAATTTGTATTGGAAAACTTGGCTTTACTTTTATCTCAATTCTTTTTACGGAATGCCATTTTCGCGTACTTGGCTTTTATTTACATGAAATGTTTTTGTTATAATACAATCTATACGTGACCACGTGGTAGCAGGGTGCGGTTTTATCGTTTTGAAACGCTGAGCGTTGAACGCGACCGACCGTTCCTTCAATATCCAAAAGTACGCGCTGCATTAAACATCGAGAGCAATGGAAGGTCCCTTCAGGACAATTATAGTTGATCGAACCCGAACCTGCTTCGGTGTTTCGTCAACCAGTCTGGTCTTTCTTAGGTAAATATATATTTTATTATAATGTTATGAATAATTGTATTTATTTTTATTTATTTTCATATTTGTAATTGGAGTAATTTGTTTTTCTTAGCTCATCTCAAACAATAAAAACTCGTTCCTGTATGTCAAAACCTGGTTTCTTATTCCAAAAACAACCCCCACCCCAGCCGTTTCTCTTCAAGTGAGTGGTCACATTCTAAGTTTTGTTGAACTTAAACTAAAACCTCTAAAGTAATTGTCAGTAAAGAAACAAAAGATTTTTCTATTTAAAGAATATTTTTCAGTTTATTATTTTGGTAAGTTAAAGTTTTTATTTTAATGTTTTGGGTCTTGTTTGTTTTATATGTCATAAGAAAAGTCTTTTAGCAGTATGTAAATTGCAACAGAGTTTTATTTTGTATTTATTAAAGTTTGTAACGTTTGTAAAACTGTTTTATATTTATTTGATACACACAAGAGATCTACTACAGTACCCTCGTTTAAGAGTTCGATTTAAAATAAAATCGTACCTGACAAGTTAGTGGAGGCGCCAGACACTATAACGAGCTGATTAGATTTTGATCAAAACTCATGCTAGTGACATTTTTTTGATAGTTAAAAATTGAAAAAATGCTAACTGTTTATCGGAACATCGCATCAATAGGCGTTGTTCTTCGTAGGAGCTATTTGCAATGCTAATATAACATGGAGTTCACTTGGAGTGTGCTACAGGGCTAGCACTGTATCAAATCCGTCATGGATCCATGCATTTATTTATTGAACATTTTTTTACTCGTTTTAGAGGTACAAAATACCAAATACTCAACCACAAACTCTATCGCTCCAAAGACTGCATGTTTCCAGCTCGGTGTTCAGGAATCGAACATTTCCTGCTAGAACTTCTACCAGATCTGCCCGATATGGATCTGGTAATAAATACTCGAGATTGGCCGCAGATTCACAAGAATTACGGTTTTTTTGGACCTGTGTTTTCATTTAGTAAAACCGAAGAGTATTACGATATTATGTATCCTGCTTGGGCATTTTGGGAAGGAGGACCGGCTATTAGCTTATATCCTACAGGAATAGGTGAGTTAAATTTATTTATACAGTGAAAATTTAAAAAAATCTTTTAGTTAGAATATTCTGTTATTTATAGGGACACAACCCAAAATTTATTTGACCAAAACACGTTTTAAACCAAATTCTTTAGTTGCTTAGAAGACTTCAAGCACTTTTCATGTTAATGCAAATTGTACATGTCATAGCAAATAATAGATGGCGACTTAAGCTTATTTATTTACCTAAATTTATTTATTGGTTAAAGTATCAACAGCTAGAGTCCCTGTGTGTTGACATATTTGGATATATTATCCAAATATGTCAACATACAGGGACTCTATCAATAGCTACAGCCAATTATAGATACTTGGGACTGGACTACCCAGCAGTGGCGGCTGGTGACGTTTAAAAATTGGGGGGGGGCAGAAATTTTTATTGCATGGAAAAGGAGATAAAAAAAACTTACCTAAACAATTTTATTTTAGCATTTTACCAACAAGCAGCTACTACTCGGTATAGTTTTTAGTTTATTTGTTTATAGATAAAGTCTATTCGCCCTTATTTTACATACGAAAAGTGCTCGGATTAGCACCAGTTTCAGACTCATCATGGCCTCGTAGAGCAACCTCAAAGAGCCCACATAATTTTAAACAGTCTATTAACCTGTTAAGTATATGTCTATTTTTGCCACATTTTCATTATGTACGGGAATGTTTTATCTATAGGCACTATTCAATTTACACCATCAGTCTTGCCCAGCCTAGAAATATCTATGTGGTTATTTGTGACTTTAACTTTTCACTAAATTGCTTGATATCACACATTCCCTTTGCCACCCACGCAGGATCACTTCGTGGATTGTTCATAATAAGACAAATAAAGCAAAATAAAACCATTTTGTTTTTTACATCCGCACAACCAGTTTTCAGAATCGTATAATTTTTTATTACTTGCACTAAAAAACTGGTTAATTTTTAGGATTTTTAGGTCCGGTCTATGTGGCCCTAAAGATTTTATTTGTAATTGAAGTTCATATGTCAACGTATTTAAATTTGCCTAGTTAATTATATAATCGACGGTATTTATTTCCATTTTGAAAACAAACAAAAACAAACAATGGACATGCGACCGGCAAGGCTTTTAACTACTGACCTACCCCAAATCAAAACTTATACGTCGTCACTAACGATAGAACCGGCAACACGTAGGAAGGGCAACGAACGTTTTCGCACGATGAATATGGCCGACGTTAACTAAAACAAACATTCCTCCCGCCCCGCGCGAGAACAGCCACCCATACACCGCTGGAGAACGGGTGAAATTGAAATCACCCGCGCGGTGCTGCCGGCTTGTCATTACCTACGCTAAAAAAATTTTACCCAATTAATCGCCTTCAGTTAACCACCGACTAAAAAAAAGAGCTAGACATGTCGTATGGGAAGATTTAACTTTTTTTAAATAAATCAATTAAAAATACTGTTTGTTGTCTAGATTTGGGAGGGCACTGCCCCGTTGTCCTCCCTGTAGCAACCGCCAGTGCTACCCAGCAACGCAATAAACAAATTCGAGGCACCAACAAAATAAATGTTTGTGCTCCTTGCTGCTGGGTAATCCAGTCTTAACTTCCAGTCCTAGCCTTTAGAATGGATAACAAAACAATCACCAAAAATTCCCTTAAGTGGGCAACAGTCATGGCAAAACCTGCACATAACGCATTCAACCAATCTTAAAAGCATTCTGGCATAATGAAAAAAAAAAACGAAAAATAATAAAAAATACATTTGAATCGCGAGAATTTTTATTAAAATTCCATATAATTAAAAAGATGGGCGGACGATTTGAAGAAATATGCGGAAACTAGTTATATGAACACGGCGACAGACAGGGAAGAGTGGAAGATATTGGGGGATACCTATGTCTGTTTGGCTGGCAACCTTGAGCTACACCGCGCCCCCCCTAAAGTAACCATTTAACTGAGGTGCTTCCCCCTACTCCGGCAGTCTACGTCTGAGTCTCGTCTTGTCAATATGAGCTAGTTTAATGTATAAGTTTTTTAACCAAAGTGAATAATGTAATAATCAATTAATACTTCCAATATATAATAATTAATGTATCTACAAGTGCGTTATCTTTAATTACTTAAATACATAACAATGTCCAAAGATGGATTGAAGAAAGCTAAATAGATAAATATATAGATCTCTGATTTTAATGTGTAGCTAAGAGTTTCATTTACTTTTCTTTAGGTCGTTGGGATAAACATCGCTCAAAACTCGGAAAGCTGGGTAACTCTACTAAATGGGAAGATAAAATTCCGAAAGTATTTTTCCGAGGATCAAGAACTTGCTCAGAAAGAGATGCTTTAGTTCTCTTGTCCAGAGAAAATCCAGAACTAGTTGACGCCCAGTACACCAAGAATCAGGCTTGGAAGTCCGATGCGGTACGTATTGATTTTATTACTTAGGTA
Organism: Aspidapion aeneum; assembly: GCA_963576565.1. NCBI lineage: Eukaryota > Metazoa > Arthropoda > Insecta > Coleoptera > Brentidae > Aspidapion > Aspidapion aeneum. The sequence continues at coordinate 105,807,347 of OY755041.1, forward strand.
TTTGTATCTTTATCACATTGATCTTCAATGACGATTTAAAATGGAATACTCTCCGCTTAATATGCAGGGCAGATAAAAGTAACTACATATGGATTTTGAAAATGGTAAGGGATCCAATTTTATTTAAATTATATCGAAATTAAAAATATCTACAGGTCTTTTCAAAATATCGAACAAAAACTAAAAACTGTGTTTTTCAAACAAATTAACTATCTCCGCCATGTTGGGAACAAGTTTTGTAAAATTTAATGGTTTTGTTGTAGCGACCACGGCCAATTAAATGACGTTAACAAAAACTCGAAAAACAAAAGCTCGAATGACAAAATCTCGAAAAACAAAAGCCTAAACGACAAAATCTCGAAAAACAAAAGCCCAAACGACAAAATCTTGAAAAACAAAAAGTTGTGTTCGTACTTGGTATGTAATGTTAATAACATCCAATGGATTATTATTCTGAGAATTTGCTACGTTTGGTTTGTTTCTAATTGTAATGATTTGGCTCAGAGGTATGAGAATTTGATCAAGAACACATGGATTTAGTTAAAGTCTGCAATAAGGTTTAAATATTATTTACGAACATTTTCCCTACCTTTCCTTTCAAAGCCCTGTGCTCCATTGCGCAAGTCTATGGCTACGGTTAAGCTACGCTTTAGCCGCCAATTATTTGAATTTACATTTAAAATAATTAATGAATAAAATACTACACAACCACAGTCTGCACTATTAACTTATACTAATGTTCGTACCTGCAAATAACAATTTAACTTAACTACAAGAATGATAATTTAGATAGATCGTTGAGTTTATTTATTTCTCGGAGTAACCACTTTGCAGTAAGTCCTTTTCTATAGTGGAGACTTACAGGGATGTTGAAAAATCGGGCTTACTATCCGCAACGTCGCGTCGCGTCGGTCGTCGTGTTTAAAATAAATAATGGTAAAGCAACTTCGAAATTTTGTTTCTATTTTTTATTTATTTTTAGGATACGCTTGGTGGTCCACCCGCCAAAGAAGTCCCCTTTGAAGAGCACTGCAAGTACAGATATCTCTTCAACTTTAGAGGAGTGGCAGCCAGTTTCCGATTTAAGCATATTTTGCTCTGTAAGTCTTTAGTTTTTCATGTAGGTAACGAATGGCAGGAATTTTTTTATCCTGCTCTTAAACCTTGGATACACTATGTTCCTATTGATCCCAAGGCCACCCAAAAAGATCTGCAAAATTTGATTGAGTTTTTTGTTGAAAATGATGATTTAGCACAAGAAATCGCGAAAAATGGGTATGAAATGATTTGGAATCGTTTGAGATTACGAGATGTTACGTGTTATTGGAGAAAATTGTTAAAAAAATATGCTGGTTTGTTAAATTATCAACCTAAACTAGATGAGAGTTTAATTGAAGTAAAAAACTAAAATACAAGTTTCTGTTCAACTTTTGAGGATTTGCAACCAGTTTCCGTTTCAAACACTTGCTCTGGAATTTCTTTTATTCTTCCTTAAAACCTTGGATATTTTTTCCTATTTATCCCTAGGCCACTCAAAGAGATCTGCAAAATTTGATTGATTTTTTTATTGAAAAATGATGATTTAGCACAAGAAATCGCGAAAAATGGGTATGAAATGATCTGGAATCGGTTGCGATTACGAGATGTTACGTGTTATTGGAGGAAATTGTTAGAAAAATAAGCTGGTTTGTTAAATTATCAACCTAAACTAGATGAGAGTTTAATTGAATTAAAAAACTAAAATAGAAGTTTCTGTTCAACTTTTGAGAAGTTGCAGCCAGTTTCCGTTTAAAGCACATTTTGCTCTGTAAGTCTTTAGTTTTTCATGTAGGTAACGAATGGCAGGAATTTTTTTATCCTGCTCTTAAAACCTTGGATACACTTTGTTCCTGTTGATCCCAATGCCACGCAAAAAGATCTGCAGAACTTGATTGAGTTTTTGGTTGAAAATGATGATCCAGCAAAAGAAATCGCGAAAAATGGGTATGAAATGATCTGGAATCGGTTAAGATTACTAGATGTTACGTGTTATTGGAGGAAATTGTTAAAAAAATATGCTGGTTTGTTAAATTATCAATGAGAGTTTAATTGAAGTATAAAATTAAAATACAAGTTTCTGTTCAACTTTTAAAAAGTTGTAGCCAGTTTCCGGTTCAAGCACATTTTGCTCTGTAAGTCTTTAGTTTTTCATGTAGGTAACCAGTGGCAAGAATTTTTTTATCCTGCTCTTAAACCTTGGATACACTATGTTCCTGTTGATCCCAAGGCGACGCAGAAAGATCTGCAAAATTTGATTGAGTTTTTTGTTGAAAATGATGACTTAGCACAAGAAATCGCGAAAAATGGGTATGAAATGATCTGGAATCGGTTGAGATTACGAGATGTTACGTGTTATTGGAGGAAGTTGTTAAAAAAATATGCTGGTTTGTTAAATTATCAACCTAAACTAGATGAGAGTTTAATTGAAGTAACCAACTAAAATACAAGTTTCTGTTCAATTTTTGAGAAGTTGCAGCCAGTTTCTGTTTCAAGCACATTTTGCTTTGTAAGTCTTTAGTTTTTCATATAAGTAACGAATGGCAGGAAAACCTTGGATACACTATGTTCCTGTTGATCCTAAGGCCACGCAAAAAGATCTGCAAAATTTGATTGAGTTTT